>CM077160.1:139453306-139556636 GCA_039583875.1 Platanthera guangdongensis | reverse complement strand
TCTAATATCCTCAGAAGCAGATTGAGAATGACACTCCCTCGGAGCTTGCATGAACTGGCTCACCTTGCCAACAGCTAGAGAATTTCGGGTCTGGTTACCGTGAGATATGAGCTTGCCCACCAGACGCCGGTATCTCGTAAGATCAGAGAGAAGAGGTGAGTCATCTGTCCAAGTTTTGTCTTCTCCAGCAGCCATAGGACAACGTGCAGGTTTAGCACCAGTGAGTCCTGCATCCTTTAAAAGATCAAGAGCATACTTCCGTTGTGAAAGGACATGGAGTTGGGCTTTCTAGAGATTTCAATCCCCAGAAAGTATTTCGGGAGCCCATATCTTTTGTAACCAGATGTTGACGAAGGTGTTTCTTGGTCATCAGTATCCCATCCTGGTCATCGCCAGTAAGAAGAATGTCATCAACATAAACCGCAAGAACAACAAGACCAGAGGCGGTTTTCCGAACAAACAAGGAGTGATCTGCTGAGCTTCGTGTAAAACCAATGGCCGCACAATGCCACTGAACTTGTCAAACCAGGCACGAGGACTCTGCTTGAGGCCATAGATAGCCTTCTTTAGCCGGCATACCCGTGTCTCCCCCTGAGCAACATACCCAGGAGGTTGCTCCATGTAAACAGCTTCCTGCAGATCTCCATAGAGGAAGACATTCTTAACATCTAGCTGCGAGATAGGCCAATCCCTGTTGACAGCTACAGAGAGAAGAACCCGAATAGTGCTGAGGCGAGCCACGGGCGAGAAAGTGTCAAAGTAATCAACCCATAAGTTTGGGTAAAACCCTTGGCAACCAGGCGAGCCTTATAACGATCCACACTGCCATCTGGGAGAAACTTCACTACGAAGACCCAGCGACAACCAACAACATCGGTGCCGAAAGGAGGCGGAACAAGTGTCCAGGTACCCCATTCAGTGAGAGTAGCAATCTCCTCATCCATGGCAACTTTCCAGTGAGGAATAGTAAGGGCCTCCTGGTAGGAACGGGGGTGGTAGTAGCCGAGATAGCCAGGGCAAAGGCTCGGCGAGCAGGGGTAAGGGATCGTAGGAAACAACCGCAGCAAGAGGATGGTGGGTACAAGCCCGAACCCCTGCGAAGAGCAATCGGGAGATCCAGGTCAGCAGGTGCCTCAGTATCCGGAGTATCCGTGGTGGAGAGAGCTGGCCCGGGAGTAGAGAGAGATGGCAGCGGAGTGGAGGGAGAAAGCGGAGTAGAGGGTGGAGATGAGGAGGATGGGGAAGGCGGTGGAGTAGGTGGAGAGGACGGAACCTCAGTGGGAGCAGAGGGAATGGATGAGTTGGTATGAGAAGGAGGAGCAGGAGGAGGAGAAGAGGAAGCGGGAGAGAAGTAAGAGGCATTGGCAAAGAAGGTGACATCCGCAAGACAAATTGCTTGCGGGTAACAGGGTCAAAGCAACAATAGCCTTTCTGAGTGGGAGAATAGCCCAGAAAGACACATTTGGTGGCACGGGGTGAGAGTTTATCACGGTGGCATCGGGAAGAGTGCACAAAAGCGGTGCACCCAAAGATGTGTAGAGGAAGAGGAAAGGGATCCTTGTCCGGATAAAGAAGGGAGAAGGGGGTAGCACCGTGGAGAACGGTGGAGGGAAGGCGATTGATGAGATAGCAGGAGAGAAGGACAGCATAGCCCCAATAGGAGCGAGGAACATGCATTTGATTCATCATAGTGCGAGCGACATCGAGGAGGTGACGGTTTTTGCGTTCCGCCACCCCATTTTGTTGGGAAGTGTAGACACAGCTGGTTGACGAATAACACCATGGTGAGTGCAAAAGGAGGAGAAGTCGTGGCTAAGATACTCCTGAGCATTGTCAGAACGAAGGATTTAATAGACGTAGCGAACTGAGTTTTAACCATCGAATAAAAGGAGGTCCAAACAGAGAATAACTCGGAGCGATCTTTAAGAAGATATACCCACGTAGATCGAGAGAAATCATCAATGAAGGTGACAAAATAGAACTGCCCCGACCGATGGTGAGGGTAGGAGCGGGACCCCATATGTCAGAGTGAACGAGGTCGAACGGATGGAGGAGCCCCGACTCTGCGATGGTGGGAAGGAGGAGCGGTGATGTTTGCCAAGTTGACATGCATCACAGTTTAGAGGAGGATGATGAGGAGGGAGGTGCGGCAGGAGTTGTCGTAGAATGCGGGGAGGAGCATGACCAAGGCGAAGATGCCATTGGAGAAGATCTGTAGAGGAGGAGGAGAAGACGGATAGAGCAGAAACGTTGTCAAGGAAGTAGAGGCCACCACTCTCAGTCCCGGTAGCAATCGTCCGTTGGGAGTCCGGATCCTGAAAAGCACAAGAGGTAGGGGTGAATGTGACAGAACACTGTAGTTGCTTGCATAAAGAAGTAACCGATAATAAATTGCACGGAAACGTGGGCACATAGAGGGTATCAGCCAAGCAGAGAGACGGAGTGACTTGAACCATGCCCGTCCCATGGACCGGGGAGGGAGATCCATCAGCGACAATGACTGGGGGCAACTGAGCCTGTGTGTCAAGAAGAGAGAAAAATTGAGGGTTGCCTGTCATATGACTTGTTGCACCAGAGTCGATGAGCCATCGTCCGCGAGTCACAACATGAGCACTACCAGAAGAGGTGACCACGGAGGCTGACGGGCTGGATGAGAGGAAAGCCATGGAAGCAAGAGAGTAGCAAACCGCTACGAGAAGAACAAGCCGCGAGAAGAGAATAGAGCACCAAGCCGGGCGACCAGAAAATAGGTCGGGCGGCTAGAAAGGCCGCTTCCAAGAAGCCGAGCAAAGCAGAGGGAAAGAAGTCGCACGACCTAAAAAAGTCGGGCGAACAGAGTAGAACAAGTCGCGCGGCCAAAGATGAGACCGAGGCGACTAGCAAGCAGGAGCGGGTAGAAGGCAACAAGAAGAAAGCGGCGAAAAAGTAGGCAAAGGTCCAGCGGGGAAGAGGTCGCGCGGACTGAGAAGACCGAGCGAACAGAAGAGAAGAGAAGAGCAGGTGACCGCGACCAAGATGCGGGTGAGAAAGGAACAACCCGCACGGTCAGGCAGATCACAGCAGCAAGCCGCGAGTAGAGAGACAACACACGCGGATAGGGACAGACCGCAGCGACTAGGAAGTCGGAGCGGGAGGAAAGAGCAAGGAGCGCGGCGACAAGGAAACAGGTCGCCGCGACAAAGATCAGTAGGAGAAGAGAAGAAGAAGCAAGCCGTGCGAACAGGGCAGCGGACAGAAACAAGTCGCGCGGATAGAACAAGCCGCGCGGACAGAGAGAAGCCAAGTCGCAGAATGCTGAAAACAAGCCGCAAACAACAGAGGGCGCACAGAATCAGGAGGAAATGACCGTGTCTTCTGATACCATGTTAGTAAGTAGAGAAAAGAAGCGAAAAGTAGAGAACAAGCGAATAAACTTTTGAATAATTGAAATTTTATTATCCAAAAAAGATATCTATTACAAAGGTATGCCCTCCTTTATATAGAATGGAGGAGAGATGAGAGAATACAAATAAGAGATGTGGGACTATAATTTACAGGACAAGCGGACTATACAAAACAAACCGCACAAGCCGCGCGGTTAGACAGCAGGGCTAACCGCACGGCTACCACCAGAGAGGAAGAGAGACTGCCAGGGAAGACCGCCAGACCGCCCGGTCTCCAAGCAAACCGCCAGACCGCGCGGTCTTCAACCCGCCAAGACAAACCGCCAGACCGCCCGGTCACCAACTTCAACATTTATATAGGCAAAGAAAAAACTAGAAACCTCTCTCATCATAAATATACACACTCTCTCATAATAAATGCTCACATAAAATAATATTAAAACCAATCTTTTGACTTGTTGACTGGTCAACCAAGTCAATCTCCAACAAACTCCCCCTCAAACTTGGCAGCACATGCCGAGTTTGCCTTTGAGCCTCTCGAACGTCTCCACCTTCAACGCCTTGGTGAATATGTCCGCGATCTGTTCTCCGGTAGGGCAATACTTCATTTCCACTGTCTTCAACTCTACCTGCTCCCTTAGGAAATGATATCTTGTCTCGATATGTTTGCTACGTCCATGTAGCACGGGATTCTTTGCGAGCTGGATGGCCGACATGTTGTCCACCATCATAGTCGTTGGCCCATCCACTCCATGCTGCAAGCTCTCCAACAGATTCCTTAGCCAGATGGCTTGGCAGGTGCCAGCTGCTGCTGCAATATACTCAGCCTCGCAGGACGATAGAGCTATCGTTGCCTGCTTCTTCGAGCTCCAAGAGAACACCCCCGTTCCCATGTTGAAGGCATATCCGGAAGTGCTCTTCCGATCGTTCACATCCCCGCCGTAGTCACTATCCGAGTATCCTACCAGTGTCAGCTCTTCTCTAGTAGCATATTTCAGCCCATGGCCTCTGGTCCCGTTGATGTACCTCAGGATCCTCTTCGCTGCCGTGAAGTGGTCTTCCTTTGGCTCCTCCATATGCCTGCTCACCACTCCGACCGCATACATGATGTCCGGTCGGGTGAAGGTAAGGTAGCGTAGACTGCCCACCAAACTCTTGAATAGGGTAGAATCCACCGCTCCTTCCTTAGAATCTTTCTTCAGCTTCAACCCTGGGTCAGCAGGAGTGGAGATAGGCTTGCTATCCTCCATCCTGAACTTCTTCAAGATCTCCTCTGCATACTTCTTCTGGGATATGAAGATCCCATATTTTCCCTGCTTCACTTCTACTCCCAGGAAGTAGCTCAACTCTCCCAAGTCGGTCATCTCAAATTCCTTCTTCATCATGCCCCGGAACTCCTCATACATAGCAGCATTGTTTCCCGTGAAAATCATGTCGTCCACGTAGAGGCACACAATCATCATGTTGCCCTCCTGGTCCACCTTGGTGTAGAGGGCGTGCTCATGCGGGCTCTTCTGATAGCCATGCTTTTGCAAGTAAGCATCTATCCTTCCGTTCCACGCTCTTGCCCCTTGCTTCAGTCCGTAGAGTGCTTTATCTAACTTGCAGACTTTCCTCTCCTGGCCCTTCACAACGTACCCTGGGGGCTGCTCGATGTACACATCTTCTTCTAGATAGCCGTTCAAATAAGCAGAGACCACGTCCATCTGCATGATCCTCCAACCATGGTGAGCTGCTAGCGCTATGATCAACCGGATGGTGTCAACACGCGCTACGGGGGCAAACACTTCATCATAGTTCACGCCTTGGACTTGTCGATAGCCCTTCACCACTAGCCTGACATTGTGCTTCTCCACTCCGCCATCCTTGTTCTTCTTCACTTTGTACACCCACTTCACCCCGAGGGGTTTTTGGCCTGCAGGAGGGTCGACCAACTTCCAGGTCTCGTTCTTCTTTATGGAAGCGATCTCCGCATCCATCGCCTTCCTCCAACTCTTCTCCTTGGCAGCTTCATCGCAGGAGCATGGCTCGGCATCTGCTAACAGACAATACAAAGAAAAATTATTAAGTGTCGGTGTCGTCTCCTCATATATCTCATCCAGCCTCCGCATCCTGGGCTGAGGACGGTAGTCCTTGCTCCCACTGGTACTTATTCCTCCAGGGCTGCTTCCACTCGTGCTCGCACAACTAGAGTAAGGGGTGAGAGCTCCCCCTGGACCTCCGCTTGGTGGTGATGGTGGCTCCGCTCCACCCGTCTCCGCTTCAGCCTCTCCTCCACCTTCTTCATCATCCTCGAAAAACATCCCCTTGATGTTCTTCACCTCCTCATCCCAGCTCCAGCAGCTTCCTTCTTCAAATACCACATCTCGTGAGATGATGGCTTTCTCTGTCTCAGGATTGTATAACTTGTAAGTCTTGCTCGCAGGAGCGTAGCCCACAAAAATACACTTTTCACTTCGGTCGTCCAGCTTCTTCCTCCATTGGTCCGGGACGTGGGCATAGGCCACGCACCCGAAGACCCTCAGGTGCTTCACACTTGGCTTCCAGCCACTCCAAGCCTCAAATGGTGTCTTGAACTTCACACTCTTGGTAGGGCACCGATTCAGCACGTACACAGTCACATGTACTGCTTCCGCCCAGAACTTCTTCGGTAGTCCCTTACCCTTCACCATGCTCCGTGCCATGTTCATGATTGTGAGATTCTTCCTTTCTGCCACGCCATTCTGCTGAGGCGAGTAAGCCGTCGTTAGTTGATAAGAGATTCCCCATTGCCTACAGTACTCGTCGAACAGCCTAGAGGTGTACTCCCCACCTCTATCCTTTCTAAGTACTTTCAGCGGTTGACTACTCTCATTCTCAGCCATCGCCCGAAACTCCTTGAACTTCTCCAGCGCCTCAGCCTTCTCCTTCAGAAAATACACCCAACACTTTCTGTTGAAGTCGTCGGTGAATGTGATGTAGTACTTGCTTCCACCGATTGAAGTTGTTTCAAATGGACCAGCAATGTGCGAGTGAACCAACTCCAATGGCCTCGTCGCCCTTCGGGACTTGCCACTCTCAAATGTCTCTCTTCTCTGCTTCCCCTTGGTGCATGCCTCACACACCCTATGAGGAGGTGTGATTATAGGCAGTCCTTCCACCATCTTTGACCCAGACAACAACTTCAGGCCTGTGAACCCCAGATGCCCCATCCGGTGGTGCCACAACCAAGCTTCCTCCTCTTCTTCATTCCTCGCGAGACATGCCGTCTCCTTTACATCCATGCTCAAAGTGAAGAGACGGTTCGTCGTCATCTTTACCCTCACTACTTCTTTCCCATGACCGTCCTTCATGGCTAGAGTGCCATCCCGCAACAAGACCCGGTAGCCCTTCTCCACCAGCTGCCCAAGACTTAGGATGTTACTCCTCAAGCCCGGCACATAAAAGACGTCGTTGATGAGAATCTCCTTTCCACTCAACTCAACCGCCACAACTCCTCTTCCTTCCAATGCTATCTTTGAGGCGTCGCCGAAACTCACCTCACCACCATTTGGTTCAAGGCTCGTAAACAACTCCCTCTCACCGCACATGTGGTTGCTGGCTCCGGTGTCTAAGTACCACACTCCATTCCTTCCGCCTCCAGCACCTTGGATAGTAAGGAACATCATCGGGTCGCCTCCCGTGTTGTTTGTCTCCGCATAGTGGTTGGCCTCTCCTCCTTCCGAGGAGCCCAACAATCATAGCTCATGTGCCCGAACTTGCCACAGTTGTAGCATTGAGTTTGGGACATGTCTCCTCTACCTCCTCTACCTTGGCCTCTGCCTTGGTCTTTTCTTCCTCTGCCTTGGCCTCTGCCTTGGCCTCTTCCTCTACCTCCGGCGTTCCAACCTTGGTTCTGCTCGAACTCCTTCTGGTGTGGTTGACTTCTCCCTTGATCTCTAGCACCTCTTCCTACTCTACCTCTTCCTTGGTAGCCACGGCCACGCTGGCCACCACCTCTTCCTGAGCTCTCTCCGAAGTTCAGCTGAGTCTGGAGTGCTTTTCCCAAGCCACTCACTTCTTCATCATCTTGCGCCATTCTGTACTCATGGGCTTGCAGCGAGCCTATCAATTCATCCGCCGTCATCACCGTGAGGTCCTTCGACTCTTCGATGGCCACCACCACATGTCGGAACTTCTTTGACATAGAACGCAGGAGCTTCTCCATGAAGCTAACCTCGTCTATGGTCTCCCCATTTCTCTTCATCTCATTTGTGAGCGTCCGTAGACGGGTCACATAGTCGCCAACCTTCTCCGACCCTTGCATCCTCATCATCTCATACTGGCCTCGGAGGGATTGCAACTTAACTTTCTTGGCCTTGTCTACTCCCTGCATGGAGCGCTGCAAGATCTCCCATGCCTCCTTCGAAGTCTCGGCGTCCGAGATATTTTCGAACGTAGCTTCATCTACACCTTGATACAAAATGAACAATGCCTTCTTGTCCCTATTCTTAGCTTCTCTCAATGCTGTCCTCTGTGCGTTCGTTAATGCGACTTCTGCTTCGGCAGTCAGCACCTCCACACCAACCTCTACTACCTCCCACAACTCCTTGAAGGCTAGTAGTACCCTCATCTGGATGCTCTAGTTCCCATAGTTGGTCTTCGACAATTTGGGGACTTGCCCCGGCATGGCACCTCCAAACTCCATCTCTCCCCTACTTCAAGCCTTCCGAGGGTCTCGAACCTGGCTCTGATACCACTTGTTGGAAACGTGTATGAGCTCTCCGCAGAAACCCAACTCCACAAACCAATTCCACTTGACTCCACAACTCAACACCAGACTGCGAGACCGCCACCAAACCGCGCGACCTATCTCCCTTTATGCGAGTACTATCTCGCCCGAGCGAGCTCAGCAGCGAGACCTCCACGCGCGAGTACGCAAGCCGCAACCACTTCTTCTCGCGGCGAGATCAAACCGCGAGTACTTCCTTGAACCTCTCCTGCGAGATCACCAACCCGGCAAGCCGCGCTCCTCCCGCGAGTACAAGCCGCGAGCACCCCTCGCGGCGAGATCACCAAACTCTGCGAGAACTCAAACCGCGCGGCTAGAACTTCAAACCGCCGGACCAAAACCAACTCGGCGAGATCAAAACGCGTGATCTCCCAAACCGGCGAGAGCACCGACTCGCCCGGCTTGCCTCTCTACCCGCTCGGCAAGGCCGCTTCCAAAAACACCCTTTGCGCTGCAGCGCTCTCTCTCACAAGCTCGAAAACAAGATGGGAGGATTTTTTCTCTATTTTTCAGCAAGCAAAATGTACAAGGGGGGCTTTATATAGGCAAAGAAAAAACTAGAAACCTCTCTCATCATAAATATACACACTCTCTCATAATAAATGCTCACATAAAATAATATTAAAACCAATCTTTTGACTTGTTGACTGGTCAACCAAGTCAATCTCCAACAGCGACGACGGTGGCGGCGGCGGCGGCCGAGAAAGAGAGGAGCGACGGCGGTGGCGGCAGCGGAAGAGAGGAGTGACGGCGGCGGCGGTGAGAGAAGAGAAGGTCGACGACGGCGACGTCATTGGATGAGATGGGCGATGACAACGACGTCGATGGATGAGATGGGCGATGACAACGGCGTCGATGGATGAGAAGAGCAACGGCGACGGTTGTCGAGGCGATGGAGGCGGTCGCCGCGGCGCCGTCGTCGCCGGCGACGACGGCGGCGCCGGCGACGACGGCGGCGGTGATGAACTTTCAAAAATCCGTCGCTCCTCTCTTCCTCGGGCGCCGCCATCGTCACCGACTGGATTCCGACTTCGGCCTGCCTCCACCGGCCGGATTCTTGATCGTCGTCAATTGTCCACCATTCTATCATGCTCCAGTCATCGTCGCCTTTCTTACAAAAAAAATGAAGTATATATTATTGAAAGCTATCATTGAAATTATAAAAGATTTATCAATAAAAATATAAAATGACTAGCAACGGGAATAGTAAATTGGGTATAAGAAATCAGAAAAATTAAAAACGAAACAGCTTTAGGATCAAATTGCTTTGGTTTTAAAAGTTCAATGACTGATTTCAACCCTTTGAAAATTCAGGGACTGATTTCATAAAGGTATCATAGTTTAGAGACTGATTTAATATTTTTGCCTATTATTTAAGAGGCACGCATCATTTTTTAGAGATATTTTAGGGAGAGAATTCCATTTTGGGCGAACTGGAGGGGTCCAGTTCGCGGCTCAGATTTCACCTCCAAAATCAGACGGCAGAGAAGAAGTTAACTCCACTCGCGGGGCCCGCTCACCATATCAGCTACGAGTGGAGTTCCGCCGTCCGATTTTCCAAGCGAAATCAGGGCCGCGAACTGGATCCCCTCCAGTTAGCCTCAACTACGGAGGATCTGTTAAATCTATAAGCTAAACTTATATGTAATAATGTTTTGTTACATAACTTTCCTGCTTAGTTTTAGATGGTATTTGGCTTTATCTGTGTGTGTATATATCGAATGTAAACAGTGTTTTTGTATTTTACGCGACATCAATACAAAGAATCGGCGGGATCTATCCGCTCTGTTGGTATTCCTCCGGTTGTTCCTGCAGTTTTCCCGAACATCTGGTATCAGAGGGGCGAAAGCGGGAGCGGGTCGCGTCGGCTCGGATCGTAACCGCGATCGGAATCCCCGCTGCCGCCGGAAGTCCTGGGTCGCGAGCGCTATCTTGCCGGCCCTGTTTCGCATCAGAGGTTAGGGTTCCCGGAGCTTTGGGTGTTGCGTTTTTGTTTGGCCTGTTTTCAGATTTGTTTGCTGGAATCCGCCAGAACTCTGGTTTTTTTTGTTGGTGACGCTTAAAGTTCCAGATCTAGTTCAGATTTTTGGGGTGTTGTTTTTTCGTTTTGTTCTGCCTTTGCGTGAAGCTCCTTCTCCCGCTGTTTGTGCTTTGGGAAAGAAGGGCTTTTCAGATTTGCTTCAATTTGGGGACTTCTTGTGAAAAGGAAAGAAGAAGAATACGATGGAAGGAACTTCAAGTGATTTGACTAAGCCACAACTCCCTCGCTTTGATGAGAAGAATTATCACAAGTAGAGTGTGATGATGAAGGTTCTCTATGAATCCCAAGATCTTTGGCATCTTGTAGCGGATGGTGTCGAAGAACCAAAAGACGTGAACACACTTTCGGCCAAACAACTTACGGATTTGAAGGAGGCACGAAAGAAGGACAAGAAAGCACTCTACTTCATTTATCAATCAGTGGATGAGGTAATTTTTGAGAGGATTGCCTCGGCGAAAACTTCAAAAGAAGCTTGGGATACTCTTCACACCGCCTACAGAGGTGAAGATAAGGTGAAGTTAGTTCGCCTGCAAACGCTTCGATGCGAGTTTGACACGTTGAAGATGAAGGACTCAGAATCGATTGAAGAATTTTTCAATCGTGTAGTTGCTTTGATGAACAAGATGTTGGTGAACGGAGAGGCGGTGGAGAATAAGAAGGTGATTGAGAAGATCTTGCGGAGTCTACCTCACAAGTTTGAGAATGTTGTGGTGACGATAGAAGAGTCAAAGGATTTGTCGACTTTGGCTTTGGAAAGCCTGATGAGATCTCTTCAGTCTCATGAATTGAGAATGAAGCAGTATGAGACTGTTCCTGATGAGCATGCTTTCCAGACTCAGTTGTCCATGAAGGGAGGCAACAGAGGACGATCTTCTTATAGAGGAAGGGGAGGTCGGTCAGATGATGATCGAGGCAAGCAGCAGCAACAAGATTCTCATAACAGAGGTGAAGGGTCCAATAGAGGCAGGGGGAGAGGACGACCCCTGTCGCAGATTCAGTGCTTTAACTGTCAAAAGTTTGGGCACATGGCAAAGTTTTGTTGGAAGAAGCATCCTGAGGAAGGAAAGACGTCTACTTTTATGCATGAGAAGGTAGATGAATGTCAAGGTGACATGTTCCTGACCACGGATGAAAAAGAAGGTGGTACCAGTGAAGTCTGGTATGTTGATAGTGGTTGCAGCAACCACATGACTGGGAACAAGGAATTGTTCGTGAATTTGGATGAGTCTCTGAACAAGGAAGTTCGCACTGGAGACGACAAGAGGTTACAAGTCAAAGGAAGCGGAACCGTGTCTGTGAAGACAAAGAAGGGCATAAAGACAATCTCTGATGTCTATTATGTGCCTGGGCTGAAGCACAACCTGATCAGTGTAGGTCAGTTGTTGAAGAAGGGACATGATGTCCATTTTAGAAGAAATGCATGTGAGATCCGAGATAAGGATCATGTACCTCTCGGCAAGGTGACGATGTCTCCAAACAAGATGTTCTTTACCAAATTTGGAAGCGCTTTAATGAACTTCTTGAGTGCAGTGGTGGATGACAAGTCTATGTTGTGACATCATAGATTTGGACATTTGAATTTTGGAGCTTTGTCAGAGATGGGAAGATGTCAATTGGTGCGAGGACTACCAGCTGTTGATAGGGTGGAGAAAGTGTGCGAGGGATGCATCTTTGGGAAGCACTCTCGACATGTGTTTCCCAAGGAAGGAGCATGGAGAGCATCTAGGCCTCTCCAACTGGTGCATTCTGACGTGTGTGGACCAATGAAGATGACATCCATTGGTGGAAGCAAGAATGTCCTGACATTTATCGATGATTTTAGCAGGAAAACATGGGTCTACTTCTTGAACGAGAAGTCTGAAGTATTCCGATGCTTCAAAAAATTCAAGGCAATGGCAGAATGGCAGAGTGGCAATGCACTGAAGTCACTCAGAACTGATCGGGGAGGAGAGTATCTCTCTAATGAATTTAGAGGGTATATGAAGACTACTGGGATCTGGCACCAACTGACCGCTCGGTATACACCGCAACAGAATGGTGTGGCGGAGAGGAAGAACAAGACAATCATGGATGCAGCCAGAAGCATGATCTATGCGATGGGGATGCCAGACGCTTACTGGGCAGAAGCTGTTGCCACTGCCGTCTACTTGCAGAACAGAACTATGACGAAGAGTGTCTAGGGAAAGACTCCGCATGAAGCTTAGAGTGGAGAAAAGCCAGGTGTATCTCACCTGAAAGTATTTGGATGTGTGGCTTACTCTCATGTACCTGAGAAGATGAGAGGGAAGCTAGACGGGAGGTCAGAGAAGTGCATCTTTGTGGGTATAATGAGCAATCAAAAGCTTACAAGCTCTACAACCCGGTGAAGAATTGCAGCGTGATCAGCAGAGATGTTCTGTTTGATGAGAAGACCAAATGGGATTGGTACAGTAAAGGCAAGTCTGTGGTCAATGAAGGCATTCAAGAAGAGGAGGAGAAAGACACTCAATAGGTTGAGAATGTGGAAATACAAACACCTGAAGACAACAGGTCACCCGTTTCTACTTTCTCTCCTGGTTCATCATCAACAACTAGTGGGTCATCTGAAGCCCCTAGTAAGACCAAATGTTTGAAGTAGATCTATGAGAGATCTCAGCCTATCTTAAATGAGGAATGGGCAGACTTTGCCTTATTCGTGGATGCAGATCCGGTCGATTTTAACGACGCTGTTCAGGAAGAAAAATGGAGGAAAGCCATGGATCAGGAGATCCACTCCATTAAGAAGAATAATACATGGGAGCTGATTGACCTTCCACCAAACCATCACTCAATTGGGGTGAAGTGGATTTTCAAAACTAAGCTGAATGAAAAAGGAGCAGTAGAAAAGCACAAGGCTCGTTTAGTTGTGAAGGGGTATAAGCAGAAATACGGGTATGACTATAATGAGGTGTTTGCTCCAGTCATACGCCTAGAGACGATCAGATTGGTGCTAGCTTTGGCAGCTCAGCATGATTGAAAGGTGCATCAGATGGACGTTAAATCCGCTTTCCTACATGGAGTTCTAGACGAAGAAGTGTACATTGATCAGCTTCCAGGATATGTGAAGAAAGAGGATGAAAATAAGGAGTGCAAATTGAAGAAAGCCCTATATGGGTTGAAGCAGGCTCCCCGTGCATGGTATGGAAGAATTGATAGCTACTTTGAGAAGAACCGGTTCAGAAAATGCCAGTATGAGCACACTTTGTATATCATGGAAGGAGGTAAATTACTGTTCGTTTGCCTCTATGTCGATGATCTGATATTCACAGGCAACTCTGAAAGCCTATGTGAAGATTTCAAGAAAATGATGAATAAGGAATTTGAGATGACCGATCTTGGTCATGCTCACTATTTTCTGGGGATTGAAGTCAAGTATGGTGTTGGGAAGATCTCTATATCCCAAACCAAGTATGCTGCAGAGATCTTGAAGAGATTCAAGATGGCGAACGCGGTTCCCATCAGTTCGCCCATTGAATTTGGGTTGAAGCTGAGTAAGGATGGAGATGAGAAGACTGTCGACGCATCATTATTCAGAAGCCTAGTTGGAAGCCTCATGTACCTAACAGCAACAAGGCCAGATATTATGTTTACTGTTAGCTTGATCAGCCGTTTTATGGAGAACCCAAAGCAGAGTCATTGGGAAGCAGGTAAACGAATTATTCGTTACCTGGCTGGTACACTTGATCATGGTATCGTGTATGAGAAGGTTGAGAATTATCCACTGGTGGGGTTTAGTGATAGTGATTGGGGAAGCAGTCTTGATGATAGCAAGAGCACATCTGGATACGTGTTTAACATTGGCTCTGGTGCAATATCATGGCAGTCAAAGAAGCAGAAGGTAGTTGCCCTCTCCACAGCCGAAGCAGAATATGTCGCACTAACCATAACAGGATGTCAAACTGTTTGGTTGCGAATGATGCTTGAAGAATTATTGCAGTCACAGAATGGGCCTACGAAGTTGACTCGTGACAATCAAGCTGCAATAGCCTTGACAAAGAATCCTATGTTTCATGGAAGGGTTAAGCATATGAGGATGAAATATCATTTCATTCGTGAGCTTGTCAAGGCTGGGGAGGTTGAAGTTATGTTTTGCAGCACAAAAGACCAAGCCGCAGATATGTTTACAAAAAGCATTAAAGCCCGTGGATTTGTGTAAAATGAAGGATGAGATCGGAGTTAGAAAAGTTTAGCTTAAGGGGGAGTGTTAAATCTATAAGTTAAACTTATATGTAATAATATTTTGGTACATAACTTTCCTGCTTAGTTTTAAGTGGTATTTGGCTTTATATGTGTGTGTATATATCGAATGTAAACAATGTTTTTGTATTTTACGCGACATCAATACAAAGAAGCGGCGGGATCTATCCACACTGTTGGTATTCCTCCCGTTGTTCCTGCAGTTTTCCCGAACAGGATCCGCGTCCTTCTCTCCCATTCTCAGAGAACCATGGCTATGTTTGGGAGTCCGTTTTCACTCCATTTCGTTCTAAACGGACCGGAGGAAAGGTGTTTGGGAACAACTAAAATGTTGTCGTTTTAAAACGGCCGGTTTAAAACCTACTTTTTCCTCCGTTTTGAAAAGGTCAGGGAGACCTCCATTCTCCCTTTCAAAACGATCGTTTGGAATAATTTTTTAATTTAATTTAATTTTACTTAATCAATTTTACCCCAATAAAAAAAATAATTATATCCATAAATTTGCAAAAAAGTCACAAATATAATACCTAATTTTTTAAAAAAAAATTCAGAAAAAATTGGCCCGAAATAAATAAAATTCATGTGAAGATAATTTTGAAAATAATTTAAACCGTCACCGAAACTGAGATTACCCAAACAAAGCCTCAGTTTTAAAACCACAGTTTTAAAAATACAGTTTAGCATCTTCTTTTTAAACTTCCCCCTTTTAAAACGGCACCAGTATCCCAAACAGAGCCCAAGTGTTTGCCTATCTAATCCCATCATAATTTGAAATTAACAAAAACTTTTAAAATATATATTTCTTAACATTTATACACAAAAATACCTCGAGAATTAATTTTTTAATGAACCTTTTTGTGCAAAGATTTTATGAAATTGACTATTACAGTGGTGTTTTTTGTAATTGTTATATTTTCAAAAATAAGATGAATGTAACATTGTAACCTGTAATTAATTTAGAAAACTTAATGGAAAAAATCATAGATAAATGACAATATATCTTTGCAATATTAAAAGAGAAAAGTTAATTTAGTGAAATATTCAAAATTGATAATTATGTCTTATTTTTATAATTTAATGAGTTGATTCTTTCGCGCGCGAGTCTGTGTACACATACGAGCATTTTCGAACGTGCTACACCCGTGCTTGATACTCTCGGGCGGCTTTCAGCCGCTTCCAAGAGGGATTCGCCCGCCTCCGCACTTGCTCCACTCGTGCTGTCGCTGCGGGCTATGCTCGCATCAAGGCGGGTTGCGCCCGCAACATATACATATGAGTACTCAAAATGACCGTAAAAAATATACATTAATATTGTTATTTTTATTCTGTAAAAAATATACATATGATTACTTAAAATGACCGTAAAAAATATACGTTTTGATATAAAAAGATTTATTTATCTTCCTCTTTCTTTCCTTATTACTCTTGTTGTCTCTCTCTCCCTCTCTCTCCTTGTCCCATCCGCTCTCTCTCGCTCTCTCCCTCTTTTCCACTCTCTCTCCCAACCACACACACTCTCAATGATCCAACGGCTGGTATCAATGATTGACTAGATCCAACGGCTGGTATCAATGATTGACTATATCCAACGGCTTGTTTCTAATTTTTGGTGTGCCTCAACATCAGCCGTGCACATACGGACTACCGGTCCAGTCTTTTAAAAACCGATCATTTTGCCTACCGGTCCTGCTCAAATCAGTCCCGGTCCGGTTTTCCTCCTCTTGAGGAGGACCGACTG
Source organism: Platanthera guangdongensis (assembly GCA_039583875.1). Lineage (NCBI taxonomy): Eukaryota > Viridiplantae > Streptophyta > Magnoliopsida > Asparagales > Orchidaceae > Platanthera > Platanthera guangdongensis. The sequence goes on along the minus strand of CM077160.1, from coordinate 139,540,509 downwards.
GGACCGGAGGACCGACTGGGACCGGAGGACCGGTCCTAACCGGTCTTTTTTTTAAAAAAAATATAAAATTTTTATTATAGCTAATACTGAATTACTTAATTTTAAAAAGAAAAAAAATTAAAACTTCAAATTATAAAATGAAAATGAAAAACTCATAATAAAATAAAATTTGATTTTTACTAAAATCATTGTATTTGCATGATGGGAAAATCATTGTATTCAAATTTCTTATAGTGTATTGATGGGAAAATCATTGTATTTGCACGATGATTGCTTTCCTAGAGAGGGTTTTCAAAAATGGACATCAATAGTCCCAAGGATCTTTTTTCTTCCATTTGATGTTTCATTGTAAAGATTTCAATGTTTAAAAGTTTACATCTTTTTTGCACTTTGCTCCAAATCCTTCTTGTTGGTGATCTGAGTTAAATCTTCACAACTCCACACTCTAAGAGGGGTGGATCCAGGTAAGTATTTTCTGTGGCCTTTTACCTTGGATTGTTAAGATATGCGGCCAAAGGCGAGATTAGATTTCACACACAACAAATCTTAGTTATGTGTGATAGTATTCACTGAATGTGCGGTTGCAATAGTTTAGTTAGCCACTACCGTAGTTCACCCGTGCATGGGAGGTCCGAGAGTCGAGCTCGCCGAGACTTTTGCAGCTCGATGACTCCATTAGGGATCCCTGGACTGCCTTAGCATTTATTATAAAATTGAGAATAGTCAATGTTAACACCTTCAATATAAGAGATGCCGATCTTGTCATTTAGGTTTCGTTTGGCACGGTGGTTGCGGTCATAAACGTATGGGTTAAACCGTCATTCAATAAGGATCACCTAACAAAAATCATCCGTTTGAGCATAAAAGTGGATGAAGTTTCTTAGGTGGACGTTAACAAATGTCAATTTAACCACATGCTCATGAGACCGCCGTGTCAAACGGAGCCTTAGTCATTGCCCAAAGAACTATGACTCCATTTGCCAACATTGAAAACGGAGATTAGTCAACGTTGGCAACGAACGGAGGAGATCACAATCATGCCGTTGAAGCAGTGTCCGAAAATCTGTGGAGCCCATTTGCTAACTTTGAATGCATTGTGTTGTCTTGCAGTCTAACTCTTCGGTGAATATCCTTCCCAAGTAGTTCCTCTTCTTCTTTGATGGGTTTCCACAGAGAGCTGAAGTCTTCCTCCTTGTATGGTTCTCCCCGGCTCTCCGATAGCTCATGGACAAAAATGTAGCGGATTTGTTACGAACTTAAACGGCACGGGCCAAGCCCTAGTTAGAACTTTGCTCCTTCTTAGGGTCTGTTTGGCGTGACATTTTTGCTCCAGTGAATTTGGACAAATTAAAGCGCAGATCGTCTTAAAATATAAGACCGTCGGTCACATGTTGGGCCACTGTTTTTAAACAAATTGGTTAAAAAATGTCTAGCCACTGTTTGGCATGGCTAGATTGCAAAAGTCTGCAAGCATCATTTGAAAAGTGGATCTTCATGCCTAATTAAAAAAAAATCATGTTGACTTATATTTTTAAAACTCATATTTCTTGCGGGTCACCCGGTTTTTCTCCGGTCCGGAGAATCAGACCGTCTTATTTGTGAGTCGGACCGGGCGTGTAAACAGTCAAGTGACAACCAAACAGCAATGAAAAAAGACTTTTTATCGTGAAAACCCGAAAAGGGAGATAAACCAAGTTGACGGATCAGTGTCAGGCTTAAATCCACTGTTCAGCTTTGTTTACAATGGATTTACTCGGAGGGTGACAAATCACCACTTCATTACAAGCTTTGAGTACAGAGAGAAGGGGAAAAAGGCTAACCCACAGAGCTTCCATGTTAATATGTCTTGGAGGGCACCAACGAATCTGTTCTCTTGTGCCTTCTCTGGGGCTCATCAAAGCGTCCAAGTGAGAGTTGAGTGGTGAGAGAACTAGAGAGCGAGCGGAGCGAATCCCGAATGAAAGAACGATCTAAATCTCACGTCCTCGCCAAAATATCTGAGAGCTTTTTATAGTCTCTAGAGTTGCTTGTCTTCAAATGAACGCAGAGAGACATTTTTATAGCTTTTTTTGGAGGGTCATTTGGGTAATTGCGCCTGACTTCGTTTTGAGTTGGTGAATAACGTCGCTCCGTTGTTGTTACATGCATCACCAATTTTCATTAAAGGACGAACGTGCTCCTCGAGCGGTCCGAGCGCTCGGCGGGCAAGCGCGGGGCGTGCACGCAGAGGGCACGCGCAGGTACGCACGGCGGGCGCGCATGGGCATGCACAGCAGGTGCACGCGGCGGTCGCACGTGGACGCGGTCCCGCACGTCCGCGCGCCGACGATCTTGCGCGGCCTCCATGCACGCTTTGTTTCATTCCCCTTTCAATGTGATTTCGGACCCTTTGAGCGGGCGTGGCTCACACGGTTGGGGCGTATTGCTTTAATATTCTTGGCCGGAGTCCTGCCGGTTTGGCTCAAAAGTTCTAGGGGGAACCCCGTCAAATGCACCCAAATTTTTGCTAGTCGTAATCCGCAAAGGAATGAGTCCAAAAATTTTTGTCCTCTATTACTTTGTCTCGGGGTCGTGGACTTTGAATTAGTTCTTCAAGTGCGCATGACAAGTTCATTTTTTGCAACGAGAAAGCCGTTTCTGTTAGACCTGGATGTGTGTGCTGTTCACATGGTGCCACTTGTGTTCACTTTGTGAGTTGAAGGTTCTCCGACACGGTGATTCTTGCGGTTGATTGCTCGTGCATCGCCCTTCCTTGTTATGTGGTATTTGCAGCGCGTTGTAGGAACATCCTTCTGCTTTTAGTTTTGTGCGTTGTGTTGGCGCGGAAGTGTGTTGCTTTTCACACCCCCCCCTGATATGAACGTGTGAGTACGACACTGCGTGTTAGGTTGAGTAGCTGTTGCGGGGAAATAGAGCTTGGGGAGGATTCTTAGACGTGGCATGGAGGGACATTCTGCCCCCTTGACTCAGTGTTGCGGAAGGACCAGCAAGTCTGTTCCTACTAGAAGATGCGAAAAGACTTGGTGTCCGTTCTCCCATGGAAGCATAGAAGGACTTTGTGTACATTCTTATCAAAAGTTTAGACAAATCCTTTTAATTAAGGCGGATGTCGTTGATGACAAATGTGCATTAGGATGACTTAACAACACGTGCATTCACGATTCCAGAACATAGAGAGTCCTAGGGCCTTGGAGCGGAGAGATGTCGGATGGATGAGGGGGCCCTAAGATGATAGTTACGAGAGTAGGTCCTTCATGATAGGACAGGCGCGTCATTGCGCTTTGCCATGCATTTGGCGATGGGTTCTGTGCATTGCAATGGATGTGGGGGCATTCCGTCCCTTGAATAAGTGATGCCTCAAAATATGGTGTTGACGTCGAGGGAGTACCCGATTGTATTTGTGTTGTCTGTACACTTTGTATCTTGTGCTTTATGTTCCTTGTGTGTCGTGCACTATCTTTGACAATTGTCATTGAGCGTCAATGTAGGGGACTTGTTGCATAAGCATGATGAAGGGAGACATTTGCTCCTGTGCCATGCCAGCATGGATGGACTCAGAGTCCATTTTTACCGGATGACGCATGAGGATTTAGGGTCCATCATGAGGAGGGATTTTGATAAGTATTTTTGCTTGCTCCTATCTTGAGGAGTAAGAGGACTAAAGGTATGTTGGTTTTGGGAGCTAGCGAAGAACCTTGGTTTGCATGTGTTTCGGAAGGGCTCGGGGTTCGTTTCATTGGAGGCAGAGACTGTAAGGCCCCCTTTTTGGGGTCTTATGCCAAGAACCGCTGCTTTGTGATGACACCAACTCCAGGGAGGTCATCGCCACAAATCTCCAATTTTGCCGGCAAGTACTCGACCATATACTACAGAAGAAAATAAGTCCACAAACCCTGGGACACCCCGCTCGAGTCTAGTTTGGGGACAAACTAAGCAGCGGAAGCTATGATGTGCCCATATGGGGAATTTCATGCAACAACCCACTCTTAATTAGACCTTAGTAACAACCTTATAAGCAAATCTTCCCTTTCAATGCTTTTAACGAATCTTGACCTTTGAACAAGGAAGATTTGCTTATATGGTTGTTACTAAGGTCTAGTTAGGAGTGGGTTGTTGCATGAAATTCCCCATATGTGCACACCATAACTTTCGTTGCTTAGTTTGTCCCCAAACTAAACTCGAGCGGGGTGTGTCAGGGTTTGTGGACTTCTTTTCTTCTATGGTATATGGTCGAGTACTTGCCAGCAGAATTGACAATTTGTGGCGATGACCTTCTCGGGAGTTGGTGTCACCATAAAGCGGCGGTTCTGTGCATAAGACCCAAAAAAGAGAGTCTTACAACTAGTATCATAGGAAAGCCTCGACTCGAAGAAAAGAAGTTCACAAACCTTAGGACACCCTGCACGAGTTTAGTTTGGGGACAAACTAAGTAGAGGAAGCTATGGTGTGCACATATAGGGAATTTCATGCAACAACCCACTCTTAACTAGACCTTAGTAACAACTTTATAAGCAAATCTTTCCTTTCAATGCTTATAACAAATTCTGACCTTTGAAGAGGGTACACCTCCGGTTCAGAATGGTGTCCCACCTCCGCTAGTTCCTACTCTGTTCTAGCAATCAGAGATGGGACAAACATTGACAGCCATCTTGGAGGCTTTTAAGATACAGCAAGCTCCGGTTCCCCAACCAAATCTCGAGGAAAATTGGCCGAGTGTCTTCTGAGGCTTTTCCCCTCCATCATATCTGGGGACAGAGTTAGTTGTACAGACAGAGGAATGGTTGGACATCATCCACGAGATGTTGGATGGAATATGATGCCCGACTGAAATGGTAATATCCTTAGCAGTCTCATGTTAGGAGTCCCACGCAAAGAGGTGGTGGAAGTCTCTTCTGGACACTACCTATGCGGGATTTGAGGGCACAAACATCTCATGGGACGAGTTCAAGACAACATTTTTGGAGCATTTTATGCCACAGACTGCGAGGGATGAGCTAGAGGATAGGTTCCTACATCTGAGGCAGGGCAACGAGTCAGTTTTGGAGTACTACCAGGAGTTTACTCACTTAGCTCGCTTCACTGATTCATAATCGCTGGATTATGTTGGCTATGCGAAGAGGTTCTACAAGGGCCTCCGAGACGACCCAATGCAGGCACACCTTTTCATCTCTAACGATAGCCTGGTCCGGATCCTGGAAATGACAAAGAAGTTAGAGACAAACTAGCTCACATTATAAGGCAGGGGAAAAAGACCGACAGACGATACAGTTATTGGTGGCAGGAGGGAACATCAGAGGGATCAGAGAAATGGGGATCAGCACCGGCCGAAGCATAGAATGGAGCAGAGGGACCCGAAAGTATTGACTCCTCAGCCATTACAGATGCGGGGGATGCCAAGGCCAGAGGATGGAGCACCTCACCCTCCAGTGTGTTATCACAGCCACCAGCCTAGACACATTCAGATCAATTGTCCCAAGAGACAGGCACCACTCCCAGCACCACATGATGCCCCACCTGCGCAGCAATTCAGGGGTCGGGGACTTGGTCGAGGACGTGGGTTCCAAGGCGACGATCGTACGCCGGACAGAGATCAGATGTATGCTTTGGACCTTGCTCAACCCCGGAACCCAGATAGGGTTATAACAAGTATACTAATAATTTCAATTCATATCCTTCTTTTCTCTAAATAATAGAGCTGATATTAAACTAGTAGTGCTAAGAAAGAAAACTTTACAACTAGCCACCTAAGATCGTTTAATAAACTCAGGAATAGTAGCGTTATGTGGCAAGCCTGTCCATACCTTATTCGACACGAGGGCAACACATAATTTTGTGGCAGAGGATTTTGTCAAGGACTTGGACAAGGTCCAACATTTCACGGGAGTCACTAGGTGGGTGCGTCTTCCCAATGGGATGGAGATCCAACATTACGAGATTGGCTGCCACTAAAGACGACATCCGGCATACAGAGTTTCCTTGGACTCGCCGGATATTACCGGAAGTTCGTGGAGGGATTTTCTCGGATTGCCCTCCCTCTTAAGTCTCTAACAAAGAAGGACACACCGTTTGTATGGACACCACAGTGCGAGTCTGCCTTCCAGGAATTGAAGAGTCTGCTTACCTCGGCCCCTTGCCCTCCCCTTTAGGAAGGAAGAATTCCAAGTCTACACCGACGCATCCTACTAGGGAATGGGTGCCATCCTGATGCAGCACAAACACGTGATAGCCTATGCTTCCCTCCAGCTGAAGAAGCATGAGCAAAATTACCTGGTACATGATCTGGAGATGGGCGGTAATTTTTGCATTGAAGATCTGGCGGCATTATCTCTATAGAATACATTGTGATATCTTCTCCAATCACAAAAACCTTAACTACGTGGACACGTAGAAGGAGTTGAATATGCGCCAGAGACGATGGGTGGAGTTCCTCTCCGATTATCAGTACACAATGCACTACCACCCAGGAAAGATGAACGTGGTAGCAGATTCTCTTAGTAGGGGAGCTACCACAGTAGGAGATGGACCCCAGATGATGGTCATGGAGCTGGTTCGGATGTTGAAGGATATGCAGATCTCCTTGGTGTCCAAGGAAGATCCCAAACTCTATAAGGAGTATTTAGCATCGATGGGCACTACCAGTGACATTTGGGACCACATCAGGGATGGGCAGATGTAGGATGCCAAACTATAGTCAATATTTAGAGTATTGGAGTCAGGCATGGATGGGGAGTACACGTTGAAAGATGGCCTGTTGTGTTTTAGAGGAAGAGTATATTTACCAGCGGGAGGCCAGCTATGAGAAGATATTTTGACTGAGGCGTACACAAGTAGGTACTCTGTGCACCCTGGGATGTTGGAGATAGAATCCTTCTCCTCGATCATCTCGAACAACACCTGGTAGACCTCATCCCCCTGCAAATGGGCCTTGACGACCTAGATGGAAGAGAGCAAACATCGGGATACCGGAATAGTACCTTTGAAGTTCGCGTAGCAATTGTTGTGTCTCAGCACGACCTTCCTTGCTAGGCAATCAATCTGTGCATGGTTCCAAGTGAGCCATGTCATTCCCAAGACTAGATCTGGCGAGCCTAAGGAAGGTTTTATGCAAGTTATGTATGACATGGAATGTTATGCATGCTAAATGATGAATTTCATACATGTGCAACACACCTACCCGACTCTATGTGCACAGACCTTTAGTTCCCCTGTTTGGAGTTAGCTAAACCCTCTGGTACCTCTCGTAGTGTCAAACAGAGGCAGTGGGTTGGGCCTCCCCACTCCTAGGTCGGTATTCACACTACCCAGCCTAGACCCTGCGTACTACTCGGTACACCCACAATCAGGTGCTACAGAGTCTCATTTTTGGTCAAAGCCTAGGTTTAACCTAATCACAAGCATGACCAAAATCTCAGGTCATGCGGACTTAGGGTTTGGCTTGGGCACTCATTTAAATTTCTGCCCTAGCCTAGGACCAGTATTGGTAGAATGGCCCTACAGTGAGCTGTATTACTCCAAATTACAACTTTAGGGTGTAATTTTAAAGTTAAGACCTAGAGATACATTTTATATGTTGAACACGTTTTCTGAATATGCCTCTAAGAGGCCTAAAATTAGCCCGCAAGGTACAAAATAAAGTGTGACAGAATATGAAATAAGCTATAGTTTAATACATCAAGATGGACGACATCCATGCGTCTTCTTCCTCCAGCGGATGGCCACGATTGCACCGACCTGTACCACCTTGATCTGGTGTTTCCCGGCCATCCAGCCACCTCCCTGGCCGGCCACCACCACCACCACCTCCGTTGAGGTGGTGGCCATCGATTGACATCAACTTCACCGCCGGAGGCGGCGGTTTCCGGCGAACCCGAACACCTCAATTTCATGGGTTTTTCTTGATTTTCTCTCATGGGATCGGGCTCATTTGAGCCCGATATCTCTCCTAGTAGATCTAGGAAACTAGCACAGGGTGAGGGGAGGTGAAACGGACCTGTAGCCGGGCTTGACGGCGTGTGTGGTGGTTGTGCGCCATGAAATTTCTCCACTCCGATAAGCTTGCTCCAAGCTCCGATTCTCCATGGTTTGCCGCGATTCAAGACTCGATTTCCACTCCTCTCGATCTTCTGAAGCTGATGGTGAGGTCAAATTGAGATGATATTGGTTGTATAGTGAATTGCCATTATGGGGATTTCGGCCTCTACATTGGATGCACCTCCTAGATGATATGTGGCATGGAGCTTGCTGGAAATGGTTGGTAAATGCTGCTGGAAATGGTTGGTAAATGCTGCTGGAGCTCAGAAATACGCTTGGGAAGGGAGGAGGAGGGCCACATGGCATCCATCCCCTCATTTCCTCCTTTCTTTGTCCTCATTTTCTCCAAAATTCCTAAGCTACCCTCATGCAGGTATTCTCTCTCCTAATTTTGGGGGTTAGGGGCTGTCATTGACCTCTTGGGCTGGTCATGTGCCTTGAGCCATGGGCTTAGTCCATAAGGAATGGGCTTGGTTCATATCATTTCCTCTCTTTAAGCCCTAAGTTGACTTGTTGACTTTTTAGGCTGACTTGGTCAACATGATGAGTGGGCTGGCCCCACTTGATGGTCATGGACCCAATGGTACCACCCAACTTGGGTTTGGCCATGGTGGTGCCCCACTTGGACTAATTGGGCCTTTAGGTGTGGGTTTGGCCAAATTAAGGTTAGGGTTGACTTGGGTCAACTTGGGTCAATAGGTGACTCAATGACATGGCTTATGGTTTACTTAGATTGTTATTAGGGTTATGGGTATAGTGGTGGGACCAATGTGTAGCTAAGACCCCAATTTGGGCTAGTTTGACTTGGGTTACCTTGGGCCCTATAGTGGGTCCCATGTGACTACACCCTAACTCCATGGTTCAAATCTAACCTGAACCCGTGCCCCACCACATGTCCTAACCCAATCTAAGTAGAGGGGTCTAATAGGAAATGAGATGTTACAGTGGATGAGCGTACTACCGGGTTGTAGTTGTTGTAAATGTGAGCGCGGTGCCCTGGAGCAGTTGTAGATGAGCGTGCTGCCCGGAGGCAGTTGTTCTAGATGAGCGCGCTACCGGGTGACATTTGTTGTAAATGTGATCCCGCAACCCAAAGAAAATTGTTGTAAATGTGAGCGTACTACCCAGAGACAGTTGTTGTAAATGCGAGCATGCTGCCTGGAGGCAACTATTGTCGATGAGTGCCTTGGCCGGAGGCAATTGTTGTAAATGTGAGGACGCTGCCTGGAGGCAGTTGTTGTAGATGGGCACGCTGCCTAGAGGAAATTGTTGTAAATGTGAGTGTGCTGCCAAGAGTCAGTTATTGTAAATATGGGCGTACTGCTCAGGGGCAGTTGTTGTGGATAAACGCACTCCTCGGAGGCGGTTATTATAGATAAGCGTGCTACCGAGTGATAGTTACTGTAATTGTGAGTGCACTGCCATGAGCAATTGATGTAGATATGCACGCTGCCTGTATGCAGTTGTTGTAAATGAGTGTGTTGCTATGTGGTTGTTGCTGTAAATTTGAGAACACTGCCAACAGACAGTTGTTATAAATATGAGTGCGCTTCCCAAAGGTAGTTGTTGTAAATGTGAGTATGTTTCCCGGAGTAAACTACTGTTGATGAGCGTGTTGCCTGGAGGTAGTTGCTATAAATATCAGTGCGCTGCCCAGAGGCTGTTGATGTAGATAGGAGTGTTGCTTAGAGGCAACATGCATAAATGTGAGAGTGCTACAAAGAGATAGTTATTGTAGATGTGCGCACTGCCCAGAGGCAGTTCCTGCAAGTTGAGAGCACGCTGTCAGGAGGCAGTTGTTGTAAATGTGAGTGTGCTGCCCAGAGGTAATTATTGTAAATGAGTGCGCTACCCAGAGGTAGTTATTATAATTGTGAGCATGCTGCCAGAAGGCAGTTGTTGCATATGAGCGCGTTTCCTAGATGCAGTTATTATAGATAAGCGCATTGTATAGAGGCAGTTGCTATAAATATGTGCGTGCTACCTGGAGGCAGTTGATGTAGATGCGGAGCTAGGCTATTGCTGCAAGTTGAGAGCGCGCTGACGGGAGCCAGTTCCTGTAAATGTGAGTGCACTGCCCAGAGGTAGTCACTATAAATGAACACGCTTCCCGGAGGCAGTTGTTGTAAATGTGTGTGTGCTGCCCAGAGTCATTTGTTGTAGATGTGCGCGCTGCCCATAGGCAGTTGCTGTAGATGGGTACACTGCCCGGAGGCAATTGCTATAAATATAAGTGTGTTGCTCGGAGGTAATTGTTGTAGATGACTGCGCAGCTTGGAGGCAATTAATGTAGATGCGAGTGCACTACCCAGAGGCAGTTGTTGTAGATACTCATAGATTCATTCTCGAATATCTGTAATGATGTTCAAGAAATGATTGCAGTAATATTGGAAATACCATGAAAGTTTGAACTCGTGGATTATTTCTTTAAAGCGGGGAAAAGGGAAACTGTTAATAGATGTGGCTTGGGCGGGGAAGAGTCTTTGTGTGCGGGGAAGAGTCTTTGTGTCATGGATGATTGTTCTCAGGGATTTGTCATAGTGAAGCTATTAGAGGAGTTCAAGAGGGATATTATGGAGACCCTGCATTATGATTTTTAAGCGCTTGGCGAGTGATCAACGGCTCCCGTCCCGATGAACGCACCCCATTCACTAGTCGAGAACTCTTCAGGTAGGTGACCCGTGAAGGAGGTGGCAGCCGAGGGCAGCCAGCGAGATCTTGCAGGGTGAGAGCTGTTCCCCATCTCGGCGAGTGTGAGAAGATCCAGCAAGCTGATGGTGCAAGATCTAACAGTGATACGTGAAAAGTGGTTTATACGCAAGTGCACGTGTCAGATCAAGTAATAAAGTATGAGTAGAGATTGTTTCCTCGGAGAAGTGATTAATCTAAAGCTTACAAATACTAGATACTCTATTTCTTTAAATTCAAATAGATCTAATGAGATGATTTTGTAAAGTAATAAAAATTCTAACAATTATTTAAACTAAATATGTTATTCAAAGAGATACCTTTTTATCAGTTGAAGAAAAAGTCTTGTATTTTTGATTTCCTATGTGCGTGGAGGTGATGTATGAAAAAAATATCTTAATGCTTGATCAAGTTATCTTGCAATGATTTTTATAGAAGAAATCATTATCTCTCAAATCTCGTAAATCTTGATATCTTATATTTCTCTAGTCTTCTGTAACTTAGATAGAATGAAGGATACTGCGAAGAATTAAAATCAGAGTTGCTAGTAAGAAAGGGAAATCTCTTTCTCCTCTCTACACCGTAGCGAACTTAAGAGCACTTACACTTCTCCTCTCTTGAATCTTGAAGCCCAGTATAAAATTAGAAACTCTAAGTTAAAAATTCACACTACTTGTCTCTCGATTCTTACGGTGCAATAAGATAGCCTTCAAACTAATATTACGCCACTCATCCAGTTTTCAGCAAAAACTGCTCCGAAATTCTTGTAAAGTTTCTGCAACATTTCCTGAATGCTCTTTATGCATAATATCGGTCATACAAGTTAATTTCTTCATGATTCCCCATCATAAAAATAAGTTAAAACATCAATAGTACTTGAATTTTATCACAAATAATGATTTACTCTTTTACATATGCTTTTTATCAATATTTTAAAAGAAATTGGCCAAAATGAGACAAATTGACGCACAAGATAACTTTTTTGTTTGAAGTTATCACACCCTCACAACTAAACCTTTGTTATCCCCCAACAAAGATTAAATATTGCACGTCATTGAGTGAGCGAATATCTACCGAACTGTCTGTTCAACTCTCCTTACTCTTAAACAAAACAAGACTAATTGAGTGACTTGTAATAGCAATTGATAAATGAATCAATCATTAAAATTTCAAAAATGCATAGATTCATTAGTTCGATACAGATTAAATCTCCATAATAATTTTCTAGTGTTGTGTGTGCTATTCCCTAGAATTATCCACTCCCAAACAATTTAACTCATTAAATTTCCTCATAGATAAGAGAGGCTAAAAATAAGCTAAGTCTTTGAGTTAGCCTCCATAAGAGTTTTGGTAGTTGAAAGAAAATCATAAGGACTTGAAATATGATGGGCTTTGGCTTGGTTAGGAATATATGATTAAATTTTGATTTGGTCAAGATATTTCCCTATCAAAAATTCTTAATAATTATACCTACTATGGGGTTACTTTCACAATCATTGGTTTTTTTAAAAGATCATAGTAGGAATCATTCTAAGTAGATGTTCACATACTCATGTCACATATCACTATGACATTTTCATTTGATTTGATTTTTTCAAATGTCCACAGTAGGGATCATTCCAAGTAGATGTACACATACTCAGACCACATATCACTATGTCACAAAATTTTTTTAACGCCCCTTTTTTATCACACTCATAGTTGGAAGTCTTATTAAAAAATAACTAGTGAAAATTTAGGGAAATGGTACATATATAATATGAGTCAAAATGGCAAGACTCAAGCTCAAAAAGGCTATAAATGATATAAATGGGGCCTTAATCATCTTTATTCATCGACTCAGTTCTTGTTCCCCTCTCCCTCATTATGCTTGGAACTTAATATAATTACTTTGTAGGGCACAAATATTTATAAGGAATAATGTGCATAGGAGAAATACGACATGAAGCTCTAACATATCTTACTAATTTCAAAAGTAAGATTCTGAACTTTCAGGTTTGACTCATGCACCAATCATTTAAAATTGCATAATTTGAACAAAGAGTAAGGATCCCTAAATGAAATTCAATAAGCTATTTTTCACTCAAAAGGTGAATGTTACTTCACACACCCTCACACCATGGTCGTTGTTAGTTCATAGCAAAGATGTGTTATTAATTATTTCCAAATTCGGATGAAGTCTACAATTTGGCGAATGAAATAAAATATGTTGAAATAAATGCCATAGGGCTAATTAACTTCCCTGAAGTGTGCAAATCAAAGCATTTATTCCTCTCCTTGTGTTCATCCACTTTTGTTAAGTCATAGTTACGGTTCGAAAATTAATCAAAACTGTAAGCTCAGAGATATCCTGCATGAACATAAACCAAAAAGGCGAAAAGAACTAGTCGCCAAGTTTAGATTACAAATAGCATTTTCCATGTAGTACAACAATTCGCATATGCTAACGGATGTAAGTTAATCCATCCACAAGCTCATATTTTAAAAGGGCTCAGTACCATCAAACAAATAAATGTTAACTAACAAGCACAAACCAAATAAAAATTTGACACACTAGAGACAATAATTATTAGCATATAACAAAGAAACATCCAATAAGCATAGAACTGTAATCCGGAAATGCAAATCAGATAAAGGATAGATCGGATAAAACTAACAAACCAAATCATAGTTCATATTAAATGAAGAGGCTGTTAGGCAAAAATGTAAACCAATAGTGCATATCTGTCCAAAATCATAGCAAAATGCTAATAAAACTACCAATCCAACACATAGTAGAAAAATATTAATCCAAATAACCCAAACATCTGAGACTCCTCACTCGTCACTCTCATCGTCCTCTTCGTCGTTAACGCTTTCGTCATTTGCAATATCGTCATCACTTTCATCGTCTTCCACGGACGTCTCTTTGTCATCTTGTAACACCCCAGTTTTTGCAAGAGGTTCAGTTGCAGTTCTGAAAATTTTTGGGTTCTGGTAGGAGGCACACGGCCTGCGACACGGGCGTGTCGCAGGGCGTGTCGAGGCCGTGTCGACACTCGGCCCAAGTGTCGACACTTTGTGCTCGACAGAGTGTCGAGAGTGAGGCACACGGCCTGCGACACGGGCGTGTCGCAGGGCGTGTCGAGGCCGTGTCGACACTCGGCCCAAGTGTCGACACTTTGTGCTCGACAGAGTGTCGAGAGTGGGGCACACGGCCTGCGACACAGGCGTGTCGCAGGGCGTGTCGAGGCCGTGTCGACACTTGGCCCAAGTGTCGACACATTCGCTCGACAAAGTGTCGAGACTGGGGCACACGGCCTGTGACACGGGCGTGTCACAGGGCGTGTCCCGCTTGGTCGACGATCTTCGCTCGACGTTTTTCCGCGGTGTCGACACAAAGCCTGTCGACGGGTGTCGAGACTTGGCACACGGCATGGGACACGGGCGTGTCCCAGGCCGTGTCACCTCTCGGGTTGGTGTTGGGGCCGTGTCGTTGGAGACACACGGCTGGCCACACGGCCGTATCACTGGGGACACGGGCGTGTCGAATTGAACACGGGCGTGTCAGATGCCCGTGTGCGATTCCAGGCGCGTCGATTTGAGACGGCGAATGGGGCACACGGCCCTGGACACGGGCGTGTGCCAGGCCGTGTTCGGCCCAGATCTTTTGTTTTCCAGGCGAATCGCGGCCTTTCTTTTTCTGGTTTTGAGATCTGACGGTTCAGGCCATCTCCTGGGGAGTTAAGGCCGAATTCAGGGTTGGAAACCCTCATTATTTTTCCAAGTCCTCTCTTTCTAAGATCTTGAGAAAAGCTAGAGCAAGGAGGAAGAAGAAGAAGGGTTTGGGCTGTAGGAAGGGTTTCGGAGCTCCAAATCGCGAACCGAGTCCGGATCCGTGAAGCTTAGACCGCTGCGAAGATTTCCAACCGGCCATTTTTGCCATGGCAAGGAAGAGGAGTCGGAAGGTAACGACATCTCTCCTCTCGGTCTTTAGGATGCACGCTTTAGCATCATCTAGATTTCTTTTCTCTAATTTTTGGGCACCAAACTCTCAAATGAGAGGGGTTTTGGCTTGCCAAGTTTCAAGAGGAACTTCCGGGTCGATTGAGTCCGTCCCCGGCATATCTTTGCATTAGAGATCCGCTTCGCTAGTGGATTAGGCATGGTGGGTGAAGCCGTAGTCGCGACCGTTAGTCCGACTCGGTGATGTTGCATACGAACTAGGGATTCGTAGAGATTTTCCGTTGCGGCAAGATGCCGTTTGTGTTGTGGTGGTGATTGTCCCGTTTGCTTGAAAAGAGTACATGTAGTCGAACCCGGACAAGGTTAGCTCCTCGTGGTGGTAGATGGTTTCCTTGACAAGGTTAGCTCCGTATGAGAATGGAGATGGTTTCCTTGGTGGACAAGGTTAGCTCCGCACGAGTTGGAGATGTTTTCCTTGGTGCGCGGGAACGCTGCGGTACAAAGAGGGATTGCGATGTGTTTAGTCTTGGTTGTGTTGTGCCAAGGCGTGGCTATGTCTCCGTGGTCGGCTGGCTATCCCGTGACATGTGCGTCATGTGTGGAGAGTGTCCCGGCGAGACTAGTCCCCTTCTGTGAGACTGACGAGAATGCCAAGCTTGGGGCAAGCCCGGGCAAAGAGGCCATGAGCGGGTGGGGCCCAGCAAGGCTTCTTAGAATCGGTCGGTCTGTGTTTGTTGGAATCCTGACATGAGACGTCAGAGTTTGCAGGCAAGCCCGGGGCTAAGCCCACGAGCGGGTGGGGCCTTGGCAAGAGTTCCTTGTGGCGGCCTGTGCGCCGTTTAAGGGAGAGGTGACTCCCTTAGTGTTTGCGGCTTTATGCCAATTGGGGAAATGTGAGTACCCAAATGATGTGATGTTGTGCTAGATGCATACGCTGTAGGGTACCTTGGGTGAAGCCCGGGTATTGCATTCATGTTGCATAGTAGGCCCTTTCTTTATATGCTCAACCAGTAGAGAACATGTTTGTTGATTGAGACATCCAAGCTTGTTTTAATGTTTTTCTATTTATAGAAATTTATATTGCATATGAAGTGCTGACTTGCAGGTTGGAGGGTTCCCCGGGGTCCGTTAGGGGCGGCCGGGAGGAGATGTGTTGTTACACAGTTTGAGGTCAGCCTTTGCTGACCCATGTTACTAATAATTTTTACAGGGCAAGGATCGCACGCAGGAGCTAGCACGCCGGCCAAAAAGGCCTAAGCCCATGAAGTGTTTTTCTCTTTTGTAGCACTACTTTTGATGATGTATGTTTGAGACTATTTTGTTCGGCTTGCATGCCGAGGTAGACTAGGAGTGCTATGCACATTCATGATTGTTGTACTATTTACTTTTGGACATTTTGTTGTAAGGCCTTAAGGCCATTTGTTTACTCTTGTGGTTAGTGGATAACTTCTAGTTGTGCTTGGTTTTCCGCTGTGTTGTGCAAGTGTTTTGAGTTTGGGTAGCTATATCAACTTATAATACTAAAGCTGTGGCGTTCGTATGTTGTGGGGCCCCGGCCGGACCCATATTATACGTCCACTACAGGGGAGGTGTTACAATTTGGTATCAGAGCCAGGTTTGATTCAAGGTCAGTGCGTAGAGAAGTTATCCACATAAGAGTAACGCGGGACCATGAGTGTCCTTATGTTTTAGTCTTGAGATTGGAGACTAATCCCTTATTTCTTGTCTTCCTGAAGAGTGCAAGCAACGAGGCGGGCACTTCAAGAGCAAGGGATGATCTCTCAGCGAGCAGTGCTACTGCTCCAGGTCTTTTGGGCACGGGTGTAGACCCGGCCGACTTCTGCCGCATGCTTGCAGAAGCAATGGTGGCAGCTCAAGCTGCAGCAGCAGCTCAGGTGGCAGCCCCTGCCACACCAGATACGGCAACGGCCGTGCCAGGAGCAGAAGCCAGGCGAGTGGAGCCTTTGGCAGAGAGGGTAGTTGTCGGACATGGAGACCGACACATGAAGTATTTCCTGAGTTTCCATCCCCCGTCTTTCAAGGGTGTTGGAACGCCAACGGATGCGGAGGACTGGTGGGTTCGCATTCAAGAACTGTTAAGGGCGGCAGAGACGCCAGAGGAAAAGAAAGCTGAGTATGCGGCGTTCATGTTGGAAGGAGACGCCAAGTTGTGGTGGGTGAGCCATAGCGGCCGCCAGTTTCCGGGACGCACCCCGTCAGTGGAAGAGTTCGGGGACGCTTTTCTTAAGAGGTATATCCCAGTTTCAACTCGGTTGGCCCTGCAGAGGCAGTTTCTGCATCTAATGCAGCGAGACAAGACAGTGGATGAGTACGTGCAAGAGTTCACCCGTTTGGGTCGTTATGCGGGAACGACAATGGCTGATGATGTAGAGAGGGATAACCTCTTCTACCAAGGGTTGAGGGAAAATTTGAGACAACCCCTCATCTCCATGAAGAGGGCGGGATTTAATGAGCTAGTTGAAGCCGCCAGGAGTTTGGAGAATGATCTGGAGCGAACCCAGCGCCGTAAGGGTTTTGCTCCCAAGAGCGGGGAAGGGAAGCCTTCCCAATCTCAAGGAAAATCTGATGGGAGTAGGTGGAGGAAGAAGCCTCACACTCCCAGATCTGGTGAGAGGAGCAATTGGACGCCTGGGGGTTCCCACTCTAGGGGACCGCCGACGTGCTACAACTGCGGTAAGGTTGGGCACATAGCCCTTACTTGTCAGCAAGGGGGAGCGGGGCAAGAGTCAAAGCAGGAGCAGTCTGTGCGCTCGGGCCCCAGTGCTGCAGAAAAAGGAAAGATGGCGGAGTCGAGCGCTTCTCGGTTCCAACCAGTGCAACCAAGGGCTTACAACCTTGGACAACAAGAAGCGATCCGCCAAACTGATGTGGTGACAGGTATGAAGAGAATTTGAGTTTAAACTTTGTGCTTCATCCTTTTAGACTTTTGTGTAATGTCTATGTTGTAGGCTTCGTGTTAGTTTCCGGATACCCCGCTAGGGTATTGTTTGATATGGGAGCATCGCACTCCTTTCTTGCGGAGAGCTTCATCCGGAGATTAGGAGTTGAGTCTTTCTCGTCGGGAGCAGAGCTGAAAGTGCGCATGCCCAATGGGTCATCTATGACCACCGGGGCTAAAGGGCGCATTTGTTGGGAGCTTGACGGAGTTGTCTTCGCTCTGGAAGCGGCAATGTTACCATTAGTGGAGTTCGATGTCATTTTGGGCATGGACTGGCTTGCAGAGCAGCACGCCAGTATTGATTGCCTTTCTAAGGTGGTGACCTTAAGGAGTAAAGGGCAAGCAGAAGTCAAGTTTGAGGGCCTTGGTGGAGTGGCCTGTTCCCTGATATCGGCCATGCAGTTGGTGCGGGCGGTTAACCAGGGTGGTGTAGCGCTTGTAGCGTTACTGGAGGTTCGTCTCTCCCAACTGTCTATTGAGGAAGTGCCTGTGGTGGCAGAGTTCAAGGATGTGTTTCCGGATGAACTTCCTGGAGCGCCTCCTCGGCGGGAAATCGACTTCTCGATCGAGTTAGTGCCGGAGGCTAGACCGGTGTCACGTCCTCCATTTAGGATGGCACCAAAGGAGTTAGCGGAACTTAAGGTTCAGTTACAGGAACTGTTGGAGCAAGGGTATATTAGACCCAGTTCTTCACCGTGGAGCGCACCGGTGTTGTTTGTTAAGAAGAAAGACGGTAGCATGCGCCTGTGCATAGACTACCGAGAACTTAATAAGTTGACCGTCAAGAATAAGTACCCGATCCCTCGGATAGACGACCTGTTTGACCAATTGGTGGGGTCAGTGGTATATTCGAAGTTGGACTTGAAGTCAGGATACTATCAGCTACGAATTCGGGATGAGGACATACCCAAAACTGCCTTTGGTACAAGGTATGGGCACTTTGAGTTTACGGTGATGCCGTTCGGGCTGACGAACGCACCATCGGTGTTCATGGATCTGATGAATCGGGTATTCCGGGAATACTTGGATTCTTTTGTGGTTGTTTTCATTGATGACATTTTGGTGTATTCCAAATTGGAAGAGGAGCATGAGACCCACTTGAGAATAGTTTTGCAAGTGTTGAGGGAGAATGAGTTGTATGCAAAATTCTCCAAATGCGAGTTTTGGTTGGAGAAGGTGGCATTTTTGGGTCACGTGATTAGTGGTGATGGGGTGGCAGTGGATCCAGTGAAAGTGGAGGCCATCAGAGATTGGCCGGTGTTGAGGACCGTGGCGGAAGTCCGAAGCTTTCTTGGACTAGCCGGGTATTATAGGAGATTCGTGGAGAATTTCTCGAAGATAGCTCTACCCCTCACCTCTCTCACTTGCAAAGACCATAAATTTGTGTGGACCCAAGAATGCGGTCAAGCATTTGAGGCCCTGAAGGAGAGGCTTATGATGGCTCCGATCCTGAGTTTGTCGCAAGGGACCGATGGATTTCAGATTTTCAGTGACGCTTCAGGATGCGGTTTGGGTTGCGTTTTGGTGCAACATGGGAAGGTAATAGCTTTTGGGTCTAGACAACTGAAACCTTATGAGAGGAATTACCCCGTCCATGATTTGGAATTGGCGGCGGTAATCTTCGCATTGAAAATTTGGCGACACTATGTGTATGGCGCAAGGGTGGAGATCTTCACGGACCATAAAAGCCTGAAGTATCTCTTGGATCAAAAGGACTTGAATATGCGGCAACGCAGATGGGTTGAGTTTCTTGGAGACTACGAAGTGGCGATCCAGTATACGCCGGGTAAAGCCAATGTGGTGGCGGATGCGCTGAGTAGAAAGTACTCGGGGCAAGGAAATTGGATCGAAGCTCATGATGAGCGGTTGGTTCGGGAATGAGAGTCCCTTGGATTGGAATGTGTTGCGAGAGGCGAGTCTAGCGTGGCTCGGTTGAACTGGATTGAAGTGCAAAACGACTTGTCCGATCGTATTCGGGAAGCGACTCGATTAGATGTGGAGTTTCAACCTTTTGTGTTGGAGGCTCAAACGGGTGAGAGCAGCACCTAGGAGATGATCGGGGGAATCTTGAGAAAGGATGGACGGGTTTGTGTACCGCAGTTTGGCCATCTCCGTGAGGAGTTGATGTTTGAGGCTCACTTCTCAAAGTACTCCATTCACCCGGACAGTACAAAGATGTACTTGGATATGAAGAAATCCTTTTGGTGGCCGGGGTTGAAGCGAGATGTAGCTTTGTATGTGAGTCGTTGCCAAACATGTGCCTTGGTGAAGGCCGAATGTCAGAAACCGGGCGGGCTCCTGAAGCCTCTTCCAATTCCCGAATGGAAATTTGAGGACATTTCCATGGACTTTGTGCATGGTTTGCCTAGATCGCAGCATGGTAATGATGCTATTTGGGTGATCGTGGACCGCCTAACCAAGGTGGCTCACTTCATCCCAAATCGGAAAGAGGACAGCGTGGAGAAGCTGGTGGAGTTGTATGTTCGCAACATTGTGCGACTGCACGGAATTCCTAAGAGTATAGTCAGTGATCGTGATGGACGGTTTACGTCCAAGGACTGGAGACTGGTTCAGAAGAGCTTGGGCACGAAGCTAAAGTTCAGTACGGCGTTCCATCCTCAAACTGATGGGCAAACGGAGAGAACGAACCGTACTATGGAGGACATGTTGAGGATGTGCGTTCTGGATTTTGGCAAGAGGTGGGAGGATCACCTCTTCATGGTAGAATTTGCGTACAATAACAGTTTTCAAGCAAGCATAAAGATGGCGCCATACGAAGCTTTGTATGGGAGGCGGTGTCGAACGCCAATGTCTTGGGCAGAGGCGGGAGACACCAAACTTTTGGGAAAGGATGCAGTAGTTGACGCTTGTGAGTTGGTACGGACCATCCAAGAGCGTATGAAGGTGGCGCAAGACAGGCAAACAAAATATTTTAATGCTCGTCATCGAAAGTTGGAATTTGCAGTTGGTGATTGGGTTTATCTGAAGGTCAAGCCATTCAAAGGCGTCTCACGGATTCGCCGACTCAAGAAGTTGAGTCCAAGGTTTTTGGGGCCTTTTGAAATTGTTGAGCGGGTAGGAGAAGCAGCCTATCGGTTGGCGTTGTCCGCAGATTTGAGTGGATTACATGACGTCTTCCACGTCTCCGTGTTGAGGAAAGCCTTGGTGGAGGCTAGCGTGGTGATTGAGCCGGCATCGGTGCCGATTGAGGAAGACTTGAGGACGCGAGTCCTTCCAATCGCTATAGAAGATTCGGAGACTCGGCAGTTGCGGAATAAAGAAGTCAAACTCGTGAAAGTTCGATGGGACAACTGCGGTCGTGAGGAGTTCTCTTGGGAGCGAGAACAGACCATGCTAGAAGATTATCCAGAACTTTTCATGTCAGGTACAATTTAAGTTTTGTACCCTTTTGTTTTGTAATTTCGGGACGAAATTCTGTTAAGTGGGGGAGAGTTGTAACACCCCAGTTTTTGCAAGAGGTTCAGTTGCAGTTCTGAAAATTTTTGGGTTCTGGTAGGAGGCACACGGCCTGCGACACGGGCGTGTCGCAGGGCGTGTCGAGGCCGTGTCGACACTCGGCCCAAGTGTCGACACTTTGTGCTCGACAGAGTGTCGAGAGTGGGGCACACGGCCTGCGACACGGGCGTGTCGCAGGGCGTGTCGAGGCCGTGTCGACACTCGGCCCAAGTGTCGACACTTTGTGCTCGACAGAGTGTCGAGAGTGGGGCACACGGCCTGCGACACGGGCGTGTCGCAGGGCGTGTCGAGGCCGTGTCGACACTTGGCCCAAGTGTCGACACATTCGCTCGACAAAGTGTCGAGACTGGGGCACACGGCCTGTGACACGGGCGTGTCACAGGGCGTGTCCCGCTTGGTCGACGATCTTCGCTCGACGTTTTTTCCGCGGTGTCGACACAAAGCCTGTCGACGGGTGTCGAGACTTGGCACACGGCTTGGGACACGGGCGTGTCCCAGGCCGTGTCACCTCTCGGGTTGGTGTTGGGGCTGTGTCGTTGGAGACACACGGCTGGCCACACGGCCGTGTCACTGGGGACACGGGCGTGTCGAATTGAACACGGGCGTGTCAGATGCCCGTGTGCGATTCCAGGCGCGTCGATTTGAGACGGCGAATGGGGCACACGGCCCTGGACACGGGCGTGTGCCAGGCCGTGTTCGGCCCAGATCTTTTGTTTTCCAGGCGAATCGCGGCCTTTCTTTTTCTGGTTTTGAGATCTGACGGTTCAGGCCATCTCCTGGGAGTTAAGGCCGAATTCAGGGTTGGAAACCCTCATTATTTTTCCAAGTCCTCTCTTTCTAAGATCTTGAGAAAAGCTAGAGCAAGGAGGAAGAAGAAGAAGGGTTTGGGCTGTAGGAAGGGTTTCGGAGCTCCAAATCGCGAACCGAGTCCGGATCCGTGAAGCTTAGACCGCTGCGAAGATTTCCAACCGGCCATTTTTGCCATGGCAAGGAAGAGGAGTCGGAAGGTAACGACATCTCTCCTCTCGGTCTTTAGGATGCACGCTTTAGCATCATCTAGATTTCTTTTCTCTAATTTTTGGGCACCAAACTCTCAAATGAGAGGGGTTTTGCCTTGCCAAGTTTCAAGAGGAACTTCCGGGTCGATTGAGTCTGTCCCCGGCATATCTTTGCATTAGAGATCTGCTTCGCTAGTGGATTAGGCATGGTGGGTGAAGCCGTAGTCGCGACCGTTAGTCCGACTCGGTGATGTTGCATACGAACTAGGGATTCGTAGAGATTTTCTGTTGCGGCAAGATGCCGTTTGTGTTGTGGTGGTGATTGTCCCGTTTGCTTGAAAAGAGTACATGTAGTCGAACCCGGACAAGGTTAGCTCCTCGTGGTGGTAGATGGTTTCCTTGACAAGGTTAGCTCCGTATGAGAATGGAGATGGTTTCCTTGGTGGACAAGGTTAGCTCCGCACGAGTTGGAGATGTTTTCCTTGGTGCGCGGGAACGCTGCGGTACAAAGAGGGATTGCGATGTGTTTAGTCTTGGTTGTGTTGTGCCAAGGCGTGGCTATGTCTCCGTGGTCGGCTGGCTATCCCGTGACATGTGCGTCATGTGTGGAGAGTGTCCCGGCGAGACTAGTCCCCTTCTGTGAGACTGACGAGAATGCCAAGCTTGGGGCAAGCCCGGGCAAAGAGGCCATGAGCGGGTGGGGCCCAGCAAGGCTTCTTAGAATCGGTCGGTCTGTGTTTGTTGGAATCCTGACATGAGACGTCAGAGTTTGCAGGCAAGCCCGGGGCTAAGCCCACGAGCGGGTGGGGCCTTGGCAAGAGTTCCTTGTGGCGGCCTGTGCGTCGTTTAAGGGAGAGGTGACTCCCTTAGTGTTTGCGGCTTTATGCCAATTGGGGAAATGTGAGTACCCAAATGATGTGATGTTGTGCTAGATGCATACGCTGTATGGTACCTTGGGTGAAGCCCGGGTATTGCATTCATGTTGCATAGTAGGCCCTTTCTTTATATGCTCAACCAGTAGAGAACATGTTTGTTGATTGAGACATCCAAGCTTGTTTTAATGTTTTTCTATTTATAGAAATTTATATTGCATATGAAGTGCTGACTTGCAGGTTGGAGGGTTCCCCGGGGTCCGTTAGGGGCGGCCGGGAGGAGATGTGTTGTTACACAGTTTGAGGTCAGCCTTTGCTGACCCATGTTACTAATAATTTTTACAGGGCAAGGATCGCACGCAGGAGCTAGCACGCCGGCCAAAAAGGCCTAAGCCCATGAAGTGTTTTTCTCTTTTGTAGCACTACTTTTGATGATGTATGTTTGAGACTATTTTGTCCGGCTTGCATGCCGAGGTAGACTAGGAGTGCTATGCACATTCATGATTGTTGTACTATTTACTTTTGGACATTTTGTTGTAAGGCCTTAAGGCCATTTGTTTACTCTTGTGGTTAGTGGATAACTTCTAGTTGTGCTTGGTTTTCCGCTGTGTTGTGCAAGTGTTTTGAGTTTGGGTAGCTATATCAACTTATAATACTAAAGCTGTGGCGTTCGTATGTTGTGGGGCCCCGGCCGGACCCATATTATACGTCCACTACAGGGGAGGTGTTACACATCTGCCACATCTTCAACCGAGGGATCCATTCGTTTGCCGCGAGCATTAAGCATGTAACCATCAGCATCGAATGGTGAAAGAAACGGTAGAGATTGGTCACCAACCGGGAGTTGGGCATGCCGCAATAAGCTTAACTAATTTTTACTCATAGTCTTTAACTGGGCCATGACAACATTGTGATGACATCATTGATACTCCGTGAGGTGTTTAAAATACTCCATGATCTTGGTCGTGTCCTATTGAGAGTATGCTGAGTGCTGTGTAGACTGTGTCGATGTGGTTGGAGATGTAGAGGGCGGCTGTGTAGATTTGTCTTTGACCAAATTGCGCTCTGAAGAGATTTTGATATTTATGGAAATGACGGTGTGGGTAATATGATGCTTCACTGTTGTAACGCTAGTATCTCTTTCGCTCACACCGACATTCCGACAAAGGGCGCTTATAAGAGTTGAGAACCACAACTATCGGCCGACTTTGGCCTTCCCTTTTTCACGAATTTGGTCCACTATCATCCGTCCTACGTTTATCTTTATTTCTCATAGAATATAGTATATTAGTAGTGCCCGAGGAAATGATACCTTATTTAGATGCTTTGTTGGCAGAATGTTGGCGTTAACAAACAACAACCAAATTTTGGCTTCTCACTTAAAGCTGCTGGAGTGGAGTACAATCTTGGCTTTGTTAGCCTAGTAAATCTGCGACGTGATGGATAAAGTTGTTGCAACCTTGAGCGGCGAAATCGTTCTTTTCAGAACCTCATACCTATCTTCCTCCACATTTTGAAGATCAAAGTATCTATTGATTGCTTCAGCTGAATAATCAATCTCCATGCTCCTCACCAACACTTTATCATCGTTCTGAAATGGGGCATTAACATAGAACTCGTAAACCCATGGCAAGATGGCCTCACACCTAGGATGGCAGAAAGTTTCCCAGCCCTGTGTTCAGATTTGTTCAATATAGGTTATGTTCCACCCTCTCACTTCTATTTAAAAGCCTCGCTCCAGTATGACAGGCAGTGATTTGAGATTCTCATAGCGATCTTGGGCTTTTTGCTGAGCCTAACGTTCTTATGAGCCACCGACTTTCTTTTGTCCTTCCTCTTAGAAGCCATACCCTAAAGAGGATGAACCTAAGCTAAACGGAATCCTAAATGAGAAGTAAAGAAGGGGAGAGATCAGCAACGTGCCGCAATCAGGAGATCTAGGTGGAAGAAGGGATTGATCTTGCCCTAATGCCAAGGTGGAGCATGAAGAAGGAGGTGCAAGTCTGCCAATGTCAAGAAGTTGCCGCCGACGAGCTCTCGATGCACCGCGCCTCTCTAGAATCACCGCTCGCGTTGCGCATCTCCCGAATCGCTGCTCGCGCCGTGCCTCTCCAGAATCGCCGAATAGGGTTTAGAGGGAGGATTCAAGACTAGGGGTGAGGAACAAAAACCGAAAACCAACTAAACCGACCGAACCGACCGAACCGCACCGACTTTGAAACCGAGCCGCCCGGTCCGGTGTCGGTTCGGTTTGGAGCTTTTGAAAACCGAAGGCTTATCGGTTCGGGTCAGTTTTCAAGTTGTGAAAACCAATTAAACCGAACCGAACCGAGCACTTCACCACTGTTTTGGGGTGTATTTGATCGAGCAACTTTCAGATTATCTTTGCTTACAACCAGCTTCAATCACTCTCCCAATTTTCAAATCCTAAACAAGTAATATGAGGAAATAAAAAGGGTTACATAACAATTTGGATTAACAAAAATCTTCATAATAGATATTAAACAAGATGGAAGGTACGAAT
Organism: Platanthera guangdongensis; assembly: GCA_039583875.1. Taxonomy (NCBI): domain Eukaryota; kingdom Viridiplantae; phylum Streptophyta; class Magnoliopsida; order Asparagales; family Orchidaceae; genus Platanthera; species Platanthera guangdongensis. The sequence continues at coordinate 139,515,015 of CM077160.1, read as the reverse complement.
TTGAAGAATATGTTTAAGATGTATTGTGAGTGTGAGATCAAATCTGTAAGATCAGTCTATGTCTTGAAAATAGACAAGGAGCACTGTACAACCTAAAGATGTTGTGTTCTGAAGCCCTAAATCAATGATCCATTGGTGAGATGAGACACAATGTCATAGGTATTGGACAATATTACCAAAAGTCAGAAAGCAAATTATAAAAAGTAGTTTACTTAGCAACAGTAATGATACAAGATGATGCAGAACTAGTTTATCAAGCAAATGTAGAAGTGCAGAATAAATCGCAATAGAATCCAGGTGCAAAAAAGAAGGATGATAAATATGATTCAAGCATATCTAAGATGTGGTTTATGCCAGACAGTAAGTGCAGCACTTGGTGTGGCGGTCATGATTAGTGCTATGGGAAAATAAAGTATGAATATGATACTGATAGATCCGGTAACCACAACCATGAAATGATGTGGAGTCACAACCCTGAGTTGCATACTTAATGTCATTATGAAGTTGTCCTAGCCCATTTTGATGGCATTTGCCATTTGTTATTTTGTTTTTTCTTAACCTATAAGTGCCTCAGAATGTGTCAGTTTGCAGTCCAGGTATCATTGCACAAGAAATTTTATATCATTTAACACATGATTTGGCGCATGATTTGGCACATGATTTGACAAATGTTCTTCGGTGTAGTAGCAAGTTTTCAGTTAGTCATCTTGCATCTCATCGAGAGAAAAATGTGATGTCATTCTCCTCCTAAGTAATTTAGGAGTTGTCTTAGGTTACCCTCATCCTAGATACAATTATCGTTCATGCCTCACATTGAACATGATACTTATACTCAAAAAAATTGTATGTTATTTATTTAATATAAACATTTAGTTGATAAAGATTATGAAATTATTAAAGGGAAGATGACCAATCCAAAAAATAGCACTTGATTATGTTTGTTCGCAGAAAACCGACACTGAACCGCAAAAAGCCGACAAATAACCAAACCGACTTTGAACCGAACCGAATGGGTTCGGTTCGGGTCGGTTTGGACAAACCAAAAACCGAGGCATGTTGGTTTGGTTTCGGTTTGGGTCCAAACAGCCCCAAACCGAACCGCTCGCACCCCTATTCAAGATTGAAGCAGAGGGGGGAAAACCGGCCTGTGATGCTTATGTTTTAATTTGTTGAACCGGAAAGAAGAAAAACAATGTTGAACTGGCCACAACCATGGAATGCGCCATGACAGGCAGAAAAAAGGTTGTTGCAACATGTTCAAATATTGTTACAACATAAAATTTTCTGCCATTAACACTGCATGAAGACCATTTTTTTTCTTTTTGACAGAATTACAATGTCCCAAGTAAAACTTAAGGCTAAAATATTGTGGCGACATATATCTTTCTCTTTATTATATAAGCAAACTCATAAAGAAGTTTGGTGTAACATTTTAAAACTATATTACCCCTCATATAATCAACTCTCCTTTTCATTTATTTGGGTCTTTTTAGTCATTTTTTCTTATATTTAGAAAGAAGGGAGAGAAATTAAGTTTTGTATGTCAAAACGTATGTTTTTTACAAAATAAAAATTGTTATCGTGATTTAGATTTTTTACGATCATTTTGAGTACTTATATGTATATGTTGCGGGCACAGCCTGCAGCGACGCATCGAGTACGGGCGAAGCCCATGAGGAGGCGGGCGAAGCCCGCCTAGATGCGGCCGAAGAGCACCCAAGAGCTTTCCCCTCCTTTTCATTTGTTTGGGTCGGATCTTGGGTGGTCTTTTTAGTCATTTCTTCTTATATTTTAAGAACTCTTCTTATAGATGCGGCCGAAGACCGCCAAACTCGCCGACGGAAAAAATGATTCAGTCTGATTTTGTCACCCTGTTCGGCAGCCGATAGATTTTGAGAACGAATGTCACCACGACGACTAATGACGCCCCCACGACAAATATCACCCCCACGACAAATGTCTCCCCCACGATAAATGTCACCCCCTCGACAAATGTTGCACCCACGACCAATGTTGCCTCCCAAGCAATGCGTGATTTCAAGTCCCGACAGGACCTTAAATCTTCATTTTGTTATTTTAGTTGAAGGAACGATACCACTCGTTCATTATGATCGCTCCTATAGATTTTAAGCAGTTCTCCATTCACTTTGAACTCTGAATTATCGTTATCATTTAATATGGTGATCACATCATATGGGTGTACTTCTTTTACACGGAATGGTCCTGACCAACGAGACTTAAGCTTTTCGGGAAATAATTTTAGATGAGAGTTGAATAATAACACAATTTGACCAGGTTCGAAAATTTTTTTCATTCAAGAGCAGGTCGTGCCATTTTTTTGTTATTTCTTTGTAAATTCTACAGCTCTCGTACGCATTAAACCTTATTTCTTCCAACTCATTTAATTGTAATAGTCTTTTCTTCCCGGCAACATGGAAGTCAAAAATTATCTTCTTAATTTCCCAAAGTGTCTGATGTTCTAACTCTAGAGGTAAATGATAAGTTTTTCCATAAACTAAACGATAGGGGGTTAAGCCAATTGGTGTCTTGTAAGTTGTCCTATAAGCCCATAAAGCGTCATTGAGCTTTTGAGACCAATCTTTACAGTTGACGCTAATAGTTTTTGCGAGAATTTTCTTTATTTTGCGGTTCGACACCTCTGCTAAACCATTCATTTGAGGATGATATGCTAGTGCTACTTTATGAGTAACTCCATACTTTCATAGTAATGTGACAAATTGGTTGTTGCAGAAGTGACTCTCATCATCATTTATAATAGCTCTTGGTGTGTCAAATCGATTAAATATATAATTCTTTAAGAAATATAGAACCACTTTAGCGCCATTCTTAATAGTGTTTATGACTTCCACCCATTTAGAAACATAATTGATAGCTAGAAGAATAAACAAATTACTATTCGAGTTCATAAAAGGCCCCATAAAATCTATACCTCAAACATCAAAAAGTTCAACTTCTAGAATCATGTTCATTGAAATAGAATCATTTTTCTTGATATTTTCATTTCTTTGACATCGATCATATTGACTCACAAATTCTTTAGAGTCTCAGAATGAAGTGGGCCAATAGAATCCTGCCTCTAGTACTTTCATTGTCGTTCTATTCCCCCTAAATTGTCCTCTGTAAGGAGTGCTATGACATTTGTCCAAAATAGATTTCATTTTTACTTTCGGTATGCATCATCGCACTACACCATATGCTCCAATTTTAAATAAAAAAGGATCATCCCAAAGATAAGAGCGCACTTGATGCAAAAATCTCTTCTTCTGTTGATATAGCAAATCAGATGGGAAAACTTTACTAACTATATAATTAACATAATCAGCATTGTTGAAGCCAGGAAAATCCTAACCTCAGAATTCGGACCAAAGCCGCCTAAGGTTACCGGCTCAGAAGCAAGATCGGACTGCTAGGGTGACCAGAAAGAAGGAATATGTCAAACAGGACCCTAGATGTTGCGGCAGGAAGGACCCACCACGTACCCGGATGCTCGAAATGAGCAACCCCTTCTCAACCAAAAATGGCCAAACTGGATACGAGGGAAGCTAGCTGGCAAGGTCGCAAAATCGCGAGTTGCTCTAAGGAAAAGGAATCCGAAGACTTAGCTAGTATCCTGAAGCGCGCGAGTATCCTGCTGAGAATTTCAAGTGCTTCACTTCGTATCCCTGGGGTCCTATTTATAGGAAAAAGCAAGGGGAGGGGGGGTCATATTTATACCCCACCCCCCAGCGACTAGGCGACTTCCAGTGGAACTCGCACGGGCTGGGCGAGTATCTCGCCTAGTCGCCTACCTGGCGAGTATGCGAGGGGAGCTCTCCTATACTCGCTCAGGCCTTCCGCGATCTTGAATGCTGACTTTGACTACTGCGTTGACTTGTTGACCTTGACCTCTGCTGACTTGGCAGTGGTTGGACCCACTTTCGACGAATATTGGTTGTACACAATCCCCGCTCTTTCTGAGCGACACCGGAGCTCGGAAAGAAACATCCAACACTTATTCGGCGAGCTGCTCTGCCGAGTATCTGGTTTGCTCGCCTCTTGTGACTGCATGCCGATATCTATAAATAGGGGGGCCTAGTTCTTTAGCCGGTTCTTCATAACTCGCGCATAATGTAGAATGCTGAGAAGATTCTTCGTGATAGTCTCGCCGCGCTGACCGGCGCTATTGGAGTCACTAAGCCGAAGCGTCCGCGTGAAGAGGATGTCGTCGCCGACTTACCCCCACTCAAGAAGAAAAAGACAAAGAAGTCCAAGAATAAACCAGCCTCTGGGATATCTAGCGGCCACCCCCTCCTCACCCCGCGGCCCCCATCAGTAACCTCGTGCTCTCTACCAGCACGCAACAGTTACTTAGCGACTTGGGACTTGACGACATTCCCAATGTCGTCATCTCTGATGCGAGCCTCCTCGACTCGCTTGAAATCCCTGAGCTCGTCACTACCATGTCCCCGGAACTCGCCTCCACTCCGGCACCACAGAAGGTTGAAGTCATCGACCTTCCAGGTTGTCTTTTTGCCGAGATGATCTCCCATTCTGACGGTTGTTTCTATTGCTTGCTAACCGAACCATGATACTCGCAGATTCTCCCTCGGGGGGTGTTGGCGCGGTTCTGAATGTCGCCCCGTTGAGCTCCGTGCCGCTGGTCGCCCTTCCCGCCGGGAGACAAGTAAAGACCGCGCACACAGTGCGGATTAATATCGGTTCCAAAAGGACGGTTGAGGCCTCGGTTCCTTCGGCGAGCAAGGAACCGTCGTCGAAGAATCCTCCGCCGAGGAAGACTCTGGCGAGCAAGGGTCTCCCGACGAGTTCTGAGTTGCCTGCGAGAAGTTCTGCTCCGCCCTCCATGAGTTCTGCACTGCCTCCGGCGAGGTCTTCTCTGCCTGAGGCGAGCTCCTCCTTACCCGCGCCGCCGCCGTTTACCAACGTCGCCACCATCCAGTCGGTGACCGTATCTTTGCCGTCGTCGTCGCCCCTGATCGCGCCTTCTCAAGTCACCACGACGCGACTTCCTCCACCCCTCCGCTGAAGAATCCTCTGCCACCGGCGAGTTCATCGCTTCCTCCGCCTTCTTCATTACATCCCGCGGGCGTTAAGCCGGTCAAGCCGCGGTCGAGCTACTTCCTGCAAAGGAACGCGGATCTTGGACGAGGGGGGCGTGGGCGAGGAAAGGCGGCCGAGCTCGCCGGTGGTCCATCGTCGAGCCGGCAAGATGAGCCAACTCGCGGATCCCCTCCTCGCCGATCTAGATCTCCTCCCCGATTTGGGTCTCCTCGCAGCGGTATGTATGGCTATTGATGTGCGCATGGCGTCTATGTATCTTCGTATAATTCTGGCGACTTTTATTTGCTGTCAGATCGGCCGGCGACTCCAGGGGCGGCCTTCATCGATGTCATGGGATTATAGGGCATGAAATATCGTCGTGCAGCTGCTCGCGCTTACTTGGAGCTGGAGAGAAAGTTTGACCAGCTGGCGATCTGCGAGCCTCATCGCCGAATATCATCGTTGGAAGTGCGGATGGCGAAGATGGAAGAGCTCAAGAGTACACTGGAGAGCTACGAATCCCGCTTTCACATGGTAAGAGAGAATGATCGTCAGCTGGCGATCAACAATCATCTCCTCCAGCTCGTCCTTGAAGAGGTCGCCGGCATTCGAGCGAGTATGGGCTCTGTCGGCCGACTGTCGAGGATGGAAGAGCAGTTACGGCTCGGCGATGACGTGATAGCGCTGGCGACAGAGCATTTTCGGCGAGCGCGCGAGATGGGTTGGGCCGGGCGACATCCGCATCCCCCAGAGAGGCCTAGGCCTTAGATTTTTTCTTTTCTATTATTTGGAACTCGCCGAGTGCGGCTTGAACGGCTTCTGATTCTGTAATAAGCGAGCGTCGATCTCGCAACATTATTGTTTCTGTTTTTTATTTCCAATGTTTAAGCGACATTTGTCTGGATTGTGCCGAGTTTGTTCTGCAGGTTGCGATTATGCTCTTTCTGTTCTGTGCGACCTACATGACGCGTCGACTTGCTCGCTAAAAGTGTGACTTGACTTGATACATGCTGTAAGGATGGTATACCCCCCCCCCCTGGCGCCTATAAATAGAGGGGGTAGGTAGGACATAAGTACGTTGTTGCGCCTTTGACCTCCTAGCTCGCGAGTATCTTTTCTTGCTCGCGCGCTGCAATTTGTTTTACTGCTCGCTATTTCTTCCTTTTCTCTTCTTTAAAACTCGCACGATGGTTGGAGACGACGCAAGTGCTCGCCGCCAAGCTCATGCCGCCAACTTCGCGGATGCGGCTTTCAAGAAGTCGATCACCACCGAACACGACTTAGAAAACTTTAGGGAAAGGCTCCTTCCCGCGGGATACTCGGCCAGACTCCCGAGCCGTAGCGAGCGACTGAACACCTTCATCGAGGGCGCGCTGGTTCTTCCTCTTCGCCACTTTGACGCCGGCCTGCGACTTCCACTATGGCCGGAGTCTTGCGATATCCTCCGATACTTCGGCATAGTCCACGCGCAAATCAACCCCAACGGCGTCGCCATTATCATGGGGTTCCTTTGCTATCTGCGCGAGGAGAGGATCATCTTCGATCTTTCCGTCTTCCGCAAGATATTCGCCTTCGCCGCGACTGACGAGGGGGTGGTCTATTTTAGCAGCCATGTCTGCACCCTGGTGGGGACGGCGAACAAAGTACATCGGTGGAGCGAGACGTTAGTCGTCGTCGAGGGAGACTTTGGCGACGTCCAGGGAAGGCCGCACCAGCCTGCTGACGTCGCCTTCCTTCCACCGATTCTGGAGGGTGCGCGCGAGCAACTCGTCGAAGCGTTCCGAGGTCGCCAGTTTGATGTCATCTTCTAGCGACTAAACGTCAACACATTGTTCGAGGTCCACTACAACGAAGGTAAATCTTAGCAAGGAGTGTCGGTAGCATACTCGTCGCAATAATTGCTTGTTTACACTACTCGGTCTTTTGCAGAGCCGAACGAGCTCCCGACGAGGCCGCTTCCTCCAGCCAAAGAAGTCGCCATCTCGCTATTTGAGCCCAACTCGCCAGCTGATATCGGAGAAAAGAAGAAGATCGCCAAGGGCAAAGGCAAAGCCAGGTCGCCGGGCCCCGCGACCAAGAAACAGAAGGTGTCCTCGCCACCTCTTGACGACCAGGACTCGCCGCTCCACGCTCGGCTTCCGCACTTCCACCCCAATTTCAACTTGGGGCTGGACGCGGTGGATGCTTATGGTCACCTGCTGGTGACCTGGGCGTCGGACGAGCATCTGGTGACGCTGAGCACCAACCTCCACTCTTGGGCGGAGGAGGGGGAGGATAAGGGGGAGGCCTTCGCCGTCCTCCACGCGATGTATGGGCGAGGCGACACCGAGGCTATGCTGGATCTCAGTGAGGAGGACCTCGCCCAGCAAGCGGCCTGCTCGCTCGCCCGAGCTGTCGAGTTGAATCACTTTGCGGTGAGGAGGATGCTGGAGAGGACGAAGGCCTTGAAGATCGTAAGTAAAGAAGGCGATCGATCTCGGCATGGAATCCACTCGCTGGCGAGATTATGAGGTACGTCGCCTCTTCGCGTGATGTCTATGTCGCCATGTGTGCTTCTTTGGCTGACTTTGTTTTTCGTCGCAGGCTGCCGAGATGGAAACCGCCAAAAAACTCTCCGAGTATGAGGCGGAACTCGCCAATGCTCGGGTTGATTTGGAGGCAGCCCAGATTTGCACGGCCGAGATGGAATCTCGCCTGGCCATTTTGGAAGCCGGCGCGAGTTCCTCTGCTCCTCAGTCGCGCCCGAAGGATGATCCTCATTACGCTATTAAGCGATCTCGCATCTTGTGGGAGGAGAGGTCATTCGTCCGCCGTGAGATAGCCCGTGCGGCAGGCAACGTGGTCCTCGCGAGGCTGAGGATTAGCGGGAAGCTAGACGAAGGGGAGAAGGAGTTCACAGTCGACGAACTCATCCCTGAGTTACTCGCCAAGACGATCTCTCCAGATCGCCTGCCTCTGACGTCGTCGGGATCTGACAGCAACGGTAGCAGCGGAAGCAGCAGCGGCAGCGGCGAGGAGGAAAGCGAGGAAAGCGGTGATGAAGAGGACGCTGACATTGGAGATGAGGAATATCGGCCTGATACTAGCGACGATGAGTCCTAGTTGCTCGCTGATATTCTTCATACATGCACGACATAGCTTCTTTTTGTGACATCTTTTGTAACTTGTAAAATTTTAAAGGAAATATATATATACAAGTTTAAGTTATCATGTTGATTTCTTACTCGCTTATCTGCTAATCTTGCCTATCTGCTGACAATACTCGCTAGGCTCGTAGGCTCGGGAAGAACGAGTGTTCGCGACTATTACTCGCATGCCGACATTGTCGATAATCGCGTATTTGATACTCGCACGACCATAGTCCTCTGTACCTCATCCCCCGGTACTCGCCCGTAGCTACTCGCCATGTCATACTCGCATATTCATCGCTGCCTGCATGCATACCCGCCCCAATGCTGCTCGCATCATCCCTCCGGGAAGCTTGGACTAACTCGATCTCACTCGAGGAGGTCTGTGGCCAATATGCAGGAGGAGAGCTCGTGCGGGGACTTGGACTTACGGGGACCTACCACTTGAGGACTTGAGCATTGTTGGAGTCGACAGCTCTCAGGAGCCCTGCTCAACTAGAGTGGTGTAGGTCGACTCGGGGAGGCAAGTAGTCGGTCTGCAGGAGAGGAGCTCGTACAGAGATATCGGACTACGACATCACTCCGACGAGGATCTTGATCTCACTCGAGGAGGTCTGTGGCCAATATGCAGGAGAAGAGCTCGTGCAGGGACTTGGACTTACGGGGACGTACCACTCGAGGACTTGAACATTGCTGGAGCTGACAGCTCTCAGGAGCCCTGCTCAACTGGAGTGGTGTAGGTCGACTCGGGGAGGCAAGTAGTCGGTCTGCAGCAGAGGAGCTCGTACAGAGATCTCGGACTACGGCATCACTCCAGCGAGGATCTTGATCTCACTCGAGGAGGTCTGTGGCCAATATGCAGGAGAAGAGCTCGTGCAAGGACTTGGAATTACGGGGACCTACCACTCGAGGACTAGAGCATTGTTGGAGTCGATAGCTCTCAGGAGCCCTTCTCAACTGGAGTGGTGTAGGTCGACTCGGGGAGGCAAGTAGTCGGTCTGCAGGAGAGGAGCTCGTACAGAGATCTCGGACTACGACATCGCTCTGACGAGGATCTTAATCTCACTCGAGGAGGTCTGTGGCCAATATGCAGGAGAAGAGCTCGTGCAGGGACTTGGACTTACGGGGACCTACCACTCGAGGACTTAAACATTGCTGGAGCCGACAGCTCTTAGGAGCCTTGCTCAACTGGAGTGGTGTAGGTCGACTCGGGGAGGCAAGTAGTCGGTCTGCAGGAGAGTAGTTCGTACAGAGATCTCGGAATACGACATCACTCCATTAAGGGTCTTGATCTCACTCTAGGAGGTCTGTGGCCAATATGCAGGAGAAGAGCTCGTGCATGGACTTGGACTTAAGGGGACCTACCACTCGAGGACTTGAATATTGCTGGAGCCGACAGCTCTCAGGAGCCTTGCTCAACTGGAGTGGTGTAGGTCAACTCGGGGAGGCAACTAGTCGGTCTGCAGGAGAGGAGCTCGAACAGAGATCTCGGACTACGACGTCACTCTGGCGAGGATCTTGATCTCACTCGAAGAGGTCTGTGGCCAATATGCAGGAGAAGAGCTCGTGCAGGGACTTGGACTTACGGGGACCTACCACTCGAGGACTTGAACATTGCTGGAGCCGACAGCTCTCAGGAGCCTTGCTCAACTGGAGTGGTGTAGGTCGACTCGGGGAGGCAAGTAGTCGGTCTGCAGGAGAGGAGCTCGTACAGAGATCTTAGACTACAGCATCACTCCAGCGAGGGTCTTGATCTCACTCGAGGAGGTCTGCGGCCAATATACAGGAGAAGAGCTCGTGCAGGGACTTGGACTTACGGGGACCTACCACTCGAGGACTTGAACATTGCTGGAGCTGACAGCTCTCAGGAGCCTTGCTCAACTGGAGTGGTGTAGGTCGACTTAGGGAGGCAAGTAGTCGGTCTGCAGGAGAGGAGCTCGTACAGAGATCTCGGACTACGACATCACTCCGGCGAGGATCTTGATCTCACTCGAGGAGGTCGGTGGCCAATATGCAGGAGAAGAGCTCGTGCAGGGACTTGGACTTACGGGGACGTACCACTCAAGGACTTGAACATTGCTGGAGCCGACAGCTCTCAGGAGCCTTGCTCAACTGGAGTGGTGTAGGTCGACTCGGGGAGGCAAGTAGTCGGTCTGCAGGAGAGGAGCTCGTACAGAGATCTCAGACTGCGACAACACTCCAGCGAGGGTCTTGATCTCACTCGAGGAGGTCTGTGGCCAATATGCAGGAGAATAGCTCGTGCAGGGACTTGGACTTACGGGGACCTACCACTCGAGGACTTGAACATTGCTGGAGCTGACAGCTCTCAGGAGCCTTGCTCAACTGGAGTGGTGTAGGTCGACTCGGGGAGGCAAGTAGTCGGTCTGCAGGAGAGGAGCTCGTACAGAGATCTCGGACTACGGCATCACTCCAGCGAGGATCTTGATCTCACTCGAGGAGGTCTGTGGCTAATATGCAGGAGAAGAGCTCGTGCAAGGACTTGGACTTACGAGGACCTACCACTCGAGGACTTGTGCATTGTTGGAGTCGACAGCTCTCAGGAGCCCTGCTCAACTAGAGTGGTGTAGGTCGACTCGGGGAGGCAAGTAGTCGGTCTGCAGGAGAGGAGCTAGTACAGATATCTCGGACTACGACATCACTCCGGCGAGGATCTTGATCTCACTCGAGGAGGTCTGTGGCCAATATGCAGGAGAAGAGCTCGTGCAGGGACTTGGACTTACGGGGACCTACCACTCAAGGACTTGAACATTTATTCCTGCTGCTCCAAGAATTCGAAAATGGATTAAGCGCATCGATACCTTTGAGGAAGAAGAAAATAGAAATAAAACGACGATCTTGTCGACGTCGAGTTGAGAGGTTGGCGTCCAACCCTGTTTCTGATAGTTCCTCCAGTCGGAGGAGAGATGCAATCAGGGGTAGCTAGGCCGACATGCAAGGGGGGAGCTGATCTCGGCCGTCAATGCAGGGGTTCGGTCTTACAAGGGCGCTTATATCCCGAGGCCTCGTCCCATCGTCCGAACTGGGCTATCCACGAGAAACAGGTCGGGGGCACGTTTCCCAATCCCACTGTTGCGATCGTTCTTAGCTCTGCGAACTGGCTACGAGCGCAAATGCAAGAGCGAGGGGTTATGTCTTTCCGAGGGTCCTCCAGGACACACTCGCGACTGACATATTCCCTCGGTCCTATCCTGGCTCCCTGTCTACCTGAGGGGAAGCTTGGCCAGGTTGATCCTTCCTCAAATCCGATATGTTGGGGTCTAGACCTGTTCCCGATAGTTCCTCCAGTCGGAGGAGAGATGCAATTGGGGGTAGCTAGGCCGACATGCAAGGGGGGAGCTGATCTCGGCCGTCAATGCAGGGGTCCGGTCTTACAAGGATGCTTATATCCCGATGTATCGTCCCATCGTCCGAACTGGGCTATCTAGGGGGAACAAGTTGACTGCCAGCTTCTTGGATCGATCTTGAAGTACAACCTTGAGTTCCCAGAAAGCTTGCGATAAAAAACAAGATGGACAGAAAAAGAATAGCTGTCATTGCATATATGTAAAAGTATGTAATCAAATTACATCATCGGCTGCAAAGGATAGAACCTTTTCAGGTCATCCCCGCTCCAAGTACCTCCCAGCTGCTCTCCAACCTGATCCTGGAGATAATAGCCTTCAGTGGCTAAGGTTTCCTGGACAATGAAGGGACCTTCCCAATTCGGATGCAGCTTGCCTACTGTGGCTCCCCTTCCTGCAGCGTCTACCTTCTTCATAATCAGATCTCCGGCGAGGAAATGCTTTAGGCGGACATTTTTGTCGAAGTGCTTCGCCATGCGCCGCTTGATCTCCTCTTGGCGGATGGAGGCCAAGTCAGGAAGCTCTTCCACAAAATCCAGTGAGAGTCTTTGGGCGTCCTCATTCTCCAAGCGCCATTCTTCGTCGCCATCTCCAGCTGATATAACTCTCGGGCTCCGAACCTCGAATTCTACTGGGATGAGTGCCTCGGACCCGTGGGATAACTTGAAAGGAGTTTCCCCCGTGGCCGAGTTTGGAGTTGTCCTCAACGCCCAGAGAACCGAGGGGAGCTGATCCGCCCAATTGCCCTTCAAGTTGGTGACTTTCTTCTTCAGAAGGTTGATGATCAACTTGTTGGCTGCTTACACCTGTCCGTTGCTGCGAGGATGATGCACGGAGGCGAATCGAAGATCCGTCCCTAGCTGCTTGCAGATATCCTCTAACTCCAAACTAGCGAACTGCGGCCCGTTGTCGGTGACGATGGCTAGAGGAATCCCGAACCTGCATGCGATTTCCCCCCAAATGAAGTTCTTCACGATCTGCGACGTGGTCTTGGCTAAGGCCTTTGCCTCCATCCACTTGGAGAAGTAGTCGATCATAACAAGCACGAACTTCCTCTTCCCGCTGGACTGAGGGAAGGGGCCGATCAAGTCCATTCCCCAGATGGCGAAGGGCCATGGAGCAGTGATCGAGCGAAGGTGTTGAGCTGGATGTAGTTGAAGAGGAGCGAAGAGCTGGCACTGGAGGCACTTTTTGGAGAAGGTCTGTTATGTGCTCCGCGACACTCTTGCTTTTGACGAGGAGGTCATCCACATAAACCTCTAAGTTCCGTCCATTCTGCCCCTTGAAGATTTGATTCATCATCCTCTGGTAAGTGGCGCCTGCATTCTTGAGCCCGAAGGACATCATCTTGTAGCTGTAGCAGCCGTCACTGGTTATGAAGGAGACGTCCCGGCAGTCGGGGGGGATGCATCCGGATCTGGTGATATCCTGAAAAGGCATCAAGAAAACTCATCACAGGAAACCCGACGGCAGAATCAACCAGCGCGTCGATTTGAGGCAAGGGGTAGCAATCCTTCGGGCAAGATTTATTCAACATTGAAAAATCAATACATAAGCGCCAGCCCCCTCCAGGCTTTTTCACCATTACAATATTGGAGATCCAGCCAGGATACTGGATCTCCGAGACAAACCCCGCCTTCAGCAGCTTCTCCACCTCTTCCCTGATCGGCTCGGCCAGCATGGCGGCGCTCTTCCTCTGCTTTTGTCGAACTGGAGCCACCGCGGGATCCAGGTTGAGGCGATGACAAGCAACATCGGCGTCCACCCCGGCATCTCGGCGACGCTTCATACAAAGACATCAACGTTGTCCTACAGGCAAGCAGCCATCTCCATCTTCCCCCCAAGCGGCAAGGATCCTCCCACGTTCAGCAGTCCCGGTTCTCCCCTTTGAGTGATCACCTCTATCTCCTCCACCTCTTCGGCCGCACACAACCCTTTCTCCTTCTCCAGCAACTCCTCCAGCTTCTCCGCGTCACCCATCCAGCTGATGGTGCTGACGACATTCAAGTAGCACTCCCTGGAAGCCTTGGAATCTCCCCTGATCCTGATCTGCACATCTCCGCGGCAGTACTTCAGGCACTGGTGATAAGATGACGGAACGGCCCTGAAGTAGTTGATAAGAGGCCGCCCGAAGATAGCGTTGTAACCGCTCGGCGTGTTGACGATGATGAAGCGGCATCGGATCGACGTCCCACCGAGTGTAACCAGTATCTCCACTGCTCCTTCCACCTATTTCTTCTCTCCTGAGAAGCCAAAGAGCGGTCCATCTGTAGCTTGGATCCGGGACGCTTCCACCTGAAGCCCGACGAAGGTTCTTTTGAAGATAACATTCACTGAACTCCCATTATCCACGAGGATTCGGTCGACAGTAAAGTCCTCGATGGCAGCTTGGATCACCAGGGCGTCATGGAAGGGGTTCTCATTACCCAGCATATCTTCCTCTGAAAAGGTGATCTTCTCCAATGGAGGCGGGTTCTGCGACGTCGAGGCGACGTTCTTTCAATATATCTGGTGAAGACTTCCCTTGCGGGAAGATCCAAGCCCGGCCCCTCCATTGATCATGCCTACATGCCCACCTCCTGGGCCATGTAACACTTCCCCGCGAGTCCCAAGGTCGACTCAGTCTTCATTCCTTCTTCTTGCCGGAGCTTGAAATGCTACCTGCTCTACTGGGGCCTCCTGCCTCTGCTGCTCTCTTTCTGCCGCTCCTGCCTCCAGCCTCCTCCTTGCTTCCCAAAACTCGGGGTAAGCCAAGGTCCCGTGCTCCTCTACTCGATGAATATCGCAGTAAAGGGGAATTACCACCTCCTGGCGCATCGCTCGCTGCTCCCTCCGACGTCGCTTATTGTCTTGGCGAGCGATGGTCATTGTCTCCATTCTTCCTCCTCCTCGACCTCCTTCCTGCCGATTTCCATTTCTCCTTTCTTCCTGATACTGCTGTCTCGTTGGTCTCCATTGGGGGCGATTCTCTGGGTACTGGAATCGCCTTTCCTCCCTTCCTCCTTCACGAGCTTCCGCCAGCCATCTCTCTTCCTGCCTTCGAGGCCTCCTCTACCTCCTTTCTTCAAACCTCCTGGGTTCTTCTTTCTTCCTTCTCTCTTCTCTCCTTGGCTCTTCCTTTTTCCTTTCCTCTTTCCGCTCCTCCTTCCTTTCTGGCGTCCTCCTCGACTTTGACCCTGAGGGTCTTGTTCCCCTTCTCTCCGTCGCTATTTCCCCATCCAGCCTTGCTAAGAAATCTTTATTCTTTTCTTCCCCTCGAACAAAAGTGTTCGCCTTCTCTATCATTTCTTCAAAAGATCTCAGTGGATTGGACCCCATCTCCAAACTGAAGAGTCCCTGCTTCAACCCAAACTTGAGGGCCACCATCAAAGTAAAACTGTCCACCTCCTCCACCTCCAAAATCTCCTCTTGAAAGCGGTCGATGTAGTGCCCCAAACTCTCGTGTTGTCCCTGGACAATTTTGAAGAGGGTTGTTGCTTCCTTCTTCCTCTTCTTCGAAGTCGCGAACCTTGCCATAAGGCCCCGACGCAAATCTGAGAAGTAGTACACAGACCCTGCCGGTAGCTGATGGAACCAATCCCGAGCATTTACCTTGAGGGTGATGGAGAAGAACCTGCACTTGAAGGCATCAGACATGTTACGAATGGAGACGACGTCCTCAAACCACTGGAGGTGTCTGACAGGGTCGTCTCTGCCGGACTAGTAAGTAAGAACGGGTTCCCGAAACCCTTCTGGAACTGGAGCGGCGAGGATCTCATCACAGAAGGGGATCCTCCCTCCCTGGCGGTGACGAGTTTCATCCTCGCAGGAGACGTCATACTCGTTGTAGTGCCGAGTATCTCTGAACCTCGCCGGCGACATTGGATCCCGAAAACGGACCCCCTGGCTGCTCGCCGGATAAAGTCACGACTGCATTGGTCGATCTTCCCTTGCCTAAGCGGGCTCCTTTTCAGCTCGCCTCGGCAGCGCTTCCTCTTCTAGCGGCGTCAGGCGACGAGGGGAAGTCTCCGTGACCTCTGGGCGCTGAGCGAAACCGATGAGAAGGGTTTGCTCGATTTTCCTTGCGAACTCTTCAAACGCGGCCACTGTTACAAACTCGCCACTTCGCGCGGCGTCTCCTCCTACTGCCGAGTTGCCGACCAACTCTCCCTGCTCGCCACCTATGACCATCTCACTAAACTACCAAACTTTCCTCCTTGGCTGCGATCCACGCTCACCGAACCAAGTGTTGAAGCCAGGAAAATCCTAACCTCAGAATTCGAACCAAAGCCGCCTAAGGTTACCGGCTCAGAAGCAAGATCGGATGGTTAGGGTGACCAGAAAGAAGGAGTAGGTCAAACAGGACCCCAGATGTTGCGGCAGGAAGGACCGACCACGTACCCGGATGCTCGAAATGAGCAACCCCTTCTCAACCAAAAATGGTCAAACTGGATACGAGGGAAGCTAGCTGGCAAGGTCGCAAAATTGCGAGTTGCTCTAAGGAAAAGGAATCTGAAGACTTAGCTAGTATCCTGAAGCGCGCGAGTATCCTGCTGAGAATTTCAAGTGCTTCACCTCGTATCCCTGGGGTCCTATTTATAGGCAAAAGCAAGGGGAGGGGGGGTCATATTTATACCCCACCCCCCGGCGACTAGGCGACTTCCAGTGGAACTCGCACGGGCTGGGCGAGTATCTCGCCTAGTCGCCTACCTGGCGAGTATGCGAGGGGAGCTCGCCTATACTCGCTCAGGCCTTCCGCGATCTTGAATGCTGACTTTGACTCCTGCGTTGACTTGTTGACCTTGACCTCTGCTGACTTGGCAGTGGTAGGACCCACTCTCGATGAATATGGGTTGTACAAGCATACCAAGGCAAGGATTTTTCAGAAATAGTCAGAATCCACTCATCAGGGAACCTTTCTTCAATTTCAGAACGTAACTTAGGATTCGAACTCTCAATCCTCAATAGATGATTTGCGACCTAGTTGTCGACAAATTTCCTATCCTTAATTTCTAAGTCAAATTCCTGTAGCAGCAAAACCCAACGAATTAGTCGAGGTTTAGCATCTTTTTTCCGTAAGGTAACCGATAGCTGCATGGTCTGTGAAAACTTTGACTTTTGTGCACAAAAGATAAGATCTGAACTTTTCAAAAGCAAACACTACGACAAGTAATTCTTTTTTGGTAGTGGTATAATTGATTTGAGCCTCAATTAAAGTTTTTATAGCATAAGTTATGGTGTGGATAACCTTCTCCCGTACTTGCCCTAGGACAACGCCAATGGCAAAATCGCTAGCATCACACATTAGTGCAAAGGGCTCTCCCTAGTCGGGAGCCACTACAGTGGGTGTCGTATGTAACACCTCCATCTGTCCCAGGGGATATAACAGTGGGTCCGGTCGGGGCCCCACGCCATATTTCATAGACAAACGGAGGAGTCACGTGGGGATATCAAAATCTCATTCTACTCGTATCCTAACATAGAGCATTCTAGCGCAGCATTTTCGGTTGTAAGAACTCAACATACTAAATGTCCACTAACATATATAAACTCCACATTTATATAAAAACCAGGAATGTCTACAACCCACACGCTCATGGCCTTAAGGCCTTACAAGTTACTTTTCACAAAATATACAGTTTCATACATCGGCACGCTGGCCGGCCACACATGAAATCCAAACATTCTTCGCATGGCCTTCAAGGGCCTTAAGCAGCACAATTTCTTTCTGCTCCATTCAATTCAGCCATCAACACCTGCAATTCGACATCCACCCCAAGAACGGGAAGCAAAGCAACGGTCAGCATTAGCTGACCAATTATTACGACCCTACCCCTTACCCGGGGCAGTGGTTCCTTCCCTGTATGCATTGCAAACACCACATATATCTGTATCACAATCAGTGCTCTCACGCACCACATCATCACAAACGCCGGCCTCCGCCAGATGCTCGGTGCACTCAGGGCACATTATTGGTGTACCGGATATACCAGTCACCCACCACCGATCAGAAGTGTTTAACTTGTTGAGTATGGGCCCTAGTCGACCAACACGCATGTTGGGGACATCCTCGCCCATCCCACTCAGAGGTGCTCACCTCACAACAACCATTGAGCATTTCCACATCAGATCGACCCACCATTGTGGTGCAGCAAGTCGGATCTGTCTCGTGTCCCCCAGGCCTTGCCACCAATCGATCATCCACCACACAGGTACAGGTTAGCCATTTCCCGTTGCTCAATTCGTCAATAGCGTAGATCTTGACGCGGGTCAGCCTTCCCTTTCATGCTCCACACACAGCTCTCGCAGAGCCGCTTTCCAATCCATTCCCATTCAACAAACCCCATACAAGGGCTCATACCAAGCTTTCCAAGTCTTCACAATTCACAAGCATCCACACACAATACATGGAGTCTTCTCTGGTTCATAACATAACCATCACCAATCCAGACTAACCATCCGGATGGGCTTCACACAGCATGCCTATGCTGTACTACACACTTCCTGCTCTAGATGCAGACTCAACCTGGAATCGCTTACGCTTTCCATCTCTTGATGGAGGATTCCATGCATATGCATAAAGAAAGGACTTCGTTGTTCAAGAAGAAGATCGTTACCCTCGACGATCGCTTTGGCGCCATGAACTAGCCGGATGGAAATCACCGCCTCGGCTTTGCCTCCACGAATCCAAACTCGGATCTTGCTTCCGCACTCCACAGCTCCTCCAACAGCTGGTTTCCTCCTCCCTTTCCTTCCTCCCTTGCTCTCCCTCTCTCTCTCTCTCTTTGAGAAGAAGAAGAAGAAGAAGAATGGCTAAATGAAGGAGCTTACCCTCATTCTCGGCCTTATCTCAGCAGGGAAGGGCCTGGACCCTTGGATCCAGGATAAGGGAAAAGAACGACCTTGACTTGCTCAGAAAAGGCTGAACACGGCCTGACACGCCCTGTGACACGCCCGTGTCACAGGTCGTGTCCCTTAAGCGGCACATAAACGACTCAAAACCAGACAGTACACGGCCGTGTGACACGCCCATGTCACATCCTACACGCATGTGTCATGGCCGACACGCCCGAGTTTAGAAACCATGTACCTCACACAACACAACATCAACTTGACCCGAGCGGGACACGACCAGTGACATGCCCGTGTCATAGGCTGTGTACCCTAGGACACACCCGTGTCCACTAGCACACGCGAAACCCTTGCTGATCCCGAGAACGACACGACCAGTGACATGCCCGTGTCACCGGCCGTGTGCCCCTACATGACTGCCGACACGCCCCGCCGTGTATTCGTCGAGTGGAGCTCGACGACCCCGAGGAGGACACGCCCCCTGACATGCCCGTGTCGCCAGGTGTGTTCCCTCTTCTCGAGTGCATTTCGTAGAGCACTCGAGAGCTGCTCAACCCGAGCATGACACGCCCGTGGACATGCCCGTGTCTCAGGCCGTGTCACCCAATCTGAACCCAAATTGGGATTTGGGGGTGTTACAACCCTCACCACCTTCAAAAAATTTCGCCCCGAAATTTGGCTCAACTACAGACATTCACATACCACTCCTCATTGCATCATAATCAACCGATCACCCAAAATAAAATGAGTCGGGTTCGAGCTCAGAGGCCGCAGCTTGTCTCGCCCCACAACATCGCACCAAACAATTCATAACATGTCATTCATACATGCATACATATTATCATACTCATCACGTTTATCCCAACATACATCCATCAGATGTATACCCATATATTCATATATCCAAACATCATATCCAAATATCAGGTACATACACCTTTATCAACTGATCACCTGCGTAACCTAAGGTGTACACAAACATCTCATTATTCAACATTAGTTCACCAAAATGATACGGGTCACGATTCTATGCTTACTTTCGCTCACCCGCATTCCTTTGCATATATCGCTCGCATGGCCTTCAAGGGCCTTAAGCAACACAACTTCTTTCTACTTCATTCAATTCAGCCATCAGCACCTGCAATTCATCATCCACCCCAAGAGCGGGAAACAAAGCAACGTTCAGCATTAGCTGACCAATTATAACGACCCTACCCCTTACTCGGGGCAGTGGTTCCTTCCCTGTATGCATTGCAAACACCACATATATCCATATCACAATCGGTGCTCTCACGCACCACATATACCAGTCGCTCACCACCGATCAGAGGTGTTTAACTTGTTGAGTATGGGCCCTAGTCGACCAACACGCATGCTGGGGACATCCTCGTCCATCCTACTTAGAGGTGCTCACCTCACGACAACCATTGAGCATTTCCACATCAGATCGCCCACCGTTGTGGTGCAGCAAGCCGGGTCTGTGTCGCATCCCCCAGGCCTTGCCACCAATCGATCATCCACCACACAGGTATAGGTTCGCCATTTCCCGTTGCTCAATTCGTCAATAGCGCGGATCTTGACGCGGGTCAGCCTTCCCTTTCCTGCTCCACACACAGCTCTCGCACAGCCGCTTTCCAATCCATTCCCATTCAACACACCCTATACAAGGGCTCATACCAAGCTTTCCAAGTCATCACAATTCACAAGCATCCACAGATAATACACGGAGTCTTCTCCGGTTCATAATATAACCATCACCAATCTAGACTAACCATCTGGATGGGCTTCACACAGCATGCATATGCCATACTATACACTTCCGTCTCTAGATGCAGACTCAACTTGGAATCGCTTACGCTTTCCACTTCTTGATGGAGGATTCCATGCATATGCATAAAGAAAGGACTTCGTTGTCCAAGAAAGAGATCGTTACCCTCGACGATCGCTATGGTGCCATGAACTAGCTGAATGGAAATCACTGCCTCGGCTTTGCCTCCACGAATCCAAACTCAGATCTTGCTTCCACACTCCACAGCTCCTTCAGCAGCTAGTTTCCTCCTCCCTTTCCTTCATCCCTTGCTCTCCCTCTCTCTCTCTCTCTCTCTTTGAGAAGAAGAAGAAGAATGGCTAAATGAAGGAGCTTACCCTCATTCTCGGTCTTATCTCAGCATGGAAGGGCCTGGACCCTTGGATCTAGGATAAGGGAAAAGAACGACCTTGATTTGCCCAGAAAAAGGCTGAAGACGGCCTGACACGCTCTTTGACACGCCCGTATCACAGGCTGTATCCCTTAAGCGGCACACAACCGACTCAAAACCAGACAGCACACGGCCGTGTGACACGCCCGTGTCACATCCTACGCGCTCGTGTCATGGCTGACACGCCCGTATTTAGAAGTTGTGTACCTCACACAACACAACATCAACTTGACCCGAGCGGGACACGGCTAGTGACACGCCCGTATCATAGGCCGTGTACCACAGGACACACCCGTGTCCACCAGCACATGCGAAACCCTGGCTTATCCCGAGAACGACACGACCAGTGACACGCCCGTGTCACTGGCCGAGTGCCCCTACATGACTGCCGACACACCCCGCCGTGTATTCGTCGAGTGGAGTTCGACGACCCCGAGGAGGACACGCCCCCTGACACGCCTGTGTCGCCAGGCATGTTCCCTCTTCTCGAGTGCATTTCGTCGAGCACTCGAGAGCTGCTCAACCCGAGCATGACACGCCCTGGGACACGCCCGTGTCCCAGGCCGTGTCACCCAATCTGAACCCAAATTGGGATTTGGGGGTGTTACACCGTAGTTAAATGATTCTTAAGTTGATTAAACACACTTAAATAACCATCATCAAAATTAAACCTTACATCTTTTTATATCAGTCCACTTTAGAGGCTTGGCGATTTTTGCAAAATCCTTGATGAATCTTCTGTAGAATCCCACGTGACCTAAGAAACTTCGCAATATTTTTACATTTTTAGGAGGTGGTAGTTTTTCAATCACCTCAATCTTAGCCTGATCTACCTGTAACCACTTTTTAGACACATGGTTCCCTAGTACTATACCTTCACGCACCACAAAGTGACATTTTTCTCAATTCAAAACTATGCTAGTTTCAACGCAGCGAGAGAGCACTTTTCTAAACAAGTCAAGCATTCGTCAAATGATTTACCGAAGATTGAAAAATCATCCATAAAGATTTTTATATCATGCTCCATAATATCATAAAATATAGCTATCATACAACGTTGAAAAGTGGCTGGTACTTTACATAGGCCAAATAACATTCACCTAAAACCAAACGTTCCATAAGGGCATGTGAAAATTATCTTTTCTTGGTCTTTTGGATCTACCGAAATCTGATTATAGCCGAAGTACCCATCCAAAAAGCAAAAGAAATCATTTCCAGATAGTTTATCTAAGACTTGGTCTATGAATGGTAACAGAAAGTGGTCTTTTCTAGTGGCTTTATTCAATTTCTGATAGTCCATGCAAATATGCCAACCCATGATTGTTCTTGTGGGGATAATTCATTCTTACCATTTTTACTATAGTAATTCCTTCTTTCTTAGGAACACATTGGATCGAAGAAACCCATGAACTATCTGAAATAGGATATATGATTCCAACATCTAACCACTTGATAATCTACTTTTTTACAACCTCTTTCGTGGGTGTACTAAGGCGACGTTGAGGCTCTATAGACCCTTTGAAAGATTCCTCTAAAAGAATTTAATGCATACATAGAGAAGGGCAAATTCCCTGACTGTCTGCGTGGTCCATCCTATGGCTAGTTTATATTATCTTAAAAGATCTAATAATTTATCTTTTGTGTCGGTAATAATTTAGAGTTAACAATGACCGGTAGTGTATCATTCTCTCCCAAATATGCATATGATAGATGCTCGGGAAGTGATTTTAACTCCAAAATGCGCGGGCTAACAATAGAGGGTTTATCCGCCAATGACTTTTCCGGCATATCCAGTGGTTCCGGCTTACGGAATGATATCGGTCGACTCTCAAACACTTGCAAACAATCTTGAATCTCTTCTTCTTCATCAGATTCTTCATCATGAGTTATTATACTTATTATTTCTTCATCCAAACTATCCCACCCAGCATTTAATTCATAATTATAAAGTGATATACTGTTGACCTCCTCCATTTCATCTTCTTATTTATACGGGAATTTTATTGCTTTGAGTACATTGAAGGTTACTTGTTCATCATTAACCCTCATGATTAACTCCCATTTATGAACATCGATTAGAGTTCTTCCAGTTGCCAAGAAGGGTCTTCCTACATTGATTTGTACCTCCTTATCTTCTTTCATATCTAACACAACGAAATCTGTCGGAAAAATAAATTTTTCCACTTTAGGTAAAACATCCTCTACAATTACTTTTGGAAAAGTAAGTGATTTATCGGCCAACTGCAAAGTTAGTGATGTTTTAGAAATTTCACCCAACCCCAATATCTTGTAAATAGAAAGCGGCATCAAATTGATGCCTGCCCCTAAATCGCACAAAGTCTTTCCTTCAAATTGATATCCAATAGAACATGAAATCGTGGAACTTCCGGGATCTTTCAACTTTTGTGGAAGTCTCTTTTGAATGGATAGCACTACACTCATGGGTAAGCGCCACCATTTCATTCACACCAAACTTTCTTTTCTTATTTAAGATATCCTTCATGAATTTAACGTTGTTTGACATTTGCACTAAGGCTTCGGCAAAAGGGATGTTAATTTGTAATTTTAAAAATATTTAAAGAAATTTTTGAAATTGATGATCTAATTTGCTTTTCATTAGCCTTTGGGGAAATGGTGGTGGTGGGTAAACAATATATTTTTCATTCTTTTTGGACAACTCTACATTCTTTTCGTCCTTACCTTCATCTACTACCTCTAATTCTTCCTCACCACAATTACTAAGTTCTTGATTTAGTTCTTCAATATGCCTATTAAGATTGTTGTTTTCCACTTTATCTTGAACATTATTATTTGCAAATTGATTGTTGACATGACCACTTACTAACTCTCTTCCACTTTGCAATGTGACCGCCTTACAATGTTGGTTGTCACCTTTAGGATTAGGTGTTATATCTGTTGGTAATGTGCCTTGTGGTCTAATGTTCAAAGAAGATGCAATTTGTCCCAATTGGGATTCAATTAAGCGTACAGAACCTTCCAAACTAGAGAAACGAGCTTTATTCTTTTGTAAAGATTCTATGATGACTTCATCGAATAACTTCCTAGAAGGTCTCGCTTGATTAAGATTATGATGTTGATGAGAAGGATTAGAACTTGAGTTGAATAAATGTGAAGGGGTTGATCCATAATTGTTCTTCCATGAAAAATTAGGGTAGTTTCTCCATTCAGGATTATAATTATTTGTATAAGCATTATGATTTTGTTTATATTGCCCACTGATATAGTTAGTTTCTTCATTGTGATTAACAAGTTGCTCAATGATCAACATTGGACTAACGGTAGAAGGAGTGACTATGTTGTTAACATATGCGATCATTTGATTTTAGTGTAATGTTAACACATCTAGCCTCTTATTTATTAAATTAAATTGAGATGTCATTTGGGCCACAAAGTGAAGTTAACTGATCTACTTGATATATCCCAGCCGTAGCAAAAGATCCTTGCCAACCTTTGAGTTGATAATTATTAGAGGATAAATACTCTAATATTACATAGGCGCCTTCTAGGTATTTGTTTATAAGTGATCCTCCTGCAGCTCCATCTACTTGGATCATCGTAGATGTCTAGAGGCCATTATAAAAGGTTCATACTTGTTGATGAATAGCTAAGTCATGGTGAGGTCACTTCCGCAATAATTCCTTAAATCGCTCCCAAGCGTCGTAAAGGGTCTCTCCATTCTCTTGCATAAATGTCAAGATATCTCGCTTAAATTTAGCAATCTTAGATGGAGGAAAATACTTGGCTAAATTTTTTCTATCAAAAGGGCCCAACTGGTAATTGATCCATTAGGTAAAGAGTTCAGTCAATCTTTTGCCCTTCCCTCCAAAGAGAAAGGAAACAACCATAGTTTAATGGCTTTTTCTGATCCACCATTAATCTTGAACGTATCACAGATTTTCATTAACGTCCTTAAATGAGAATTGGGGTCTTCGTGGTTGAGGCCACCAAATTTATTATTTTGGACAAGTTGCATATCAATAGAATCGATTTTAAAGTTATTTGCTTCGATAGCGGGTCTAGCGATACTAAATTGCAAACCTCCCTAAAAAGGCATATTATAGTTGCGACATGTTTTTTTATGTTCGTTTGGGTACCCATTATGTTCTACCTAATCTCTTAAACCTTAGCCTTCCTGATGATTCTCATCCGGATTCATAGTTGAAGAATGGATTTGTTCTATTTGAAAGGTTTAACGATTTTTCCTGCACGTCCGTTCAATCTCTAAATTTAAAGGCAATATTCCGCAAATCGAAATCTGGACATGCACTGACAGATCAATAAATAACAGTAAAAAATAATTAAAATAAAACAGAATTAAAGATTTGATCTCTAAATACTAAGGATTACTAATATTGCAAGAAAATAAATAATAGATCAATCGCACCTCCCCGGCAACGGTGCCAAAAACTTGATATGCGAAAAGTGGTTTATACGCAAGTGCACGTGCCAAATCAAGTAATAAAGTGTGAGTAGAGATCGTTCACTCGAAGAAGTGGTTAATCTAAAGTTTACAAATACTAGATACTCCGTTTCTTTAAATTCAAACAGATCTAATTAGATGATTTTGAAAAGTAATAAAAATTCTAACAATGACTTAACCTAAATATGTTATTCAAAGTGATACCTTTTTATAAGTTGAAGAGAAAGTTTTATTTTTTTGATTTCCTATGTGCGTAGAGGTGATGTATGAAAATAATATCTTGTAATAATGCTTGATCAAATTATCATTCAACGATTTTTATAAAAGAAATCTTCATCTCTTGAATCTCAGAAATCTTGAAATCCTATATTCCTCTAGTCATCTCTAACTTAGATAGAATGAAGGATACTGCGAAGAAATAAAATCAGAGTTGCTAGTAAGAAAGGGAAATCTCTTTCTCCTCTGTACACCATAGCGAACCTAAGAGCACTCACACTTCTCCTCTCTCGAATCTCGAAGCGCGGTATAAAAGTAAAAACTCTAAGTTAAAAATTCACACAACTCGTCTCTCGATTCTTGCGGTGCAATAAGATAGCCTTCAAACTAATATTACATCACTCATCTCTCGATTCTCGCAACGCAATAGAAGATGAAAGCATAACTTAAAAGTTTCAATACCGAATTCAAAAGTTCCACCAAGACAAATTATCAAATAAATTCAAACATAAGAAAAATTCACCACCAAAATACACATAGTACTCTGTCCATACAAGACTATGATAGTTTAGTTTATAACGGAGATAGAACGCCGCAAAACTAGAGAGATCCTACAGTACATGGCGTCTGAAATTTGGATCTACCCTCTCCAGTGGCTGAAACATAGATTCTCTAGTCCAAAAACCTTAGCTGCCTCCCCTCTCCAAAATGACAAAAGATGCTTTATTTTCCTTCTCCCTCTCTATTTATGGTTGTACACGCCACATTTGGACTCCAGGATTTATGAAAGAAAGCCTCATTTCATTTTCATAATTGCCTTTTTTGAATAATTTCAGAAATTCGAAATTCAAATTCGCAGATTTGTTGCAACAAATTTTTATTTGTTACAACAAATTTTTTCTGTCCAGTTTTCAGCAAAAATTGCTTTGAAATTCCTGTAAATTTTCCGCAATATATCTTGAATGCACTTTATGCATAACATCGACCGCACAATTTAATTTCTTCATAATTCTCTATCATAAAAACAAGTTAAAACATCAATAATACATGAATTTTATCACAAATAATGATGTACCCTTTTACATATGTTTTTATCAATATTTTTCAAATAAATTAGCCAAAAATGAGACAATTTACGCACAAGATAAGTTTTTGTGTGAAGTTATCAACCGGCTCACCCTGTAGGGGGAGGAAGTACTTTTATCGAGCTGATCATTTAGGCCCCAGTTTTGGAGGGGTTCCGGGAGCCGAAGATTTCTTACTATATCGGCAGAGATGATCACGTTCATCACGTTTAGTGGTTTGAAGATGCAGTTTCCATCAAGCAAATGTGGGACGCTTTCATGTGTCAAATTTTCGCCATTACGTTCAATGAAAAAAGCATGGGACTTACTCCACCAGCTCCATCCCAGTTCGATCTACTGTTTTGAGGATTTGCGTCAGAATTTCCTGTTGCAATTCTCGATGTCGAAGAAGAGAAAGAAGGGTACAGAGTTCTTGTTCGCAGTCAAGCAGAGGGCGGAGGAGACACTATGAAGCTATATTGACAGATTCCAAAAGGAGGTTCTCCTAGTCTACGAGGTACTAAGGTATACCTTGATGATGACCTTCACATTGGGACTGCGTAAGTGATTCTTTAAAATGAAGCTGAAGCGAGAAACTCCTCTCTTCTTTGAGGAGTTGATGGAAATGGCCGCAAAGAAAATAGAGGGTGAGGTGGCTAACCCGGCGTTCGCCAAAAAGTTTGCAAGTTTGGGGAGAATGAAGTGAAGGAGAAGGGAGGGCACAAGCAGCTGGAGGTGAGGAGAAGGGATGGACTAAGAGGACATGGGTTACAGGGACAACACCAAGGAAAAGGGCAATGATAGTGACAATAGGAGCCGATTAACCGGTCGATCGGGAGGCTATAGGGAGGGAAGGAACTTCAACAGAGAACAAGGACGGTTCACCCCCCCCCCCCACCCGGCTGGAGATCGGTCGAAAGACCTCTCCCACCCCCACCTCAGTAGGTCATGGCTATTGGGCGAAGAGGAAGATAGAACATGAGGGAGGTTCCAACTGGAGGTGGAAGTGACAGAGCGGCGTTGCCCTATTATGAATTCCATCAAGAGGATGGTCACACAATGATTACTTGCCCAGAATTCTTAAAGTTGTGGAGGACGAGAGTCCCAACGCACCAACAGTAGTAGGTGCAGATCGAAGAGGTGGTTGCAGGATGTTGCAGTATGGAGGCCGGGCGGTTTGTTGCTGTTCGGAGGTCGGGCGGTCTGGCAGTTTATCCTAGCCGGCTTGTCTGCAGGGCTGTTGCTGTTTAGTATCCCAGTGGTCTGGCGGTTTGACTCAGATGACTTGGAGACCGAGCGGTCTAGCGGTCTCCTGTGACGGCTTGCTCTCTGTGACGCTTGTTCTCTCCTACTGTTGGTTGTCGGGCAGTTAGCCGGCTTGTCTAACCGCACGACCTGTCCGGTTTGTCTATTTGTAAAACCGCATATACTTGTAAATTTTTAGTCTCATATTGCTTAATTGTAATCTCTCTCATCTCCTCCATTCTATAAAAGGGATGTTATACCATTGTAATTGATACCTTTTTGAATAATAAAAGTTTTGTTACTCCAAATTTTCGGTCTACTTTTTTCTGTTTGCATATGGTATCAGATGACTCGATCTTTTCCTCCTGATTTTTTGAGACCTTTCTGTCCACGCGACCTGTCCGCGCGGGTTGTTTTTCTTCTCTCGCGACCTGTTCTCGCGATCTCTTTCATCTCTTGCCGCGCCCTGTTCGCACGGTTTCTTCTTCTCTAGCGACCTGTTCTCGCAACATGTTTTCTCTCTTGTCGCGACGTATCCGCGCGGCTTGTTCCTCTTCTCTCGCGACCTGTTCCGCTTCCTCTCTTGTGCGGGCATCCTCTCTGCCCCTCCTTTTCTAGCCGCTCCTGCTCTCTAGTCGCCGCGACCTGTTCTTAAGTCGCCGCGACCTGTTCTCCTTTGTGTGTCCTACTTTTCTAGCCGCTCCTGCTTGTTAGTCGCCCCTTCCTCCTCTTTAGCTGTGCGGCTTGTTCTTATTGCTGCTCTCCTCTATGGCCAACTCCGATATCTCTACCACCACTACTCCCGTTGTCGCTCATCCTCCTACACCTCCCACTCCTTCTGGTAACCTTGGCACCACTTCCAAACTCATCGGTCCCAACTACCCGGATTGGAGTGTCTCCTTCACCTTCCTTCTCCGCTCTCAACGCAAACGTCATCATCTCACTGATAACCCTCCTCCGCATGATTCCCCTCTCTTTGACGATTGGGATGTCAACGATGCTCTTGTCCGCACATGGCTGGCTAGCAGCCTCTCTGACGAATGCCTCCCTGTCATCCATCATGATGAAACGGTCAAGGCCGCTTGGCTCCATCTTGCCACTCTCTACTCCAAGGGGGCTCAGACGTCTCGCATCTATACTCTGTATGCGGATCTCATTCCCCGTCCCTCCATGTCTCCAGCTTCTACTTACCAACAAGTTCAGGCTCTTGGGACCGAAATTCTCCAAAATCGCTCATTCTCTGTTGATCTCGCTGAGCAACACAAACACTTCCAAGAGCTTCTGATTGTGTGTTATCTTCTACAACTTTCTGAGTCGTATGACATGATACATCAACAGATCCTTGGCGAGGCGGAATCTCCCAACCTGGATGCCACCGCTGCCCATATCGCCGCTATTACATCTTTGCTCCAACGTCCGCTGTTATCCTCCACTCCTCAACCGGACAACTCCACTCACCATACTCAGCGAAGTGGCTCTGGTGGCTGCCACCTCCCCTCAAGCGACCGTGGTGCTTCCCACTTTCTTTGCTCTCACTATGGCCGCACTGGCCACACGGTTGATAGCTGCTGGAAGAAGAATCCTCATCTTCGACCATCTGGCGATGCTTCCACTTCCTCTTTGAAGCCGTCCTTCTCTGTGGTCACGTCTTCAGGTAGTGCCCAAGTCGCTACTCAAGGTAAATGGCTGATCGACTCTAGTGCTACCAATCATATGACCGGCAATCTGCAATGTTTTTCTCTCCTAGAACAGTATGATCGGTTGCCCCCGGTCCTTGTTGCGGACGGCTCTCCCTCACCGGTCAATGGAACGGGTGTTGTTCAAGTCACTCCGTCTCTTCGCCTGGCGGACACCCTCTACGTGCCCAAATTCCCTTGCAACTTGTTATCGGTTACTTCGCTTTGCAAATAGCTACAATGCTCTGTCACATTCACTTCTACTACTTGTTCTTTTCAGGATACGGGCACCAATCGGACGATTGCTACTGGGATTGAGAGCGACGGCCTCTACTTCCTCGACAACGTTTCCACACTCTCCGCCTTCTCCATATCTTCTACTGATTTTTTCTAGTGGCACCTTCGTCTTGGTTATTCTCCTCCACGTCTTCTTCGTCAGCTTCTACCCCATCTTAAACTGCAAGTTCCACCTCTCAACTGTGAAGCATGTCAGCTTGGCAAGCATCACCGCTCCTCCTTCCTACCAAAGCAAGTTCGTAGATCTTCCCGGCCATTTGAACTTGTTCACCCTGACATCTGGGGTCCTGCTCCTACCCTCACCATAGGTCGGGATAGTTCATATTTTGTAACATTTATTGATGATTTCTCTAGATGTACATGGGTGTATCTTTTAAAGGATTGCTCCGAACTTTTTTTTGTATGGACATCTTTTTATAATATGGTTAAGAATCAGTTTGATATGTTTATTAAAATATTTCGTTCTCACAACGCTAAAGAATATCTTAGCAATGCTTTCTCTTCTTTTTGTATGCAAAATGGTATTATTCATCAAACCACCTGTGTCTATACCTCCCAAAAAAATGGGGTGGCGGAACGCAAGAACCGTCACCTTCTCGATGTCGTCCGCACTCTGATGACACAGATGCACGTTCCTCGCTCCTATTGGGGCTACGCTGTCTTCATCTCCTGTTACCTCATTAATCGCATTCCGTCCACGGTTCTCCACGGACAAACTCCATTCTCTCTTCTATATCCAGGCAAGGATTTGTTTCTTCTTCCTCTATGTATCTTTGGGTGCACGACCTTTGTGCACAATCCTTCCGCCACACATGACAAACTTGACTCACGTGCCACAAAATGTATTTTTTTGGGTTACTCAACTACTCAAAAAGCTACTGTTGTTTTGATCCCGTTCTTCGAAAACAATATGTATCCGAGGATGTGTCCTTCTTCGAGAATGTCTCCTGTTTCTCCTCTGACCAACATCCAGCTCTTTCTCCTTCTCCCGCCATCCCCTCCACCCTGTCTAATCCCATCGAGATTTTCCCACCATCACCTCCACCGTCTCCTCCTTCCGTCTCTTCCTCATCACCACCACTCTCTCCCTCTTCTACGCGGTCGTCTCTCTCCTCTCCCGGGCCAGCTCTCTCCGCCATGGATGCTCCAGTTGCTGAGGAACATCCCGACATGGATCTTCCCATTGCTCTTCGCAAAGGGGTGCGGACGTGTACCCAACACCCGCTGGCTTCTATTGTTTCATATGATCGTCTCACTCCTTCTCGTAGGGCGTTTGCAATGACTATCTCTGCGACTGCCACTCCCCGCACCTACCAGTAAGCTCTTACTATTCCTCATTGGAAGGCCGTCATGGATGAGGAAATTGCTACCCTCACTGAATGGGGTACCTGGACCCTGGTTCCCCCACCTTTGGGCACCGATGTGGTTGGCTGCCGCTGGGTCTTTGTTGTAAAATTCCATCCAGATGGTAGCGTGGATCGCTACAAGGCCCGCCTGGTGGCCAAAGGCTTCACTCAGACCTATGGTGTTGATTACTTCGACACCTTCTCTCCTGTTGCTCGTCTCAGCACCATTCGGGTCCTTCTCTCTGTCACTTTCAACATGGATTGGCCAATTTCGCAGCTGGATGCTAAGAATGTTTTTCTCTACGGTGATTTGCAGGAAGATGTTTATATGGAGCAACCTCCTGGGTATGTTGCTCAGGGGGAGACAAGAGTATGACGGCTAAAGAAGGCTATCTATGGCCTAAAACAGAGCCCTTGTGCCTGGTTTGACAAGTTTAGCGGCATTGTTGCGGCCATTGGTTTTGCAAGAAGTTCAGCCAATCACTCATTGTTCATTCGGAAAACCGCCTCGGGTCTGATAGTTCTTGCGGTATATGTTGATGACATTCTTCTTACTGGGGATGACCAAGATGGGTAACTTTGACAAAGAAACACCTCCGTCAACACCTGGTCACAAAGGATATGGGCTCCCCGAAATACTTTCTGGGGATTGAAATCTCTAGGAAGCTCAACTCCATGGTCTTTTCCCAACGGAAGTATGCTCTTGATCTTCTAAAGGAGGCAGGATTGACTGGTGCTAAACATGCTCGATGTCCCGTGGATGCCGGAGAAGACAAAACTTGGACAGATGACTCGCCCCTTCTATTCGATCTTACGAGGTACCAATGTCTGGTTGGCAAACTCATTTATCTCACGGTAACCAGAACCGACATCTCTTATGTTGTGGGCAAGGTGAGCCAGTTAATGCAAACTCTTAGAAAGTGTCATCTACAATCTGCCCTGAGAATATTGGAGTATATTAAAGCAGCACCAGCGAAAGGACTTTTTTTTCAGAAGAATGGTCACTTAAGGGTTGAAGCGTACTCAGATTCGAGCTATGTTGATGACAAAGGTGACTGCAAGTCAACATCAGGTTTCTGAACATTTGTTGGAGGAAATCTTGTGAGTTGGAAGAGCAAGAAACAGTCTGTGGTCTCCAGGTCTAGTGCAGAAGCAGAATAAGGCAGTATGGCGTCGACCACATGTAAGTTGAAATGGATATGAGCTGTCATGCTTGACTTAGGAGAGCTCTACAACTATCCTCTTCCGATGTTCTGTGACAACAAGGCCGCGATATACATCTCTAAAAATCCGGTCTTTCATGAGAGAACAAAACACATAGAAGATGACTGTCATTTTATTCGGGAAGAGATCTTGAAGAAACAGATTTGTACTCCGTTCGTCACTTCCGACAAAGAGTTGACAGACATCTTCACCAAGCCGGTGTCCGCTTCCTTTTTCCACATTTGCGACAAGTTGGGCAGGTTTGATATTTATGCTCCAGCTTGAGGGGGAGTGTTGCAGTATGTAGGTCGGACGGTCTGTTGTTATTCGGAAGCCAGGCGGTCTGGCGGTTTATCCTAGTCGGCTTGTCTGCAGGGTTGTTGTTGTTTGGTATCCCAGCAGTCTGGTAGTTTGTCTCAGACAACTTGGAGACCGGGCGGTCTAGCGATCTCCTGTGGCGGCTTGCTCTTTGTGGCGCTTGTTCTCTCCTACTGTTGGTTGTCGGGCGGTTAGCCGGCTTGTCTAACCGCACGACCTGTCCGGTTTGTCTATTTGTAAAGCCACATATACTCGTAAATTTTTAGTCTCACATTGCTTAATTGTAATCTCTCTCATTTCTTTCATTCTATAAAATGGAGGCTATATCATTATAATTGATACCTTTTTGGATAATAAAAGTTTTGTTACTCCAAATTTCTGATCTACTTTTTTCTGTTCGCACACAGGAGTAGGAGAGAAAGATAGATGTGAGGACCGGGACGATGTGTGAACCCGAGGAAAAATCCGGGTAATTCATGGGGGTGGGGGTGGGGTGGGGATTGAGTCCACCTGAAATGCGAGCCTCCAAACAATGTTTTAAAGAAGTTTTGCCACAATCTCCAAATCTTGTCCCCGGGGGAGAGGATTACCGTCTCGTCGAAGGATATGCCAGATTATGAGAACCCATTTTGTGATGCCTTAATGATCAAAACGGCCATAGAGAACTTCACGGTCTTCAGGATCTTGGTCTACAATGAAGGTGGAGGTACGGAGGGTGCTGGCCTCGGAGGGACCAATGTTTGGGTTCTTTGGGGAAAGGAAGGTGGTGGAGGGGGAGTCGGGCTCCACGTGATATTGGGAGGAACTTCTATGAACCGTTGATTCATCATTGTTGATGCTCCGAGCTGTTACAACGTCATCTTTGGACGCCCCCTCATCAGTGATTTTCGTTGTGTCCTCTCATCATTCCACCAGTGCCTTAAGTTTAATAGTGGTGGAGTCCAGGTTCGTTTCCTGGGAGACCCTAAGTTGGCAAGGCAGTGCTACGTCACGACCGCCAACACTATTTCGTGACAAAGCAATGCAGCGGAGTTGGATAGGGTTTT
Organism: Platanthera guangdongensis; assembly: GCA_039583875.1. Classification (NCBI taxonomy): domain Eukaryota; kingdom Viridiplantae; phylum Streptophyta; class Magnoliopsida; order Asparagales; family Orchidaceae; genus Platanthera; species Platanthera guangdongensis. Next base: position 139,481,586 of record CM077160.1, on the reverse strand, counting down.
GGAAGAACATGACATAATTGTGACAGAAGTAGACGAGGAAGTGGAAGAGGAGGTCCTCACCCAAGGTGGGAGGATATAGATCGAGTTGGAGGATTACTCTCGGATGGAGGTGGTGGAGGATGGAGAAGGAGAGGGTCATCGAAGGGCTGAGCCTAGAGGACCAGGAGAAAATCTTTGCATGCGTTCAGCGGAAGGTGGACATCTTCGTCTGGAGTGTTGCGGACACGGAACAACAAGGGTGACCTTACTGCATGCTTACCTCATTTACATGGGTTCACCACCGCTCTTAATGTTGAATATTGACTCTGAAACATGGCCTCAATTTTTGTCAGTCGTTACAATTCCAACAGGCTCATCCTCACGAAATTCTGAGCTTGTTTGGACTTTTAAATGAATGTCGACACAAACACACATGCATGCACAAATGTCACCCTCTCCTCAATCATTGGGAAGAGGGTAAATGCACCCCCCCCCCATCATGGGGAGCGGGAAACCCCGCCGGCAGGTCGCCCATACGGCCACCACGACCAAAATGACACCTGGGTCGTGCGGCGCTCAGGTCAGGCGGTCCCTTGGCCGCACGGTCGCCAGGCAGAGCCCCCCACATAATTAGGTCGTGCGGCCACACCATATGGCATTTTTTTCTTGAGTAACAAGCTCAAGGCTTCTTCAAACAGTCGTGAACTATTGATTTGAAAGCGTAATCCGGGCTAATATGTCATAGCGGTTATCTGCAGCAAAGGCCCGCACGGTCCCGGGCCGCGTGGCCATTCCCTTCTGCGTGGCCCTTTGCCGACCACGCCGCCACTTAATCATAAGTCACTCGGTCGCACCCGTTGTCGCTCGGTCTTCTCCCGCCATGTGGTCACAGCCGTACGATCACCCTGCTAGCCCTCCATCGCATCCCTACGGCCGCCTCCGCACCACCGCCGTCACGCCCCATTATCTCCAAAACCACCAACTATAGGTGTGCGTATAGCAAAATATCTCATCATAGGTATGTTTATCTCATAATGGATGTGCGCATATCAATAATTCCCATAATTGGTATGCGTATATAAAATACAAGGTTATGGTTAGCACATAGCGAAATACTCCACCATGAGTGTGTGTATAGTAGGGCTGAGCAAATTATTCCAAATCTGAAAGCCGTTCAAAAATTGCTCGAATAAATATTCAGCTGAATCATAATCAGTTTCAATTGATTTGACTCAATTTAAGTATATTCAATTTGACTCGAATTTGATTACGAGTCAATTTTGAGTCAGTCATGAATCGCTCAAAATATGATTCGAATCGGCTCAAATTTATTAAAAATAATATTTATTTATTAATATATTCTAATTTTGAAATTAAAAACACTAAAATTTAAATCGAAATAAAAAGAGTAAAAAGTTTAAGTTTGATAAATGTAGAGGTTGCCCGATTCAATTTCAAGCCAACTAAGAATACAAAGAAAAGTTACTCAATTTTGAGTTGGCTCGATTCGATTTTGTGTCGTCTCGATTCGATTTCGAGTCGGCTCAGAATCATGCCATTTTGAGTTGAGTCGAGACGACTCAATGCAAATTTGATTTTGAGCTGAATTCGACTAAAAAATTTCGAATTTGACTCGATATTAGTACACTATCATGAGTGTATGTTTAACAAAATATCGCATTATGAGTGTGTGTATAGTAAAATATCGCATCATGGGTGTGCGTATAGCAAAATTCTCATCATGAGTGAGCGTATAGAGTAATTTTGCATCACGAGTGTGCGTATAGTGAAATATCGTGTCATGGGTGTGTGTATAGCCAGATATTGCATCGTGGGTGTGCGGATAGCGTTGTAACCAATGGTGAGCGTGTGTATAGCGATAAAACCTCTCATAATGAGTGTGCACATATAAAATTATATGGTTATGACTGTGCGGATAACCGAACTCCCTAATCACTTAATTATATAAATGTCATCGTCAAAATCAATGGCCCTCATTTGAGAGGACCTTGGCTCCTATGTCAAAAAGAGCTCCACAGAATTCCCTTGAAGATCTCCTCGCGGCATTTGTAGCTCAAGTCCAGATTGCTCTGAGCGCATCCACCAAAATCACTTCGATCCCTGCCGACCCCAGCAGTCGGGAAGAACAATTGTAACGGGCGGTGACCTATCACCCTCGAGAAAAACTCCTTTGTAACTCTAACACGATAGTGAAACTTGGTTGACATAGACCCGACCCCGTGATTTTTATTTCCCTTCTTGAGGTTTTCTTATGTAAAAACTCAATTGCCAGCCGTCAGTATTTTTCTGTGATTGTTTGCTCGCCGTATGCTAGAGTGGTTCGGTTTCGACAGGCTCACAAGCACCTCGAGTGACTCGCACCAAGCAGCAGTAGTAGTAAAAATAATAATAAATAAAGGCTTTAGCACTACAGTAGTTGATATCACGGGCTGCAACCCTTGGTGTCATCAAATCGCGCCTATTTCGCGATGAATCAATGTACAGGTGCAACATCCACCGTTGAGGTTCGCATTTGCGTTTGGTTGGGCTACAGCAAAATCAGCGGCACACAACCGCTCGGCCAAGCACAACAGAAGTTTGCCAGACTGTGTCCTACTGTCCTTAATAACATTCATCCATATGAATCGATTTAAAATCCGCCTCATCATATGTCTATTTTTCTTATCAAAAGGCATTAATTATTATATATAATGACAGACTTTTAATTTATACTACAAGAAATACACCAAATCAAACACAATAGAAAGAAAGTGTTGTGCCACCAAATTCCAAAATAGTGTTTTATAAGCATCAAAAACAATATCATTGCATAGTTGTCTTACCTCCCAAATCTTTGAAATGAATGTGCGATTAGGTTCCATTTGGCGCGCTATTTTTTTCGGTTGAGTTTGGACAAAAATCACAAAATATTTGTTTCATAACAAGGTTTAAGACAAACACTAAGGAAAAAATGTTGAACATTGATGGGGTTCTCCCTGAAACTTTTGAACCAAACCGAAAAGAACTCGGACCAAGGACACGCGGGAAAAGCCAACCTGACTGGACAAGTCACGCTCACAGAAACGCGCTCCCCCAGTCCCGGAAGCACCCGAGAAGAGGGCCAAGCCCGCACGCGCACAGCCAGACCGTGCAGACGCGTGCAACATGCGCGCGAACAGCGCGCGCGCCCGCGCCTGCGCGGCCATCCCCGCGCGACCATCCTCGCGCGCCCTGCGCATCCAGCCCACACAACCTCCCCCCGCTCAGGAATTCGCTTCACTCCTCTTCTAGCGCAAAAGCTCCAGCAGACGTCAAGATTCCGGACACTTAGACAAATTTCCAGGCCGGAACGCTTTCATCAAGGTTCCGTGAACTTAGCCAAATTTCCAGGCTGAAAAGCTTCCATCAAGACTCCAAGAACTTAGTCGATTTCCATCATTCTTATACTTTACGTTTGTAACGGAGTGGTGACCTGTCTCCCTCCGAGTGATCATCCCAAAACTCTTATAAACTACAACAAAATAGTGAATTTTGGCTGGACACAGATCCAGCCATGTGGTTTTTCATCATTTTCGGGTTTTTCATGTCAAAAAAAGTTTTTTGTCATTTGTTGTTGTTTTACTTTAATTGTTTGTGCGCCCAGTCCGACTCCGAGTTAAGGCGGTCTGATTCTCCAGACCGGGGAAAAATCGGGTGACCCGCAACATTTTGGTGTCATCTGTGGGAAGTTGTTCCCAAACTCTGCAACAACTCTTTGGAAACAACGCAAGCACTCCCCAACCAGCTGCAATGGCAAAAGGGGGATCACCGGTCGCGGACCAAGCAACATGCAAGGAATCTGACAACCAAGCCCTCAATAACTCTGATGTCGACAACACGCCTCTCACAGGGGGGCCATGCTTACGCCTCATGCAGAATGGGAGGAATGTCTATGTTAGATGCAAGAAAGCCAAAATCAAGCACTCACACTCTAAAGAACGTTGCACACCTCTCGCGCTACCACTCAGCTTCTGGGCTTGACAACCCACCCCCACCAACTTGGATCGTGTCATGGCCAAACGATTCACCTACGAGAACCGTACGCCAACAGAGCCCGCTAGCGCAGTGTAACATCCCGACTTTTATTGGGCCACCAGAAGCCTAGTGGGCCCAATAAAAGTGACTCAAACCTCTGTCCACGGCCCACCCCCGGACAGAAGGTAACCCTAGACAGGGTATATAGAGCTAGAAAACTCTGATTTGAGTTCTGTCAGTTCTTGTGGCCTCGTATCGCCAATACAAGTGCGTTGCAACTCGTTCAGTTAAATTCTGAGGTCATATGGTGGATATGGTCATTTCTCGTAAAACGTAGTGAAAACGAGATTTTTGAATAATGACCTAAAACTCTGATTTGAGTTCCGGCAGTTCCTATGGCTTCTTATAGTCAATACGAACGCATTGGAACTTGTTGCGTCACAATCTGAAGTTTAACGATGAATATAAGCATTTTTTACTGTCTTAGCGCGCTGCAACGCACAGATTTTGGATATTTAGCAAACGAACTCTGCTTTGACCCCGGTCAGCGGCATTGGACCTCTATAGTCAATATGAAGTCAACTGAGTTTGTCTCGATCAATTTCAAGTATGAGTGGCAACCCGTAATCAAATTAGGCATAATTTTGCACCGAGAAGCGTGCGTACACAAATTATGACACGACACCCCAACTTTAACCTGACTCCAAATGACATGGAGCTATTTTGATTTTGACCAGCAAGGGGGACCCACCCTAGGATTGACTTTGGTCAAACCCCCCATAAAAAACCATTTTGGAATTTTTCCAAAGGAGGTGCACACCTCCACTTTGTGATGGTAAAGGCCCTACCCCCTACCCATGGGCCACCAAAATCATTCCACAAGGAGGGTAGGTGGGCCATGGGTCAAAGTAAGCCGACCACCGCCTTTCCCTTCTCCTCTTCCTCACTCTAAGCCAATGCCCACAAACCTTTCTCCCCCCCCCCCCCCACCCCCCCCCCCCCCATGATTGCTGCCACCTATAGGCCACCGTACCCTTGATGGCTGCCACCTGGCCAGTGTAAGTGGAGGAGAGGAGAGGACCTCCTCCTCTCACGAGAATAGTCCCACATTGGGAGGGGAGGGGTAGCCACCCTCCCCGAGCCTATATAAGGACTTGACCCCTCAACCTTTCCCTACACCAGCTCAGAACGAGCTTCCCCCACCTGGTCGGAACCCTAGTTTGCCGAGAAATCAAAAACTGAGCGCCTCCACCACCGCCACCTTAATGGCATCACAGGTTGGCACCTCCCGAGCCACTCCAATGTAGGTGGAACCTCTTCTCCTACCCCTTCCTAAACTTTTGAACGACCTGCATGTGCCACCTGGAGGCCGGAGCGTCGCCGACACCACACGAGCCAAGCTCCAGGTCAGGTGGTGGCCGCAAGGGGACTAGCCTATCCTAGCGCCGGTGTTAGCGCTGGGGAAGGGTTAAATCACCGGGGATAACCTTTCCCAGCGGTGGAAGGCTGAGGTGCCGCAAGAAATTGTCGCATTGACGGCACCAGAAAACAGAGCTTTCTTTGTATTTCCTTGCTGCGGCGGCGGTCGGCGGCGACAGGCCGTCGGGCCACCGCCGGAGAGGAGCTCTACCCCCGGCGCACCGGTCCGGGGTGGTTTCGTGGCCGGTGTAGTTACCGGAGAGGTGGTGTGGTGTGGTGGTGTTGGGAGCAGAGCCACTGCCACCTTGCTCTTGGTTTCACTTTTTCCGACGGTGGACGACGGAAGCAGGCCGCCGGACCACCGCCCAGAGGAACGTCGGCCCCCGGCGAATCGATCGGGGGCGGCGCTAGCGCCCAGTAGTGGCCAGCCGACGATGGCAGAGGGCCATTGCCTTCTTTCTCGTCGGTGGGATGAATCACCGTCGTCCACTCTTGGTGATGAGATGCGGAGATTACCTCAATTCCCCCTGCATGAACTTCTGTGCCGCCACAGCGGATCCATGGTTGATCCGTTGTGGGGATATGTTGATCTATTTGCCTGTCCAGCATGTTGTCAGTCTTAGGATCGGGTTGATCTGCTATATGCATACCATTATTAAACCAGTTTTTTGGTATAATTTTTATAAAAGAATCTAGTCTCCTAGGGAAAAAGTGTTGAAAATAAAAATTATTCCCCTTATTGAGGGCTCTGGATATGGTACAGCCCAAGAACCCGGAAAGGGTCATTGCAGGTAACCCCATCTAGATCTATTTCAACTCATAAATTAATTTTAATACTTGTTTTACCTTCATCAAACCTTATACCAAGAACAATCTCAGGCTTAGTCCATGTGTGCGGTAAGGTTGTCCATGCCCTATTTGATACGGGGGCATCTCATTTATTTGTCTCTGAGGACTTCGTGGAGGATTTAGATGTTGTTCAACGCTTCCCGGGCGTCAACAGGAGGGTGCAAGTGTCCGATGGATTAGAGCTACAGTCTACAGCCAAGGTCAATATGTTCATAGAGATTGGAGGAAAGATATTTGATACCCCGACAGTGATTCTAAGGATATCGGATTTCGATTTAATATTGGGGATAACATGGTTGGACTGGGATTATGCTAGAATCGATTGTCCGAACAGGAAGATCTACCTTAAGCATGGATACATAGAGGTTGTGTACGAAGGTATTAGACCCATCTCTCGGTCTTTACTTTCATCTATCCAAGTCGTTAAGGCATATCAGCAGGGAGAAGAGGTATACATGGTCTTCTTTGAGATGGTGGTGGCGGAGGCCTTAATAGCGGATATCCTGGTAGCTCAGGAATTTTTTGATGTATTCCCGGAAAAGCTGTCGGGACTACCCCCGTACCGCAATGTTGACTTCAGGATCAAGTTAGTACTGAGAGCTATGCCTGTGGCTAGGGCACCATATCGAATAGCCACGAAGGACTTACGTACGCAGCTATAGGAGTTAGCGGATTCGGGCTTCGTCAGGCCGAGCTCTTCACCAAGAGGAGCTCCGGTCTTGTTTGTAAACAAGAAGAATGGTTCTCTCCACTTGTGCATCGACTACCAGGAGCTCAACCGGTTGATGGTGCAAAACACCTACCCCTTACCAAGGATCGATGAGTTGTTCGACCAGCTGAAGGGAGACTTTTGGTTTTTGAAGCTAGATTTGTGGTTCGAGTACTTCCAGTTGCGGATTCAGGAGGAGGATATCCCGAAATCGGCTTTTAGTTCCCGATATGACATATACGAATTCACAGTGATGTCATTCGGCCTTATGAATGCCCCTCCGCATTCATGAGCCTACTAGACCATGAATTCGAGCCATATTTGGACATCTTCGTGATAGTCTTCATTTATGACATTCTGATCTACTCTGGTACGAAGGAGGAACACACTCATCATTTGACGCTGGTCTTGGGATGGAGCATAAGTTATATGCAAAATTCAGCAAGTGCTAGTTTTGGCTATAGGAGGTGGATTTCCTTGGACACATTGTCAGTGGAGCTGGATTGGTCGTGGATCCGGCCAAGGTGCAAGCGGTCCAGGAGAGGCCTCCGCTATAGACAACATCAGATATAGGTAGCTTCCTAGGCTTGTCGGGCTATTACTGTAAGTTCGTGGAATGATTCTCCATGATAGCCCTCACCCCCACCTCGTTAATAAAGAAAATGCACCATTTGTTTGGTCACCGCAGTGCGAGGCAGGATTCTAGGAGCTGATGAGTAGGCTTACCTCGGCTCTGATCCCTACCCTTCCATCAGGGAAGGAGGGATTTCAGATATACACTGATGCCTCATATCAGGGTATGGGAGTCGTGTTGATGCAACACGAACATCTCATAGCATACACTTCTAGGCAGCTGAAGAGGCATGGGCAGACCTACCTGGTGCACTACCTCGAGCTGGGAGTTGTGTTCTTTGCACTCAAGATATGGCACCACTACTTATATGGAGTACACTGCGTGCATTATCATCCATTCAAGGTGAATACAGTGGCGGACGCCCTTAGCAGGAGAGGTAACACATCAGATATGGAGAACCGACTCATGGCTATGGAGTTGGTACAGATGTTAGCGGACATGCAAATTACACTGGTGTCCAAGGCCGACCCTGAGGTGTATGCAGAGTATTTGGATTCCATGAGAAATATCTGCAATATATGAGACCGCATCGGGGAGGGGCAACGATGGGATGCAGTGTTGGAGTCGGTGAGTGGATGGCGCTTCTAGGGACTACACGATGAACAATGACCTTATTCATCACCAGGGCCGATTTTATATACCATCTGGAGGGGAGATCCGAGAGAATATCCTTAGAGAGACACATTGCTCCAAGTATTCAGTGCACCCGGGATCTCTAAGATGACGGCAGACCTGTGAAGGTCATGTTCTGGCCCATCATGAAGAAGGATATCATCTATTTTGTGACTCACTGCGAGACCTGACAGCGTGTTAAGGCAGAGTGAAAAATCCCCAGAGGATTGATGCAGTCATTGTCGGTGTTAGAGTGGAAGTTCGAGGACATATCGATGGCCGGACTTTGTACATGGCTTACCTCGCTCCCGCTCCAGACAAAATTCTATATGGTTAGTAGTCGGCATTCTGATGAAGGTGGCCAATTTTATCCCAATACGAAAGGATACTTCGGTCAGCGTCTTGGTCTGATTGTTTGTGGAGCAGCATGTGAGGTACCATGGGGTACCCAAGACTAAAGTTTCGGACCGAGATTGTCACTTCACTTCTAAGGAATGGAGGGCGGTCTAGGTCTACTTGGGATCAAGGTTGACTTTCAGCACCTCCTTTCACCCTCAGACCGATGGCCAGACAGAGCTCACCAACTAGACCATGGAGGATCTGTTATGAATTTGCATATTGGATATCGGGGAACCTTGGAAGAGAATGTTGTCGCTCATAAAGTTTTCCTACAACAGTCATTAGGTTAGCATAAGCATGACGCCTTTGTATAGAAGGAAGTGTCGGACTCCGTTGTCTTGGGTTCAGGATGAGAACCCACAGGCTTTGGGATCAGATTATATTGAGAACACAGATACGCTCATTCGACTGATCAGATACCAGATGTTGGAGGCCTAGAGCAGACATGCAAAGTACTACTCTGATGCGAGACATTGAAAGGTGGAATTCCAGATAGGAGACAAAGTTTTCTTGAAGGTACGTCTGGTGCATGGGGTCTCGTGGGTACGGAGACACAAGAAGCTCAGCCTTCGGTTTATGGGTCCCTACGATCCTAAAGCGGATTGGTCCCTTGGCATATACAGGCTGGAGCTACCACTAGAGCAGGAAAACCTGCACGACATTTTCCACGTCTCTTCACTTTGGAGGACCCTATTTCCTCCTGAGCAGCATATTTCTTCCGCTTCAGGCCCCGTGGCGTCTGATCGATCATTTCATTTGGAGCCAGTCTGGATCGTAGATCTAGATGTCGGAGTCCTTCGGTGGAAGAAGGTTCCTTTAGTCAAAGTGTTGTGGTCCAATCATTGGCAGGAGGAGCACACTTGGGATCCTATGGACCTCATGCATCAACGCCACCCATAACTCTTCACTTCAGGTACAACTTAACCCGACAAGCATTACTTTAGTTCATTCTATGTAGAATCCCGTAGACATTAACTTAAATTTTGTGGATGAAGTTGCTTTTTTTGTATATTGGGATTTGTAACATCCATAATCCTACTAGACCTCTAAAATGTGTTAGGGTGGGACATGTAGTGACTCATGTGAGCTTGGGCAAGGAGATGATCCTAGGTCTCATGGAGCTAAGGAGAACTCGCATATGGCTTTGATTGCGCAAAACTATGTCCGCAAACGATAATGGCAAGTCTACCATATCAGAAGTGGTATAGGTTTATAAAAAACCAAGGTCGTATTAGACTCGGGGTGGTCGAGTAATTCTACTTTGAAAATCGTTATTATTCTATCAATAGAAATTGGAGTTGGGGTTGTGAAAAGTAAAACTAGAAATGTTAACGAAATTAAAACGATGTATTAAAACTAGTGCCCGATCTATGAATCACCTCGGAAATTGAAAATAACAGAATGAAAATAGAAATGCAGTTCTCTTATTGAAGAAGCTTTGAACGTGGAGGTTCCTGAAGCATGAACACTCCTCTTTCGAGAATTACGTTCACTAAACTTAGGTGTATCGACCGAACTTTCGTTCTCAAATCGCATCGCCTAAGACTTGTTGTAGGTAGTGAACCTCGCTATTGGATTTTACTCCTATTCGGAAGAGTTACGTCGTCCTCTTTAGAGGGTTGCGTTCTATTCTTTTTACCGATGAGTGATCGATTCGCCTTACGAGCCTCTCGGCCAACTAAATAGCGAAACTATTTTGAAAACTATATAAAATATATAGTCTCAATGAATTGATCAACGGTAAATCTTAAGCGTTCAACAATTAGAGAAAAAATGAATCTAAAATCAAATCAGAAAATCATCCTCGGATCATCGCGACTGGACACTATAGGAATTAGTTATTCATGGCGATGAGCGAATTGTTAATATAAAAATGTGATATCATGAAAAAAGAACAAAGGTAGCACCAGACAAAATTGAAATAGGAATATTATTTAACGTGAAAGAGGAACGAAATTTTATTGCTAGTAAATGAACGAGATTACAAGTAATAAAATTTTGTGACTCTGAAAATTTTTCAAATCCTAAATTTTATAAGAAAAGGGACGGACAAGATTATAAAACAACAATAAAACAAAGAAAAACAACGACAACTTATGAGTGATCCCGGAATGAATTTCTCCAACCGAACAATCTAGCAACTTGGTGTCAAAGGAAAGAATGAATTTCTCCGTTTTAAAATATCTCCGGAATGCTCCAATCCCCCCTCTTTTTTATGCCCAAAACAATCCATATTTATACATAACGGCTGGGTTAATTTTAATTCCACCGTTACTGTTCATGCTACAGTAACGGTGGAATTAAATTTCTTCTTTCCGGTTGAAACGGAGGAGGTGTCAGCGGCGGGATCTTTGGCAGGGGCGGATACAAGGGGTTCCCCCCCCCCCCCAAGAAATAAAAAAATCAAAACTTCTACTGTGTAATCATGTTTTCTGGTTCTTTTTGGTACCCGCCAGCTTTTTTGCCTGACAAGAAATAAAAAAAAATCCACCTGCCCATGTTGCTTAATGCTGACACGGAAGTGTCAATCAACCTTTCTCCCCGAAAAACGCCTCATGCTGCTTTCTTCTTGAGCACGGAAGGAGCCTCCGGCCTCCCACGCCTCCTCTGTTCTGCCGAAAGCTTTCTGCTATCTACTGAAAGCATCGTCGAAGGCTTCTCTGCTATCTTCCGTCGACAGAGCCGGAGAGCCCCCGCCGAAAGCTTCTCTGCTATCTCCCGTCGACAAAGCCCACGCGGCCCCGCCGAAAGCTTCTCTCCTCCGCAGTCCGCAGAGCCTCACCAGGCTCACCTCAACAACTTCTCCTCCATCGCGATTCTGAAGCTTCTGTGCAGTGCGAACTCAAAATCCTTTGTTTTCTTTGCACCTGAACCGCGGAGGAGGTTGACGAGGAGGAGATGTTGTCGGGCTGCAGCTTGGAGGAGGTTGTGTGCGGTGGTGGCGCTGGATGGTTGGTGAGCTGCTCCGGCGGTTTTGAAGGTGTTGCTGGAGCATTGTGGAGGTGGCCGAGCTTCCTGGAGGTGGATCTGCTGGCCGGAGCTGCTTCATGCAAGGTTGGTGATCGATGGTGGCGCTGCATGGAGTGAGCTCAGGTTGCTTGGAGAGTTGTTGCAGGGTGGTGGACGGAGGTGGCGGAACTGTTGACGTGGTGGCAGGCGCTGCATGCTAGGAGTAGGAGGATGCTCGGGCTGCTGTATGTTGGAGTGGCTGACTGAGCTTGGTGTTGTTGCATGGTGGAGCTCGGATAGAGGTGCTGGAGGTGGCCGGGAGCATGGGCTTTATATATATATATATATATATATATATATATATATATATATATATATATATATATATATATATATATATATATATATATATATATATATATATATATATATATATATATATATATATATATATATATATATATATATTATACGGGCAGCTATAAGGTGCGGGCTGTATATATTATACGCACAGTATATGCCCCCATATATATATATATATATTCACGGGTGGCCGGAGGAGGAAGAGGCGAGAAAGGTGGTGGCGCCGAAGAAGGTTGACGTGAGCGATGGTGTCGCCAAAGAGGGTGGATGTGGTCGAGTTCCCCAAGCATACAAAGCTGGTCATCGAGCGAACTCGACTCGAATGATATATTATGGATGTGAGTATGTGACAGCGGGATATTGCACAGAATTTCCCCTCAGCCCTGCAGCATTCCTAAAAATATTAAAATATATATATTTAGAGCATAAAATATAAATTTTATGAAAATTATTAAAAACAACGAATAAATACAATAATTTATGTAAATATCAAATAACAAATTAAGCTAAAATGATAAATAAATTACTAGTCATCAGGCTTACAAGAGAGCACGAGTCAACTTAGGTCAAAGTTCCCCAAATTGAACACACAAGAGCAAATTTACCACATCACAATGTTCATAACCCTATGGGAAACCCAATTGAGTATATGCCCCATGAATTGGTCAACTCAATTGGTCAATTTGACCAAAGTCAACTTAGGTCAACTTCGACCTATTCACTACCACATTACTCGGTTGGTTCCACCCAATTTCAAATTGACCTTACTCATGCCCTCCTAACCCCAACGGGCGGTCATTAGGTCAATGATCATACATTGGTTCCACCAAATTTCAATGAATTGACCAAAGTCAACTCTTGGTCAACAAAGCTCAATTCAACCAAATCAAGATCCAATTGGTCTTCACTTGGTCAAATTGACCTCACCCCAGCCTTATAACAACATTAGGGACCCAATGGATCAAAAGCCTCATGAATTGGTAAACAAATTCATCCAATTTGACCAAAGTCAACTCTTGGCCAAATTAGACCTAAAATGGAAAACATAGAAATTTGATTAATTTTCATGGGCTAAGGCCTACATGGGAAGCCCACCCTATGTCTCATATTATATTTACCACCCATGCCATCCAATTTTTGGAGGTGGTACATGGCAAAGAAAATTTAGGATTTTCCCAATTTTTGGGAGGAATTCAATGAGGCGTTCATGAATTGAATGCGATAGTCACTCAATTCCTCTCCTAAATGCATCCATTCACATTGCCATTGAATTCTAGACCATTTCCAGCCCTTCCCCTTTCAACAAGTGGAGAATTCAAATAGTTTTGAGTGAAACCGAAATGGCCATTAATGGCAATTCACCATTAAGCCCCCCTCCTAAAATTGACCCTTCCATCATCTTTAGAAGCAGGAGAGGAGTTGAAATTGACTCTTACATTGCTAAATTTGATGAAAAATCAAGGGATCGGGCAAGCTCGTCGGAGGAAGAAAATTCCTTGGCCAACAACCGCCACACTCATCGTTGAGGCCCAATTGAGGTGTGATTCTTCCCCACTCCTCCAATGTTAGCTTCCTATATCTTTAGGTTGAGAAATCAGGCTCAATTAAGCTAGGATCCATGAGAGGTTGTGGGAAAATTGCAAGCTTTTATGCTTGCTCGGGTTCACCGGAGAGGTGTGTTTCGGCAGCCAAACCGTCGTCAATCGATGGCCACCGCCTCAACGGTGGTTGTCACAACCCGCATTTTCACCGCAAAAATAACTTATCAGAGTAAGGGAAAAATGCGCGTCATGATGTCACGTCAGCAAGGAATAACTGCGGACACTCAAGCAAACACCTACTTAATCATGAAAAAGGTTCTTTAAGTTATTTTAAGGTAAAAATCAGTTTAAGAGCAGAAGATAGTTGTATCCCTCGGCTCAATGACTCATGTAGTCTACGAATAAAAATATAATTATACGCTGCGGAAGATACTTGTTTAGATTGACTCCAACATCCTACATGAGTATAAACGTCCCTAAAGAATAACTCATGCTATGCAAGACCCTAAATTTATAATAGTAGTAAAGATAGCTTTTACGGTCGCTAAATATAACAAGTTAGAGTTCTAAATTATGCAATGCATGAAGTAATAATAGTAGATTTTATACTTGAAAATACCTAACATGCATTCCTAACATAAATCATCTCAGAGAGCAAATAATCTACATCCACATATAGAGAACTAAGCAGCTAGCAAGTATCTAAAAATAACCATTCTGTGGACGTCAACAAACTAACACGAACCCACGTACAAAAATAGTATGTCTGAACAAGTAAAGCAAAATAGACCACAATCTACCTCGCTAAGACGAGGTAACAAGCACGGCTAACACTGCCGCCTAGAAACTCCAACACCAGCTCTGCTATCTGCTACTGCTCTGAACCTGAGGTATTCCAAAGACAGAACACCTCAAAAAGAATGTACAAATGGTGGCAAAAAATAAGCCAAATAAATAAGGTCAAAAGGGGTACCAACCCAAGACCAAAAGCACTGAAGTAAAGTACAAAAGGAAAACAGGGCATCAACAGGAAAAATAACTCTTTTGTGATTCGTCACGTTCAACCAGAGTACACCAGACGCACGAGGCTATAAGGTGACGACATGAATAAATCATAAGGAAAAAATACGAAACATTTATTAGGCACCTGTGGTTGACTCTACCCAAAAACACGGGCGACGTGGTCACTCAACTGGACACACGCTTACGAATATAATATCTGTCTAAATGCGAGTGAGTCTCATACTCTCCACCATACACCGCAGACACCCAAAAACCTGGTAGACTTCCACAAGGTACTAATAAAGACATCAAACATTGCGGAGGTGGTTCCATCCACTAACTCCCGCAATCAAGAAAAACCACAAAGAAACCACCACATACCTCGAGATTTGGCACGTCAGATGCTACTCAACACTCTAGATTAAAGACTCGGTTGATCAACCTCTATGAGCGATTTACAATCCTAGATAAACTCTAACGCGCTCTTCAACAACGGTAAATAAGGCGATTAAAACCAATACTAAAAATATTTTATCAAACCTCTATGAAGTTACCAGATTCAGTTAACAAGACAAGATTTAGAAATTTTCAAGTGATCGAAAGATTAGACATAGCTATAACTTGGAAGGACATAAAAAATGCAAGAAGATAAAGGAACAAAACTCATTCGTTACCATCAAATCGGACAAGGAGAAAAGAGGGTAAACCACCACTTGTCTTGGTTTCACCGGAAAAATCTTCTGAATCACTCCACGTCGTAGATCGGGGCAAAAGGATGCGGGAGAAGTTGAAATCTGAATAAGAACGACCGAAAAAGAGGTTAGGGCCGAAAAAACACAACAAGAAAAACCTTGATTAACAAGGAGTAAAATTCATTGCTAATTAGATAAATTCGTTGCTACTTTTAAATAGCAAGGAATTTAGCAACGAAAAAGGATTTTTTAGGAAGGAATTCCTTTGATGCTAATGTTTTGTATTTTATATAATTATTTGGTTAAATTTAAATAATATTTATATACAAAAGAAAATATTTTTAATATACACTTGTTGAGAATCGAACCGGAGACCTCTCATATATAAATTCCTTACCCAACCAACCCTCCTAATTAACTAATTCATTTATAATTGGCGGTAATATATATATATATATAATATTTATACATACATATATTTATTTATTTAGTTATTTATATTTATTTATTTATAATTTAATATATATATAGTTTATTATATATAATTATTTATATATATCATTATTTCTATATATTATATATATTTCTGTATATTTTATATTTGTTTATTTATTTATATTTTTTATATGTATATATTTAGTTATTTCTCGTTAGAGTAAAGCGGGGAGATCGCACAGGAGTGTGATGAGCTCGGCGGGGAGATCGTGCGGGAGAGTAATGATCTTGACAGGGGCGCAGTATCAGGATGAGAATGGGAATATAAATAGCTTCTTTAATTTGTTTAAGAACTTATGATATATATATATATATATATATATATATATATATATATATATATATATTTATATATATATATATATATATATATATATATATATATATATATATATATATATATATATATATATATATATATATATATATACGAGTGACAGGCACGGGCCTCGGCCCGGGGGGCATATGTCGTGGGTGCGACAGATGTCGTGGGTGCGACATTCGCCGTGGGTGCGACATTCGCCGTGGGTGCGACATTCGCCGTGGGTGCGACATTCGCCGTGGGTGCGACATTCGCCGTGGGTGCGACATTCGCCGTGGGTGCGACATTCGCCGTGGGTGCGACATTCGCCGTGGGTGCGACATTCGCCGTGGGTGCGACATTCGTCGTGGGTGCGACATTCGCCGTGGGTGCGACATTCGCCGTGGGTGCGACATTCGTCGTGGGTGCGACATTCGCCGTGGGTGCGACATTCGCCGTGGGTGCGACATTCGTCGTGGGTGCGACAGATGTCGTGGGTGCGACAGATGTCGTGGGTGCGACATTCGTCGTGGGTGCGACATTCGTCGTGGGTGTGACATTCGTCGTGGGTGCGACATTTGTCATGGGTGCGACATTCGTCGTGGGTGCGACATTCGTCGACGGGTGCGACATTCGTCGACGGGTGCGACATTCGTCGTGGGGAACAATAACCATCTAAGAATGACTTCCAACTATAAATTAGTATCAACAATGTTTGGTTATATAGAAAATGATATTGACGATAGAGTTTCTGAATTGATTAAAGATTTGATGATGTTATAACAATATAAGTTCCTTAGAAAACACATTAATAAAAACGTACATGCATCTTACATGAGCATATACCACAATTGATATCCTCATACTCATCATTTTTAACCCAAATGAAGTGTAGTCTTTTAATCATCTAACAAAACATATGACCTGCAAAATAGAAATTTTTTAAAAAATAAGTACATTAATTTTAAATTTCAGTCTTTCTGCAAAAAAGAAATCTGCAATAACAAAAAATATCAGAACTTTATTGTACCTTGTGCATTGTTCAATTAGAGGCAACATGAGATCATACGCAGCGGGATCTTGAAAATATAGCTAAAAACAATCAACGTCATGATTCTGTAGTGAGCAATGAGAATGAATCTTTATTTTAGTCTTCGACCAATTGAAGTAGTTCTTATTTATGAAATAAAATTTAGTTGTATTTGATATCATACCGTGCTTCTCATTGTTGTAGATTCAACTCGATCAAATATTTCTCTGAATACCACGTTTTTAGTGAACACGCCTTCATGACCCTCGATAACATAGTTTTTTACTAATACTCTTGTGGTTTGTGCTGAAACCCCTCGAGATAAAGCAACGTACAATTGATCATGACTGAATACATGATTTGTAAGATAGATCCCGACATTCCCTATTGTCTGTCCCTGAGACTTGTTAATTGTTAAAGAGAAGCTCAATCTGACAGGAAATTGTTTTCTCGTTAGTTCAAACGGCATCTTGTAATCCTCTGCACTCTTAAGTGGTATGCGTGGAATAAAAACTCTTAAACCCTTGAAATGTCCTATCAATATATTTGCCTCAATGATATTTCTTCCAAATCTATGACATATTAGTCTAGTGACGTTGCATAATCTAATTTTCGGATCTATATTTCGGAGCAGCATAATGGGGCAGCCACGCTTTAATGTTAGTTTGTGCGGGGGTAGATTTCCGGGATTAATTGAGTTTAAAAATTCTGGAGATATAAGTTATGGTTATCGTCAGAGACAGAGTCAAAAGAATAGTAAGTTGTACTATCCCCGGGAACATAAACATGCATTTTTCATTCAGGTTGTTAACATCTTCATTCAATGGAGTTATCAGGGCCCTTGTCTCCATGTACTCGACATCATTACTGTCGATATTGTACATTTGCATATTAGGGAAAACAAAATTTATTAAATCATCAACTGAATGCTCTCCTTCCCAAGGCAAAACAATTGTGTCAAGAAGCCGAATCATATCATTCTCTACTGTTGGCTCCTCGCCATTTCCAACCCGGAGCAAGTATTCTGCAAATCGGACGTCATCACGTGCCCTCATATTTTCTGTTAGTTTAAGCAACTTCACTTTTGGCCATAAGAAAGACTCAACGATGCTTGAACTAATTATTTCCAGTCTTGTACCATTCACAACGACGGGTGTAACCTGTCTGAAATCACCCCCCATTATAAGAACCTTTCCACCAAAAGGTTTGTCATTTCCCAGCACATCTCGCAATGTACGGTCTAGTATTTCAAAAGTTTTCTTGTTTGCCATGGGCGCCTCATCCCAGATAATTGCAGATGCAAGTTCGACCAGTTTGCACATATCTGATTGTTTACTGAAACCACAATTCAATACGTTTTTGAGTTTAATTGGTATTTTGAATCGAGAGTGTGCATTGCAGCCACCCGGAAGCAAATTTGTTGCTATACCAGAAGTTGCAGTAGCTATAATAATGCGTCCTTCTTTACGGAAAGTTGCTAATATAGACCGGTAGAGGAAAGTCTGATTACGTTCATCAGCGGGCACATTAGAGACAGTCTGATTAGCTTGAAACCTAACTTGATGTTGATTAGGTAGATGGATCTGTAATCTTACAACTGAAGGATATGTTTGATACATATGGTATTTGAACAACCTCCATGAAGCTTCGGGAGGGCAAATCCAACGTCCATCGACGTATTTACTTACTTCGTCATAGTTTTGACACGAGCGTACTTCGAATGCAACCCAGTCGGGACCCTTGTATACGTACTTGTATAGGTATTTGATGCTCTTAATGCTACTGCATATTTCCACGTTTATATGACAATCATATTTGAGTAGAAGCCAGGGGTTGTACGGAACGACCCAGCCATTATCGATTACCAAGTTGTCATCACGACCCAGTGTTATTCTCCTGTCATCGTCCCGGCGGCGGTATAGGGGATACGAATCAATTCCGTGTGTTGTGCTTTCAATGAAAGGTTTTGGGAATCCCTTTTTGCAAACATTATTTTTCATGCATTGTGTGTTCGGTCTCAATCGTCCACACGACCCGTGTATCATATGTTTAAGTACTGCATTATATAGCTCGGGTTCTTCTGTTTCTATCAGTATTTCTGCTCGTACGACCCCGTCATAATCGTCTGGACTATTGAGCCTATCGTGCTCGTTGAAAATAAATAGCATATGTGCATGTGGTAGTCCACGCTTTTGAAACTCGACAACATGAACGTGAGCAACCACTCTACCAAGAACGCCTTTGTGGAAAACGTCGTCCTTTAAACATTCTAACTTTGCATGGAAAATTCTGGAGATTAAATCTGGGCGATCTTGAGGCGTTTGTCCAGGAGAGAGCTCGTTGATTATCTCCGGCCACGAAGGATTACACGTCATTGTTAGGAAAATATCTGGCTTGCCAAAATTGCACAGAACTGTCATAGCATCCTGATACCTCTGGTACATATCTCTGGGACTTCCGATAAAAGATGAAGGTAAGATTATTCTACGTCCCACATTACCTGTAAAATGATTAAATAGAATTTATTTATAAGTTACATAAAACCGTAAGCTTTAAAATATGACTTTCTATCAAGTATGATTGATTTTATATGTACCTGCATCGTTTTCACCAGTATATAAACAATCTTGTAAACCTTGATAATGCTCAGCCCTAATATCACTTTGGTGGGACCGAATCCAGCGTAGTTTTTGGGTTTCAACTTTTATGTACATATCAACCATGTACTGTTGTAGTAAACGTTCAGCATGTAGTAGTATAGAAGGTGTGTTTCTGCGTTGCTGCATATACAATCTCTAAATTAGCAGGTAGATATAAAAAAGTAAGATTTCTATTATATGTGTTGTTATATTTGTTTTACCTGAAGCAAGTATGAGTAGTAGTCGCAGCAGCTAGTTCGTTCTGTACGATCAAGTAGTTCATCTCCACGCCAACCGTATGTCCCGTGCGGTAGTAGTAGCGGATACTGTAGAGGGTCGTAAAAGCCAGAGTACTCCTTGACAGATATTAGATTGCCTGAAGTTGTTTCGATGAGTATGTCTCTATCGTTGGTCTCCATAAAGTCATCAGCTCCTACCAATATCGCCGCAACCTGTGATGCCGTTGGGAGTGAGTACTGGCGCTCAACTGAAGGCCTCTCCTTAATTAATAATATGCACTGCTGAAGATTTGGTTGTTTTGCAAGCTGCCTGAAAGTCTGTACGAAGGGGTTTACCGCATCTAGTATGCTGGAGATCTTTTCAAGTGTTGGGATATGAAGTCCTGGACTCTCGAGCAACCTATTCTCAACTTCATGTTCAGTGTCATAAATGAACATTTGCAAGTAACGTGGGCGAGTACCATTTTCTGGGAGGAGAGAGCCAATTTTGTGATATATTGCACCGTGCGCTCTAAAAGTATAGATACCCTGATTAAATGCTGGCACGTTTTCATCAAATGTGACTCCCATAGATGTGAAGGAGTATACGTGGTTGTAAGCAAGTATATTCTGTCTAAAGTTGCGTGCTTCGGTAGTTTGTGCAGTGTACAGTTCAAGTAGCTCAGGCGGTGTCGTGATATTAGGTAGATCCACTAAACCTCCTTTACAGCATAGAGTTGATGTCTCTGTGTGGAAAAGTTTTGCATGACAATGTGAACAAATAGTAGAGGAAGAGAGTGTGACTGTGGGCACATTAAGTGTGGGGTAACAGTTTCTTGCTGTGAAATGTGTTGTCGTTCTTCGATTTGGGTTATTGCCTGCATGTTAAGATGGAGAATTTATTACGCAACAAATGTGATTAATAGGTCCAAATGTTGAAATTGCACAGGCATAAAGGAGACTACGAAGAAGGCTAGACGGCCCCGTAGACATCTCTACATCGGCTTCATTGGAGTTCTTTGTACTTGTAGACGTGCAGTTCTTCGTTGAATTTGTGTTTGTACGTTTGCTTGACGTCTTCTAGTACTTGATTCTCCGCGCTGTAGTTGTTGGGTATTGGCTAGCGCCCTTTGAGAGATTTCAACACCTACAAAATGGTAAGAGTTTTATGTTTGTTTAAATAGAATTCTTATTGTTATAGTTGCGTGTGTAATAAAATTGAATAGTTGAGGTTGGTTTGAGACTGAGTTAGTTTTATTAGTGTATGTAGAGTAGGTGGATGTTGAACAGAAGGTGTTGTGGGATTACTTGTCTGCATGTTATTAGTTTGTTGTTGTTCAGAGAGATTATCTGTTGTAGCGGTTGTTTCCATGAGTCGTTGAAGTTGTCGTGCTTCTCTTCTTCGAGCATTTGTTGCGTCACGTCGGTCTTGAGATGATGCATAGATTCGTGGTCTTCCTCTTCGGTGATATGTTCCTGGTGGCAAGCCGGTGGTGTTTGCTTCATGTAGATGGCGAAGCTCGCGTCTTCTTTCAGCACGCGCTTGAAGCTGGGCGGTCGTTGGCATCTAAATTTGGCGGACATGCAGTTGTGATTACAATCAACATGGATTAAACACAAATCACGTAAAAATAAACAACGTATTTGAGATTGAAGGGGTATATTAAATCAAAAGACATTTATTTGATGGGATGAACAGTGTCATCAATTAATGTGCCGAAGCATAATTCCTGTAAGAACTATAAATAGCAAGCATATACAGGACAGCTTCAAATTGGACAAACTGAGAACTGATGGAAGCTCACATCAGTTATAGTAATAGCATTAAACTCTTGTGCTCTTCTCGTATGCTCACAGCATTTAATGATATAATAAAAAAAAATAGCACTGCCTAGTAAATATGTGCAATATGACTGTTACAGTTAGAAGGATACACAAATAACACAAAAAAGGATCATAGTTCAGTAGCAAAGCTTTACTATAGATAAATTCAAGGGGGAACTAAAATGAGAGTTAGGTTTAGATTTTTGCTCTTTTCTTTCAACCTAGTCTTCTCCAAATCATTCACACACACATACAAAATTTAGTTAGGAGTTACCCCAGTCCAAGAAAAGTATTCTGACTGTTCCTAAAATCTTTTGCATAGTAATTCTGGTACTCTAAATGACGATGAAGATTGCAAAATTTGCTGAATGTAAAATTGGCAATAATTATAATGGATGATGATGACTGATTGTAAAATTTGTTGAATGATAATTTGGCACTAATCTTGCAGTATTCTGGAACTAAGCCGACACAGAATTCACACAAATATGGCACTAATCTTGCAGTATTCTGATGTTACAATTGCACACTAAAGAATGTTGTAATCTGGGGCCTATTTTGTGCAGTTATGAACAAATTAAAGTTGGTAACATGTTAAAACAGTTAAAACAAATTTGGATCATATGTATGGGGAGAGTGTAGATTGAATCACAGCTAATTAAAAGATTCCGCTAATTTTAACAAAGAATGGAGAAATGAGAATCAATTAATTTGAACACTCAATAGAGTTGTGAATCAGTTAATTTCTTGATATATACACCGACTAATTGTAGCAGAGGAGTGAAGATCTTGGATAAAAATGAAGATGTTGTATGTACCTGAAGTCGGTGTTGGCGGCGTAGGGATTAAGAAGCCCAGATCTACGTGAGCCTGCTGTGGTATTTTCGTGATGGAAACCCAAATCGGTAGCCCGCTGTGGAAGGCCGGATATATCGCCAGAGCCGGCGGTGGTATCTTGCGTAGAGGACGGGTTCAGTGATGGTGCTGGAATGAAGATGTGCCGGTGGCGCGCTTCGAGCTTGGGTCAGGAGTGAGCTCGCGAGCTCGCTTTCGAGCTTGAATGAAGATGTGCGGGCGGCGCTCGTCGATGTTGGATCAGGATTGAGGAATGCGGGCGTGGGAGTTTGCCTCCGACGGTTGGGGTTTTCGTTTTCCTCCGACGACTGGAGTTTTCTTCGATCTTGGATCAGGATGAAGAGGTCGGGAATGAGGGATGCAGGTGCTTGGAGTTTTTCGCCATCGAGAGAAGATCAGAAATCGCGCGATGGAGAGGGGTGTAGGGTTTGCGATCGACAGAGTAGGGCTTCAAATCGGTCGACCGATCGAGGAAGATGAGCGGGGAGTCGAAGGAGGGATACCGCGTGAAGGTGTTGGAGAATATAAATAATTGATCAGTGTTTAAATGGGCGGTCAGGATTTTCCGAATGTCTTATTTAGCTAGGCAAGCACACAATGATAATAAATCTTTTTAATATAATATAGATATATATATATATATATATATATATATATATATTATATATATATATAATATATATATATATATATATATATATATATATATTTAAAAGTGATGAAAATATTTGAAGGGAATTGAATCTTAAATTTTTTGCAACAAAATAATCCATTGCTATTTTTGTAGGTAAAAATAAATATCATTTACTTAGCTAAATTCGATGCTAATTAGCAACAAATTATTTAGTCTTCTTAATTTTTGTTGCTAAATGAAGTTTTTCTTGTATTGAAACCCTAACGAGAAATCTCAAAAAAAAACGGGAAAGATATTACCACGATGGCGTAGCTCTCGGCGAGAGCTTTCCAGTTCTATGATCGAATGAAGATTTCGAGTACCGGAGCACCGTCGACGGCCACCGGAAGGTTCATGAAATATTTTCTCTCTCATGCTCACACCGCTCTGGTTTGGGAGAAAAGAATCGGAGAAGATGAAGTTTTCTATAGTATATATATATATATAGTTATCAAACATTCTGTCTAAAAACGAACTATATACGCACGGGTGCGCGGAAGACAAAAATAAAAATTTTGGATTGCTTCAAATCGAAAAGCGGCCAACATGAAAGTTGTAAATCTCGTCGAGACGAACAAATTTCATATTAACCATTTTTCCATACGACATCGTTTTGACCATCAAAAAGGCTCCCCGAACGCAAACTGCAACGGACTACACAAGAACAAGCTTACGGGTACTTGAGAGGTAGAAAACGGCTACTCGAGTAGTTCAAAATGGCTACTCGAGTAGTTCAAAATGGCTACTTGAGTAGTTCAAAATGGCTACTCGAGTAGTTCAATACAGGACTCGAGTAACTGAAGAAGAAGCACTCGCGTATAGAGGAAATTCACTCGAGTAATCTGAAGAAGAAGCACTCGTATAAGAGGAAATTCACTCGAGTAATCTGAAGAAGAAGCACTCGTGTAAGAGGAAATTCACTCGAGTAACTCGAGAATTCACAGACAAATTATTGCACGAACAGTATTTTTTTACATATATATCCAAAAAATTAAACTTTATAAATGAATAGTAAAGTATATTTTTGAATATTAATATAATATTAAAATAATCATATTTATATATTTTTGAATAAGAAAACATGAGTTCAAAACGGAGGCCCGAACGCGTCAAATTAAACGAAATTCGCACCGTAGGCGAACACTGACGCTACCAACACAACGGCGAAGTCAAAACCAAAATCCGACGAGCCATTCTCGAGATATAAATTTTCAAAGTTTACGACAAACATAAATTCCACAAAACTTCGAAAAATCGCTGAGGCCCAAATATCGCTCGGATCGCAACGAAACTTGACGAGCAAGTCCAAAATTACTTAACTTAAATTCCAAATGCAAAATTTTTCCCATTACAACAAGAATTCGGCAGACTCAACCACAAGGACGCAAAAATGTCTTAACGGCATTGCGCCGCCAACTCGACGTTAAATGTAACGCCACGACGTCATAAATATGACGATACCCATTCAAATAAAATCATCGAAAAATCGGGGGCGTTACAGTGATGGTGGTGGTGGTGGTCGGCCGCGGAGGTCGCTGGGTGGCCAGGAAATGAGCTTTGAAGCAAACCCAGGTCGGGACAATCAGTGCCCTTGGCTGGAGGTTGGAGACAACCGGATTCCATCCGTTTTAACATTAAGATTCGTGCAGGGATAAATAATATACTATAATATTGGTTGATTTATTTCATTTTTGTTGCATGTGTGCAGTTTTTTCAAACTGAAATTAAGGCCTCTTAGAGGTTGTTTTGTAAAAAGTTGTCAGATACAAACATTGTAGCTCTTGATGTCTACTTTCTACAAAAATTCGAATCACATCATTTGGATCCTACAGCCCCCAAAAAGGGCATTTTACTGAACTTTGTCCTAAGGAAGGACCAGTCATTAAAAAGTGAATTTATTTCAGATGGTTCATTGTATGGGCCTAATATTTTGGCCATATATGTATATACCCTAAACGTATCCCCTGCCCAAAAATCAGAATTTTTGGGCAATATTTTTCAATAATTTTAGCAAAAATTTGTTTTATCATATATATGAAATTTAAGTGGCTAGACCAAGTCAAATTGACCCAAATCTTGGGTGGTATGTATATTAGGGTATCATAAGGCTCTGGTAAAAATTTAAGACCATTTGGATTTCTTCAGTGAAGATATCTCATTTGTAAGAAGATGTAATAAAGGGGTTTGGTGTGCATATAGCACACATGGTGTATTTTGTGAATTTCTCTCAATTGGATGTCTCTATGTCAATGATATTTTGTACATGCACATATTGGGTTGACAAGTATCATCCCTGATAATATTAAGATTTTTGAACTTAAAAATCATAGGTAATAAATTAATCTTTAATATAGTTTATTATATAGTGACCAGAACTACAATACTAAAAATAAATTAGGAAATATATTACTGGCTGAATGATCCCCTGCTGCTATTTGAGAACCTAATAGTAGAACTATAGTACTGGAATCATAACATGTTTGAGGAAGAAGTAATAGGGAACATATATGCAGTAAAAATCAAGATCTATATATCAGATGAAGATGAAATCTAATGCAACCATAACATGTTTGAGGAAGTAATAGGGAACATATATGCAGTAAAAATCAAGACCTATATATCAGATGAAGATGGAATCTAATGCAATCATAACATGTTTGAGGAAGTAATAATAACATGTTGAGGCTCCGTTCAAGATAGTCCACTAAGGCTCATCAATGTGGAATGGTCTTATATAGTATCTCCAGCGTAGAGTCGTTACACTCTAGTGACACGAAGCCCAATGGGCCATTTCTAGTCGATCTCGACATGTGCAGACATATATTAAATACCCTAACAATCTCCTCCTATGTCCGTCGTAAATCCGACGTCGGAAAATGGGTGGTGTGTGTAGTGTTCAACTGAACAAGAAGCACTCACAACCGTGTCTGTTACACTTGTCAGAATATATTGGACGTTAAAGAAATAATTGTATGCATGCATAAGAGTCAATATGAATTCCAGGAACATCACATAGCTTTCTAAAGTACGATCACAGCACAGGCTCAACATACCTAGTGGCTAATAATCAACAAAAGAGCAGAAATAGTTCAAACAACAAATGTTCAACAGAGCTAAACAATACTCTAAGCAGAATCAAGATAGAAACCAAATAACACTTCAGCTATCATCATCCTCAGATGTATAGTATGACATCCTCATAAGGATCCCAAACTAAAAGGGCTCCTCCATCATCAGTGTTTCTTGTAATTGTTAACAAAGAATTTCATTCAAAATGAATTTAAACTTTTGAAAGAATACAGGTATCTAGTTCTATTTATAAGAACGTAGTACTTTATCATTAACTAGAGAGCACCTAACATAGAGTATCATAGATTCTACCTCAGAATTCATTAATTGTTTCAAAGAAACGATGTTATGGACTTCTAGACACCGACGATGTATCTGTGTTCCTATGTGGAATGTCACAGTTATTGTTCTTCTAAAGTTAACTAGAACTCATCAAATATGGAATGAAACCATTCAACAGGAGATGAGCCAAACCGAGTCAGATCGTGTTATCAAATGTGGAATAACACTCTCCTCCAATGTAAGGTAGACACATCCCGATGAAGTTATTAACATCAGATGTGTAATGAAACAACTTACCAGATTCATACTCAGCAACCCCGAACAACAGCAGAGCACAACACGATTGCTTTGACAAAGAAAAGTGAAAAAATCAAAACATTTTTACTAAGGCTGAGCTAAATCTCCTAACCTTGAACTAAGGTTGAACTTAAATCGCCTTGAGTCTCATTTCCCTACTATTTTGATTGATCGGTCTTTAGACATTCCTTTCATCAGTGGATCAGCCAAATTATCTTGTGATCGCACATCGATCAAAGTGATAATGCCTTGTTCTTTCAGATAATTCAGTAGAGCGTGTCTCAGTCGTACATATCGCCTCTTATTATTAAAAAGGACATTCATCACGACTTGGACTGCTGCTTGATTATCACAATACAGGCTCAAAGAATTGTCCTAAAGTCTAGACAAGGGAATGTCTAGAATCAAATTTTTGATCCAATCTACCTCTTCACCAACTGAAGCTAAGGCAAACAACTCGCCTTCCATTGAAGACAAAGCTATACAAGTCTGTCTTTTAGATTTCCAAGTAACTGCAACGCCACCTAAAGTGAAAATAAATCCACTGGTGAACTTGTTGTTCCCAAATTCTAAACACCAAGAGGCATCAGAGTATCCTTCCAATGTAGGAGGGTAACTAGTGTAACACAGAGCGTGATCTTTAGTACCTTTCAGGTACCTCATCAGCCGATCTAAGGCATCCCAATGCTTTTTGCCTAGACTACTGGTAAAGCAACTCAGCATGCTTACCGAGAGGGCAATGTCTGGTCTAGTGCAACCTGTGGTATATATGAGACTTCCAATGATCTTTGTGTACTTTACTTGATCAACACTGATCCCTTCATTCAGACTCAACTTGACATTTGGATCGATTGGTGTATCAACAGGCCTACAGTCTTTATAACCCCAGGTAGTGAGAATCTGCTCAATGTAATGAGCTTGACTTAAAGTGACACATCCATTATCTACTCTAACTTTCATACCTAATAGGGTATCTACAGGACCAAGGTCTTTCATGTCAAATGCTTTCGCAAGAGCAAATTTAGTATCCTTCACTGCGGCAATGTCTGACCCCAAAATCAACATGACATCCACATATAGGCATATGATGATTGTTTGATTGACATCGAGTGTTAGTAGAGACACTTGTCTGAGAGACTGGACTGAAATCCAACGCTCTTTACCACTTGATCAAATTTAATGTGCCACATCTTAGGTGTTTGTTTAAGCGCATAGTTCGATTTATCGAGCTTGCACACTTTATATCTTAGATCGTTTTATACATAACCTTCAGGTTGTATCATGTAGATCTCTTTATCAAGCTCTCCATTTAAGAAGACTTTCTTTACATCCATCCGATGAACTATAAAATTCTCGATAGAAGCTATAACAAGAAGAATCATAATAGTGAATAAGTGACACACAGGTGAATAGAAGTCAAAATAGTTAATTTTCC
>CM077160.1:139191540-139452806 GCA_039583875.1 Platanthera guangdongensis | reverse complement strand
CGATGAGCCAAGGGCTGTGATTTCTCCATCACAGAGCCATTCCAGCTCCATTTCCCGGCCACCCAGCCACCTCCCTGGCCGGTCACCACAACCACCACCTCCGTCGAGGCGGTGGCTATCGCCCGGCAGCGGCACAACCGTCGGAGGGGTTGTTTCCAGCGAACCCAAGGGTTGATTTTTTCACGGAAAACTCACATTTTATCCTCACTGATCGGGCTCAATTGAGCCCGATTTCTTCACCTAATGATTTAAAGATCTAGCACAGAAGAGAAGGAGAAGGATTAGACCTGCAGACGGGCTTGGCGGCGAGTGTGGTAGTGGCGTGCCATGGCCGACGACCTTCAAGCATTTCCTTGCCGAATTCTCAACTCTCCACTAAAACTAGTGATGTAAAGTTTTGTGTTGGTTGCTTGGGAGCTTTTAAAACTGATGGAGGGGTCAATTTGGGGAGTGGGAGAGGCAATCATGAATGGCCATTAATGGCCTTGAATCAAGTTTCTGGCCACCACCCAACTCTTGCCATTCTTCCCCTAGGAGGTCGGGATAACCCTTCCATCTCCTCCTAGTTGGTCAAGGGATATGAATGGGTCAATAAAGGGGGAGTTGAGTGCCCCATGACCTTCCAAAGCATGAATACACACTCTTTCTCTCTCCTCCCTTGAATGAAACCCCATTTTCTCTCTCCTATTCACCACCTCTAGAATTTGAGTGGTATTCTAGCTGGTTTCTACTTGATAGAGCTAGTGGGCCACCCTAATATGGCCTAGCCCATTTGGATGAAGTTGGTTTTGACTTTCTTCCCCATTTGGGCTTGGTTTGACCAAGGTTGACTGGGGGGAGTTGGCATGGTCAATTAGGTGTCTTAAGCCCCTTGCCACCACCACCCAAGTCCATTTGTGACTTAGTGTAACCTAGGTCAAGTTAGGGCACTTTGACCTAACTAAGGTTTAGGTTGACCCTGATTAGCTTGACCCCTTAGGTTGACCTCAAATGGGTTGTATGGATTTTAGAGGGCCCCTATGGGGTTGAGAATGACATGGTGGGGTCAAGTGGTCATGTTGGGAGTCATTGGCCAAACCCTAGCTTAGGTGTCCAGGAACTACTATTTGTAAACCAATGTGCTTTCACCTATTTTTCTTAGGCACCCATGGTCCTCCTTGTCTTCTTAAAACTTTGTCATGACCTAATCATGACAAAAAGTCCTCCTATGGGTCTAGTTATTTGTGGGATGTTATAGTGACAATAATTATGAGCACTCTGTTGGGTGGCAGTTGTTGTAGATAAGCACGTTACTGGGCATTTGCTACGGATGAGCGTGCTGCCTGGAGACAACTGCTATAAATATGAGCACGCTGCCTGGGGTAGTTGTTGTAGATGAGCGCACTGCCCAGAGGCAGTTGTTGTAGTTGAGCGTACTACCGGATTATAGTTGTTGTAAATGTGAGCGCGCTACCCTGGAGCAGTTGTAGATGAGCGCGCTGCCCGGAGGCAGTTGTTCTAGATGAGTGCCCTACCAGGTGACAGTTGTTATAAATGTGATACCGCAACCCAAAGAAAATTGTTGTAAATGTGAGCGTACTACCCAGAGACAGTTGCTGTAAATGCGAGCATGCTGCCCGGAAGCAACTGTTGTCGATGAGTGCCTTGCCCGGAGGTAGTTGTTGTAAATGTGAGCACGCTGCCTGGATGCAGTTGTTGTAGATGGGCAGGTTGCCTAGAGGAAATTGCTATAAATGTGAGTGTGTTGCCAAGAGGCAGTTATTGTAAATATGGGCGTACTGCCCGGGGCAGTTGTTGTGGATAAGCGCACTCCCCGGAGGCGGTTATTATAGATGAGCGCGTTACCGAGTGATAGTTACTCTAAATGTGAGGGCACTGCCATGAGCAATTAATGTAGATATGCACGCTGCTTGAAGGCAGTTGTTGTAAATGAGTGTGTTGTCAGGTGGCTGTTGCTGTAAATTTGAGAACACTGCCAACAGACAGTTGCTATAAATGTGAGTGCGCTTCCCAAAGGTAGTTGTTGTAAATGTGAGTATGTTGCCCGGAGTAAACTATTGTTGATGAGCGCGTTGCTAGGAGGTAGTTGCTATAAATATGAGTGCGCTGCCTGGAGGTTGTTGATGTAGATAGGAGTGTTGCTTAGAGGCAACATGCATAGATGTGAGAGTGCTACAAAGAGATAGTTATTGTAGATGTGCGCACTACCCTCTCCAGTGGCTGAAACATAGATTCTCTAGTCCAGAAACCCTAGCCGCCACCCCTCTCCAAAATGACAAAAGATGCTTTATTTTCCTTCTCCCTCTCTATTTATGGTTGTACACGCCCCATTTGGACTCCAGGATTTCTGAAAGAAAGCCTCCTTTCATTTTCATAACTTCCTTTTTTGAATAATTTCAGAAATTCGAAATTCAAATTCGCGGATTTGTTGCAACAAATTTTTATTTGTTACAACAAACTTTTTCTGTCCAGTTTTCAGCAAAAACTCCTCCGAAATTCCTGTAAATTTTCTGCAATATTTCCTGAATGCACTTTATGCATAACATCGACCGTACAAGTTAATTTCTTCATAATTCTCTATCATAAAAACAAGTTAAAACATCAATAATACATGAATTTTATCACAAATAATGATTTACTCTTTTACATATGTTTTTTATCAATATTTTTCAAATAAATTAGCCACAAATGAGACAATTGACGCACAAGATAAGTTCTTTGTGCAAAGTTATCAACCAGCTCGCCCCGCAGGGGAGGAAGTGCTTTTATCGAGCTGATCATCTAGGCCCCAGTTTTGGAGAGGTTCCGGGAGCCGGAGATGTCTTACTATATCGACAGAGATGACCACGTTCATCACGTTTAGTGGTCTGAAGATGCAGTTTCCATCAAGCAAATGTTGGACGCTTTCAAGTGTCGAATTTTCGCAATTACGTTCATTGAAAAAAGCATGGGACTTACTCCACCAGCTCCGTCCCATTTCAATCTATTGTTTTGAGGATCTGCGTCAGACCTTCCTGTTGTAATTCTCAATATCGAAGAAGAGAAAGAAGGGTACAGAGTTCTTGTTCGCAGCCAAGCATAGGGCGGAGGAGACACTATGAAGCTATATTGACAGATTCCAAGAGGAGGTTCTCCTACTCTACGAGGTACTAAGGTATACCTTAATGATGGTCTTCACATTGGGATTGCGTAAGTGATTCTTTAAATGAAGCTGAAGCGAGAAACTCCTCTATTCTTTGAGGAGTTGATGGAAAGGGCGGCAAAGAAAATAGAGGGTGAGGTGGCAAACCCGGCGTTCGCCAAAAAGTTTGCTAAGTTTGGGGAGAGTGAAGCAAAGGAGCAGGGAGGACACAGGCAGCTGGAGGTGAGGAGAAGGGATGAACTAAGAGGACATGGGTTCCTTGAAGGTGGACATGGATTCTAGGGACAACACCGAGGACAAGGGCAATGATGGGGACAATAGGAGCCGATTAACCAGTCGATTGGGAGGCTATAGGGAGGGAAGGAACTTCAACAGAGGACAAGGATGGTTCACCCCCCCCCCCCCCCCGACTGGAGGCCGGTCCAAAGACCGCTCCCACCCCCACCTTAGTAGGTCATGGCTATTGGGCGAAGAGGAAGATAGAACATGAGGGAGGTTCCAACTGGAGGTGGAAGGGACAGAGCGGCGTTGCCCTATTATGAATTCCATCAAGAGCATGGTCACACAACAATTACTTGCCCAGAATTCTTAAAGTTGTGGAGGACGAGAGTCCCAGCGCAGCAACAGTAGTAGGTGCAGATCGAAGAGGTGGTAGCAGGAGCAGGAGAGGAAGATAGATGTGAGGACCGGGACGATGTGGGGACCCAAGGAAGAATCTGGGTAATTCATGGGGGTGGGGATTGAGGCCACCCGAAAGGGGAGCCTCCAAACAATGTTTTGAAGAAGTTTTGCCTCAACCTCCAAAATCTTGCCCCCGGAGGAGAGGATTACCGCCTCGTCGAAGGATATGCCAGATTATGAGAACCCATTCTGTGATGTCTTAGTGATCAAAGCGGCCATAGAGAACTTCACGGTCTCCAGGATCTTGGTCTACAATGAATGTTCGGTGAACGTAATCTTCCAGAAAGCCTTTGATGAGATGAAGGTGGAGGTACGGAGGGTGTTGGCCTCGGACGGACCAATGTTTGGGTTATCTGGGGAAAGGAAGGCGGTGGAGGGGGAGTCGGGCTCCACGTGACATTGGGAGGAACTTCTATGAACTGTTGATTCATCATTGTTGATGCTCCGAGTTGTTACAACGCCATCTTTGGACGCCCCCTCGTCAGTGATTTCAGCTGTGTCCCCTCATCATTCCACCAGTGCCTTAAATTTAATAGTGGTGGAGTCCAGGTTCGGATCTTGGGAGACCCTAAGTTGGCAAGGCAGTGCTACGTCACAGCCGCCAACACTATTTCGTGGCAAGGCAATGCAGAGGAGTTGGACAGGGTTTTGGAAGAACAAGACATAGTTGTGACCGAAGTAGATGAGGAAGTGGAGGAGGAGGTTCTCACCCGAGGTGGGAGGATATAGATCGAGTTGGAGGAGTACTCTCGGATGGAGGTGGTGGAGGATGGAGAAGGAGCGGGTCAGCGAAGGGCTGAGCCTAGAGGACCAGGAGAAAATCTTGGCATGCGTTCAACGGAAGGTGGACATCTTTGTCTGGAGTGTTGCGGACATGGCATGACAAGGGTGATCTTACTGCAAGCTTACCTCATTTACATGGGTTCACCACCGCTCTTAATGTTGAATATTGACTCTGAAACATGGCCTCAATTTTTGTCAATCGTTACAATTCCAATGGGCTCATCCTCACGAAATTCTGAGCTTGTTTGGACTTTTAAATGAATGTCGACACAAACACACATGCATGCACAAATGTCACCCTCTCCCCAATAATTGGGAAGAGGGTAATTGCACCCCCCCCCCCCCCATCATGGGGGAGCGGGAAACGCCCGCCGGCAGGCCGCCCATACGGCCACCACGATCAAACGACACCCGGGCTGTGCGGCGCTCAGGTCAGGCGGCCCCTTGGCCGCACGGTCGCCAGGCAGAGCCCCCCACATAATTAGGTCGTGCGGCCGCACCATATGGCATTTTTTTCTTGAGTAACAAGCTCAAGGCTTCTTCAAACAGCCGTGAACTATTGATTTGAAAGCGTAATCCGGGCTAATATGTCATAGGGGTTATTTGCAGCAAAGGCCCGCGCGGCCCCGGGCAGCGTGGCCATTCCCTTCCGCGTGGCCCTTTGCCGACCACGCCGCCACTTAATCACAGGTCACTCGGTCACAACCGTTGTCACCCGGTCTTCTCCCGCCATGTGGTCACAGTCGTACGATCACCCTGCTAGCCCTCCATCGCATCCCTACGGTCGCCTCCGCACCACCGCCGTCACGCCCCATTTTCTCCAAAACCACCAACTATAGGTGTGCGTATAGCAAAATATCTCATCATAGGTATGTTTATGTCATAATGGATGTGCCATATCAATAATTCTCATAATTGGTATGCGTATATAAAATACAAGGTTATGGTCAGCACATAGCGAAATACTCCACCATGAGTGTGAGTTTAGTAGGGCTGAGCAAATTATTCCAAATCTGAAAGTCGTTCAAAAATTGCTAGAATAAATATTCAGCTGAATCATAATCAGTTTCAATTGATTTGACTCAATTTAAGTATATTCAATTTGACTAGAATCTGATTACGAGTCAATTTTGAGTCAGTCATGAGTCGCTCAAAATATGATTCGAATCGGCTCAAATTTATTAAAAATAATATTTATTTATTAATATATTCTAATTTTGAAATTAAAAACACTAAAATTTAAATCAAAATAAAAAGAGTAAAGAGTTTAAGTTTACTTTGATAAATGTAGAGGTTGCCCGATTCAATTTCAAGCCAACTAAGAATACAAAGAAAAGTTACTCTATTTCGAGCTGGCTCAATTCGATTTCGAGTCAGCTCAAAATCAAGCCGTTTTGAGTCTAGTCGAGACGACTCGATGCAAATTTGATTTTGAGCTGAATTCGACTCAAAAATTTCGAATTTGACTCGATATACACTATCATGAGGTATGTTTAACAAAATATCGCATCATGAGTATGTGTAAAGTGAAATATCGCATCATGGGTGTGCGTATAGCAAAATTCTCATCATGAGTGTGCGTATAGCGAAATATCATGTCATGGGTGTGTGTATAGCCAAATATTGCATCGTGGGTGTGCGGATAGCGTTGTAACCAATCATGAGCGTGTGTATAACGATAAAACCTCTCATAATGAGTGTGCACATATAAAATTATATGGTTATGAGTGTGCGGATAACCGAACTCCCTAATCACTTAATTATATAAATGTCATCGTCAAAATCAATGGCCCTCATTTGAGAGGACCTTGGCTCCTATGTCAAAAAGAGCTCCACAGAATTCCCTTGAAGATCTCCTCGCGCATTTGTAGCTCAAGTCCAGATTGCTCTGAGCGCATCCACCAAAATCACTTCGATCCCTGCCGACCCCAGCAGTCGGGAAGAACAATTGTAACGGGCGGTGACCTATCACCCTCGAGAAAAACTCTTTTGTAACTCTAACACGATAGTGAAACTTGGTTGACATAGACCCGACCCCGTGATTTTTATTTCCCTTCTTGAGGTTTTCTTATGTAAAAACTCAATTGCCAGCCGTCAGTATTTTTCTGTGGCTGTTTGCTCGCTCGACTCGCCGTATGCTAGAGTGGTTCGGTTTCGACAGGCTCACAAGCACCTCGAGTGACTCGCACCAAGCAGCAGTAGTAGTAAAAATAATAATAAATAAAGGCTTTAGCACTACAGTAGTTGATATCACGGGCTGCAACCCTTGGTGTCATCAAATCGCGCCTATTTCGCGATGAATCAATGTACAGGTGCAACATCCACCGTTGAGGTTCGCATTTGCGTTTGGTTGGGCTACAGCAAAATCAGCGGTTGTGTGCCGCTCGGCCAAGCACAACAGAAGTTTGCCAGACTGTGTCCTACTGTCCTTAATAATATTCATCCATATGAATCGATTTAAAATCCGCCTCATCATATGTCTATTTTTCTTATCAAAAGGCATTAATTATTATATATAATGACAGACTTTTAATTTATACTACAACAAATACACCAAATCAAACACAATAGAAAGAAAGTGTTGTGGCGCCAAATTCCAAAATAGTGTTTTATAAGCATCAAAAACAATATCATTGCATAGTTGTCTTACCTCCCAAATCTTTGAAATGAATGTGCGATTAGGTTCCATTTGGCGTGCTATTTTTTTTTTCTCGGTTGAGTTTGGACAAAAATCACAAAATATTTGTTTCATAACAACGGTTAAGACAAACACTAAGAAATTCAATCGGGCTAGTTCTAAGTCTCGGGACAAGAAGAACCAGTGTCACTACTGTAAGGAAGAAGGGCACTGGAAAAACAACTGTCCGAAGAAAAAGGCGAAAGAAAAGAATCAGGAACAACAGCAGGCAGCTGTGGCGTCTGACCTCGAGAGCGATGCTGACGTACTCCATGTACACCCCACCCTGGATACCACCGACACGTGGATCATGGATACGGGATGCTCGTATCACATGTGCCCGAACATAGAATGGTTCACTAGCTTCAGGCAATGTGACGGCGGTCGCGTTCTGATGGGAAACGACTCGGAGTGCAAGACGCTCGGGATCGGCAGTATCAGAATTAAGATGTTCGACGAAACAATCAGGACCCTTACTGATGTAAGATACGTGCCCGATCTGAGGAAGAGTCTAATTTCCCTAGGCACTCTAGAGGCGACTGGGTGCTCATACACCGGCGAGGGAGGATATCTGAAGGTCAAGAAAGGCGCTCTGGTGGTCATGAAAGGAGAGCGCTCTGGTACTCTGTACAAGCTGATCGACACTACCATCGCCGGCGACGCGGCGGTTTCTGAGACGACAGATGAGGATTCCTCTCTGTTGTGGCATGCCAGACTTGGCCACATGAGTGAGAGAGGACTGCTGGAGCTTCACAAGAAGGGCCTACTGAAAGGAGTCAAGACATGCAAG
This sequence comes from Platanthera guangdongensis, assembly GCA_039583875.1. NCBI lineage: Eukaryota > Viridiplantae > Streptophyta > Magnoliopsida > Asparagales > Orchidaceae > Platanthera > Platanthera guangdongensis. The sequence goes on along the minus strand of CM077160.1, from coordinate 139,444,733 downwards.
TTAGACTTCTTCGAGACCTGCGTTCTCTGGAAGCATCACAGAGTGAAGTTCGTGACATCTACGCAGCGGAGCAAGCAGGCACTGGAATATATACACTCAGATGTTTGGGGGCCTGCCCCAGAGCCGTCCCTTAGGGGGGCCAGATACTTCGTGACTTACATCGACGATTTTTCGAGAAAGGTCTGGATCCACTTTCTGAAGCACAAGTCCGAAGTATTCGAGAAATTCAAAGTATGGAAGACGACAGTGGAAAAGCAGACCGGGAAAAGAGTCAAATATCTGAGATCTGATAACGGTGGCGAGTACACCTCAGCAGAGTTCCAGGAATACTGCAATCAGGAGGGCATCACTCGACACCTTACTATTCCTGGTACACCGCAGCAGAACGGCGTGGCAGAAAGGATGAACCGAACGTTGCTAGAGAGAGCTCGGTGCATGCAGTTATTTGCAGACCTTACAATGTCCTTCTGGGCCGAGGCCATTAATACGTCATGCTATCTAGTGAATCGATCCTCATCGATGTCACTGAATCTGAAATTGCCACAGGAAGTTTGGTTAGGCAGGCCGGTTGACTACTCTGACATCCACATCTTTGGTTGTCCTGTGTACACCCTTGTACATGACTCTGAGAAGACGAAGCTGGATGCTAAGTCCAAACGGTGCATCTATCTGTGACGAAAGACCGGCACGAAGGGGTTCAAACTGTGGAACCCGGACACAAAGAAGGTGGAGGTCAGGCGCGATGTGATCTTCAATGAGGCCTCTATGCTCAAGAAATCTGAGGCTCAGTCTAAAGAGGTGGAGTAGACTCCAGTCACACCCCTAGAGGTGGAGCTGGAAGGGAGCGACCAAGCTGACGACCATGGTGATTCCTCTGACCCAGAAAATGCTGATGTTGTGCAACCTACGGAAGCAGAGCGGTACTCTATTGCTAGAGAAAGGGCCAGGAGAGAGGTTAGACTGCCTCTCAGGCTACAGGACACGATAGCGTACGCTTTACAGGTGATCTCCACAGATCCTGGCTCTTATAAAGAAGCTGTAGAAAGTAGAGAGAGTTCTTAGTGGAAAGCAGCTATGGAAGAATAGATGGAGTCCCTTCGTAAAAATCAGACTTGGGACTTGGTTCGTCTGCCCAAAGGGGCAAAGGCAATCAGTTCCAAATGTATATTCAGGAAGAAGGAATCTACATCCGGCAAAGACTAGTGGAGATACAAGGCCAGATTCGTTGCCAAGGGGTTCGCGCAGAAGAAGGGTGTCGATTTTGATGAAATATTCTCACATGTGGTAAAACACTGCTCTATACGGGTGCTTCTTGCGATAGTGGCAATGAACGACATGGAGCTAGAGCAGATGGACTTGAAAACGGCGTTTCTTCACGTCAACTTGGAAGAGGAGATCTACATCTTGCAGCCTGAAGGGTTTGTACAACCCGGTGACGAGAAGAAGGTGTGTAAACTAAGAAGGTCCCTCTACGGTCTGAAGCAGGCACCAATAATGTGGAACAAGAGCTTTGATACGTTCATGGTTTCACAAGGATTCAGCAGGAGCCAGTACGACAGCTGCGCCTACTACAAGTTTTTGGCAAACAACGACGTTTTGATTCTGATGTTATACGTCGACGACATGCTGATTGCGTGCAATTCAGCTCAGGAGATCCAGTCTCTGAAGCAGAAACTTCAAGCTGAGTTTGAAATGAAGGATCTGGGTCAAGCACAGAAGATCCTTGGCATGGAAATCAAGCGAGATAGGAAGCGGGGCATGCTTTGGCTTTCTCAGACAGGGTACATTCAGAAGGTTCTGGAGAAGTTCAATATGACTGAATCTAAGCCTATTTCAACCCCTCTCGGGCAACAGTTTAGATTATCGTCACAGCAGTGTCCAGACATAGTGGGAGAACGACAAAAGATGCTCGGGGTACCGTACGCTAGTGCGGTAGGATGCTTTATGTACGCCATGATCTGTACGAGACCAGATATCGCTCAGGCTGTGAGAGTAGTTAGCAGATATATGGGGAATCCGGGGCGATAACACTGGGAAGCAGTCAAGTGGATTCTAAGATATCTGAACGGAACGAAAAACGTCGGTTTGCTGTTTAAGAAGAGTGGAGTTTCTAGAGTCCTAGAGGGCTACGTTGATTCCGACTATGAGGGCGACCTCGACCGAAGAAGATCTACCTCCGGGTACATCTTCCTTTGTGGGGAGGGCCACATCAGTTGGAAAGCCACTCTGCAGGACATTATGGCTTTATCTACGACATAGGCTGAGTACATTGTTGCAGTGGAAGCCGCGAAGGAAGCTATCTGGCTCAAAGGTCTCGCCAAAGAACTCAGGATTTCTCAGGAAGCGGTGAAGCTGCACTGTGACAGTCAGAGTGCGATTTGTCTGGCCAAAGACCCGGTCTATCATGCTAGGACAAAACACATTGATGTGTGGTACCATAAGTTGAGAGAGTTCGTTGCTGGCGGAGATATTCAGTTACTAAAGGTGGACACTGAGAATAACATTGCAGATATGTTGACCAAGCCGTTGACCGGAGTCAAGTTCAAGCACTGCCTTGACTTGGCTCATATCTGTGTGTGCTGATCGTGGTAACCCCAGGGAGAGGGGGTAGTTCGTCGAAGGGAGGATTCAGTTGCATGTGGAGTCTGTCGCGTGAGGCGTCAAGGTGGAGATTGTTAGATTATGACATCTCATCGAGCCCGGATCGTTAGGATCGCGGCATGTCACCGATCTATGGGAGTTATTCATTCCTAGTTTAGGATTGTCTCAATATAGGAATATCATTTAAAGGAGAATTTATTTTGGGACTCCTCATTTCTAATCCGGGCAGATCTTTTTTTGGACAATCCTATTTTTTTGGAAATTCTTGATGGCCGGTTATTTCCATTCCCAAATTAGGAATTATGTCCTAATTTGACGGTGGTTTTGTTGCTATTTAATTGGGGATCCAGCCCTGACCGAAGCAACACTTTGAGAGGAGAAAATCGTGAGATCCAATTCTGAAGGAGTTTATTCTCAGGTTGCTGGTGGAGTCCTCATCCCGGCGGTCTTCAGGTTCGGTGGCGGCAGTTTCGGGCTTCCCAGCGGCGGCAGCATCCTGTCGGCTCCAAGCGGAGCGACATCAGGTCGGGATTCACTCTCGGCAGCCGGCTACCAGCGGTGGTTCTGAGATGGCAGCAGCGACAGCAGGCGGCTGATCCAGTTGGAATCAGCCTCAGGAGTGTAGACGCGGCGGCGGCAGAACCAGGATGAAGACAGTATTTCAACCTTGCAGATCCGGCAGTTTCTAGTCGTGAAGTTTGATATTTATATTTTGTATCACTGCAACCTATAACTTTCTGATTTATAGTGGATCTCTTCCGGCGCGCTCTCCCCGTGGAGTAGGAGTCCCAACTCCGAACCACGTTATATTGGTTGTCGTCTGTGTGCTTGGATATCTCGTTGTGTTTTTTTATTTTGCGCGACTGTTCTGCTCGATTAATTCCGTTGCGCTACCGCGGTACTCGATCTGATTTCATAACACTTTTTGGGGCGTTTCTCAAGGCGGGCGGGCGGGTGGAAACGGAGCAAACGCCGTCGGAGGTTCATTTGTTTACCCTCCTTCCAGCGGCGTTTGCCCCAAACGGAGCGCAAAACGACGAACCAAATAGACCCTGAATCTTCTATTAGGAACCTATTTCCAACGTTTATAACTCGGACTGTTTACATAAATGAGAAAGGTTTTAGATACTGATTTCTTAAAAAAAAATTGCCTTAAATATAATAGCCACAATAAAAGTCTCAGACTAGCTGTACCCCGATACAAACGACACATCAAAATCCTATTTTGGTGTCTCAAATTTATCCCCCTCTTCCTTCCACTTTATTTCTTTTTATATTATTCATTTCCAATTCATCCACAGCTCTCCTCTCTCTCTCTCTCCTCAGTGTGGAATTTTTCAGCTCCAAGATCTTCGACCGAGATTTTGCCACGTGAAGCAGGAGACGATAAAAACTAAAAAATGAATATTTCAACAAAATGACCAAGCAAAAAGAAGGGCGTTTACATTGGCAGCCCGCATATCGATATTGGCAGCCCAATTATAATGGCAGTCTAAAATATGGCTATTGACAGCCCGATGGATATTGACAGCCCACACAATAAATTTTTAAATAGCCATTTTTAGAAAAAGTGTTCAACATGAAAGTTGTAGATCTCGTCGAGATCTACAACTTTTATGTTGAACACTTTTTCTAAAAAAGTCATATAGTCGGCATATTTTCAAAAGGCGCGGAACCCGGGCGGAAATATGCTATTTCCGCCCGGGTTCCGCGCCTTTTGAAAATAGGCCGACTATATGACTTTTTTAGAAAAAGTGTTCAACATAAAAGTTGTAGATCTCGACGAGATCTACAGCTTTCATGTTGAACACTTTTTCTAAAAATGTCATATAGTAGACCTATTTTTAAAAGTCGCGTGTTCTGCATTTTGGGCTGCTATTAGCGGTCATATTATGTATGTTTTTCCTTATTTTTTGGGCTGCCAATATCGAAAGCTAGGCTGTCAATATAAACGCCCAAAAAGAAAATGAAAAAAAAACTTTATTAAAATGATAAATAATTATTAGTGATACCGTTTCTTTCATTGTCTTCGTCCAACAAATGGCAGCATGAATGAAGCGGCTGAGCGCCGGAGGCCGGCCATGGACGGAACTTCATACTTGTATATATATGGGACGGAAAGAATGAGCAAAAATATACTAGCAATTAACAAGGCACCAAGGTAGCTAGCTAGTATCCCTGCCTATAAAGTTTTTTTTACCAAAGATAAAATAAAATGAATAACCAGCGGCTCTTCTTCATCGTCGTCTGCCTCACCATCTCCACCCTCGGCGCTCACTCAGAACTCCTTTACCACAAGTGCGACAAGAACTTCACCCAAAGCGACATCCTGCAGAGCAACATCGGCAACCTCTTGATCGACATGGCTGCCCAGTCCTCCCTTCGCCGCTACGCCATCTCCGCCTTCGGCGGCGGCGGCTACGCCGCCGTCTACGGCGTGGCGCGATGCGACGGAGACATGATCCACAAAGCATGCTCCGACTGCATCACCGGGGCGGAGCACGATATCCTCTCAACATGCCCCGGTTCGGGAGCGGTTCACGCCTGGCGCGAGAAATGCTACCTTCACTACGACGTCACCAACTTCGTCGGAAAGTGGGACCGGACCTATGCCTCCACGTGGGCCTCGACATCGAAAGCGGAAGATCCGAAGGCGTTCGAACAAGGGGTGGCGGAGCTGATGGGCGAGCTGATGGCGGAGGCGGCCGGAGCACCGGATTCAGTATTGAAGTATAAATCGGGGGAAAGCACTCCCAAAGGATACAGTGACGGAAACGTGACCATCTACGGAATGGCGCAGTGCACGCAGGATCTGTGCGAAGAGGAATGCAATTTGTGCCTGGAAAGCTCGCTGGAGGCAATGGCGAAATTTTGCGGAGGGAGAGTGGGATGTCGGATATTTGGCAGCGGCTGCGTGTTGAGGTATGAGATCTACGAGTTTCTTATGGTCTACGACGCTGCCGGCGTCGAGGCTCCGGCACCGGCTCCCTCTGTTGCCGCCGGCTAATAATTATATACATAGTGTGTGTTTTTAAATTCAGGCTTTTGGTTAAACCACTTGTACGTTTGGAATAAATTTGCAGTTGTATGCGCGCGGATGTTTGTGTCTTAAATCGATCTATATGTTTTTCTTTTATATAAAGTAAGCCGCCATTTACTATCACATGTACTACCTCCGCGGGTTTTGGCGAGTGCAGATTTGTGCTCATTTCTGTTTCTTTTTTACGTGTAATATTTTATGGGTGGTGTTATTAGCAAACTCATTTCCGCTGCTAGCAAATCATTACTGTTAGCAAACCATTGCAATTGAAAATGGCTATTCGAAAACCAATTTGTTATTAGCAAACCACCAAATAATTAAAAAAAATCTCAATCATATAATAAGTTGTTTCATTCGTTCTTAAATATTAGGTAAACTAAATAATTTTTGGTTAACATTAACATATCATTTATGTAAACAAAACTTCTCAAAATGCTCCAATTCTTCTTTAAATGTCTCATAATATCTTCAAAAATACCAAATATTTTGACGCGCCACAAAATATTTTTGACCATATTCTGCAAAAAACAAACATGCAATTTCATGAGTCTTCAAATTAGTGAACATTATACTTAACATAACATCAATTCATGTGAAAAAAATTGCATAAATTCACCTTTGTTCTTCCTTCTAGAATATGTGTAAGTGCAATGGAAAATTCACAAATGACATGCTCCACCTACCACTGCATAAAGAAATAATCAAACAAATTTAAAAATTAGTAGGTAATAGGCTATTGAAAATAAACAGTAAGTAATCTAACCTTTCATTCTTTTGAATTGATTATGCATTCCCATGTAGTTGCCAATTGTGTATGATATCGCCTCCATGGGGAGTAGAGCGGTGGTAGTGGAGTCTCTTCTTTCATGCACAATCCCACGAAATGGTTACCATTTATCAAGCCGATGAAGATGACTTTCGGGCTTTGCGGAAGCGGTGAATCCAATGGCAAAAATGTTAGACTTTGATTTCTTGAAATATGAGTCACCCCAACATTGTAGCAAGTTGAAATTACCAACCCCATATCCGGTATGGACATCCACTTATCATATGGTGCGGGTGAGCTCTTGCAATCAAGATTGCTAATAATTCCTTTCTTTTTGTGGTTCCATATATTGCATCAAACAAAGTTTCTCTTCTTACCAATTCACTCATCAAATCAGCTCTAATTTTTTGCCAATTTTCACCAAGGCCGAGAGATTCACTAATCACACGAAAACCACAATGTCCATCTGCGACGACATTGAACACATCCACCAAGTAATCTGAAATGCAAGACGGTAGTTGTCGGCGAACGCTATCATATAATCTATTGTTTCGCATGCTTTGTTCCCTTGATGACTTTGACAATTTTTTTTGCGTGTTTATGTCTTCCTTCAAAATGTGCTCAAAAAGAGAGGGCTTGCGCTTTGTAGTTTTAAAGTCTTGGGTGAACCTCTTCGTACTCCCTTTTGGTCTACCTTTTAATTTTGTTGGCAAAAGTGGCTCTTTTGTTTGGGTTGATGTTGGATCCATGATTTCACGCAATTTATTTCTGATCTCCTTTTGTTGATGCTCATTAGTTTTTGCATACCTTGTTATGATCCCCTCCAACTCAACTACTATATCTATGTCTTTGGTGTTCATAGATTCTTGTGTATTTGGAATTGTATCACTTTCCAAGGGGAAAGATAATTGCTTCCAATGTTTATGTATTAACCATATCGGACATGCTTTGTTTTGTGAGATATAAGGTGTCAATTCGTGACTGCAAGGTAACCCAAGTGTTGACCGGCTTGTATGTGGACAATCTTCACCAACACCAAGCTTCGATTTCCAATATTTATCCTCTTCCACCTTTATCAATTGCAAAGCTTGTAATGATACACGCCCAACAAGGTCTGAGTACAAAGACCCCTTAAATTCATTACTAACTTGAATGGAGCTATGCCCAAACGATCTTTTAATTTCAGTATGTTGAAGACATAACATTTGATCAAATGCTTTCCATATGGTAGCTAAGTTTCCAATTGAAACTTCCAAAAATTTCTTCAACTTGCTATGTCCCCCTTCAACACGGTTTGTTGTGGAGTTGCCTAGGTGCATGTACTTGTCAATCCAAGCGCAAACAAAATACTCTTTGAAAGGTTCAAGCCATGTTTGAGATAGGTAAGAGATAACATCCGGATATGTAGTAGAATAAACACTCAAAATATTGTTATATCTCATATTAAACTCATTTTCATTTCTTGCGTCCATCAACCGTTGACAAACCCCAAGAAAGATCTCAAACTCTTTCCCATCTTTGAAATATTTCTTGCAATTAGATAAAATATTCCTGTGCACATGTACTTGACATAAAATATGCTTCGCATTTGGAAAAGTACTCTTTATGGCATTCATTAATGCCAAGTCCCTATCAGTAACGATTACATTAGGCAAAGATGTTTCATCCAAAGTAGACTTGAAGTGCTCTAGAGCCCATCTATAACTTGACTCGGATTCATCAGACAAAAAAGCAAAGGCCGAGAAAAAAGTTAGCTGAGTAGATGTAACACCGACTATAGAAAGTAGTGGCAACCGATATCTATTTGTCTTGTAGGTACAATCCATTAAAAACACGGTTGAAAATATCTTACTTAGTTTAATAGACACCGGATGAGCAAAGAACAGGCTAATCAAATTTTTTTTCCCTTCCATAACACGATTAAAACTCAAATACTCACAATCAGTTAAACATTTATATAGGTACTGTATTGGAGTTGCTCCACTCAATTCTTCTTTTTGCAACTTGTATCTCTCATTATAAATAGTGTGCATGATAGTACGATTGCTTGCATTTCGCTTTTTTAATGTTGATAATATGCATCTAGGCTTAACATTTGATGCAAACATGTCGTGAACTATCTTCTTCTCAAGACAATCCAATCTTCCAACCATGACATGTGCTTCTAAGTGAACCATTTCATGGTTATGTGTCCCACATTTCACTTCCATTGTCCATTCATCAGAGAAAGCATTTTTTTTCTCAATCAAAGTAAATGGGCAACCACAACGCTTACTTGTAGATTTTCTTAAATTTTGTTTAGTCCAACCCTTTTTACATTGCTTCTCACGGTAAAATCCACCTCTATCACAACCCAAAATGACACGTGGTCGTGCTCTCCCATCTTCTAATTTGTCTGAACCTTTCACTGTGACAGCAAAACTACATGACTTGCCAACATTACGAGCCCAATCAATCAACATATCTCGAGATGGAAACTGAATGTTTGTTACAAAATGACTACCTACATCAACCTTCACACACGATCCACTAATCAACAATGAAAAGAATAGAATACATAAATCAATTTAACCATATCGATCAATAACTACATTACACTAACACAATAAGTTAAGGTTGTGAAGGATACCTTTCGGTTGATGGGTTACAAACAACACTCTCCATTGAGAAATCAACATTCTCCATCTGAAATCAACAGTAAACATAAGATTTAATCAATAAAGAAGATCCTTATAATCCTTTAATCAATAACTTGAATCAATATTTGTAAACATGCACTCTATGATCAATAACTTGCTCAAAACATGCATTCTATGATGAATATGCAGCATTCAAGAGGAATACGTGAAATAAATATAAATCCACTGTGGGTTATCCCAACTGTTAAGTGTTACCCTTGACTGCTATCTGCAAGGGATGTTGGTAAGTGTCATATGGGAGAGATCCGGAAGGCACCCAATGTGCTGGTTTTTGACCAAAATATCTTACCTTAAGGAATTGCTCTTCAGAGGGGGGTCATTGCTGCTGGAGGAGTCTTCGAAGTTGAGGGGGCTGCCTGCAAGAGCTGCTTGCTCGTCGAAATTACTGGGTTCTTATGGGCCACTTCTACGTCATCCCTACATTACACTTTAGTCTTGGAAAGCCCCATAAGTTGGATGGTGCAAACTCAACTTTACCAATGCGGTCAAAAGAGGCTCAGGGCATCCTGATTGCTGGGAACTAGAAAGGGCTTACGAGAGCACTTATTAGGATTGTTAGGGGACAGAGGGTGATTTAAATCCCCTTTGACCGCACCATGTTCATGACCGCACCACCATGCCAAACAGAGCCCTAGTGATACTGTGAAAATTTCTCTAGCTCTCAAGAGATTATTCCGTCCTAGCTTTAGGGGGATCGCGAGCTGATCATTTGTACGAGATATTGTTAGAATATTTAATTTTATGTCCGCGCGTGTTAGGACCGACTCGGAACGACCTAACGGGTTACGTGTCACTAGAGTGTAACGGCTCTACGCTGGAGATACTATATAAGGCCATTCCACATCGATGAGCCTTAGTAGAATATCTTGAGCGGAGCCACTACATTCTCAAGATACTCGGTTAGGTTTCCGCTCTCGGTTTTTCCGTCGATCTGCAGGTGTTCGTTCCCGATCGAAAACAATTTTCGTCGCCGCTCACGATCGGAAGAAAAAGATCCAAATCCAGTTCGCCGGCTACTAATCCTCCCTCGGCTCTTGGCGTTGTCGCCGGATCTCGAGGATACAGTTCTCCCTTCTCTGCGCCGCTCCTGTACTCACGATCTGGAAGGAGATCGCGTCTTGCCGCTCGATCGAAGGAAAAAAAAAGGGCGGCCCGTCGTCCGCTCTTGAGCTTGATGTCGATCGGAAAGAGATCGAGATAAAGGAAGCTGCTGGAGATTAGCATTTTTTTTGTCCAGATCCGTCGTCGTTTCCGTTCCCTCGATCGCCGCTGCTGTGATTCCCTGTTTTCCTCCGTCTCGTTCGTAAGGTTGAAGATCGGGAAGGGGATTAGGCTTCCCGTCCCTGGATCGCGGATCTGTCGCCGCTCCTAGCGAGAAGAAACTTCGTCGTTCTCTGCTGAGATTGGTGAAAAAAAAAAAGGGGGAAGCACAAGCCATCAGCGATCGAGAGTGGCGCTCCGGATCTAAACGAAGATTTTTCGCTGCTCAAATCTGCAATCTTTTTTGTCCAGATTTCATCAAAGATTAAAAAAAAAAGATAAGAAAAAATTCCTCTGTTTCTCTGCTTTCCTGGAACAGATCACAAGCAGAAAAAACTTCTCTGATTTTCTTCCCGGTGTTGCCGGATCTATTTTCTTCCGCTGTTGCCAATCGGAAGTTCTCTCTATTGTGGATTGCTGCAGAAATATAACTGCCTGGGATAGTCACAGATCGAGAATCCTAGTTTGGCTCTTGTTTGACCAGATCTGTTCTTATTCTGTACTGTGGATGAAGGACACTTTGTTCTTGTCCTGACCTGCAGCATATTTTGTTGTCTGCGATCAAAAAAAAAAAAAAAAAACTTCTTATCAAGATCGCTGGTGTCCAGATCTAGAGGAGTTGAACTCATCCCTGGTGCGTGTTCCAGATCTGCAACTGTTTGTTGGTGAGTGCCTGCTTTTTGGTGACTGGGATCAGCCGGAGTGGAGGCACAACAAACAAATTTCTGGATTCGATCCGAAGATTTTCTGACATCTTCACGGGCTCAGGTGACTTTGTTCTAGAATTTTTTATTTCTGTTTTAAATCTAGAACTATGTCGAAGAAAAGCGCGCTCGATACCATAAAATTGCAATCGTTCGACGCCTCCGACTTCCTCAGTTGGAAAATTCAAGTCCAACTAGGAATGAAGGAACGCGAGATATTCTATACCGTTCAGAGCGATTTTGCTTCTACCGTCGAGGACGTGGACGAGTACCAGTGGAACAAGGATGAAGATTTCTGCCGGGATTACTTGTTAAATTCTCTGAATCCCCGGCTTGCGTTGACCTACCACGCTTACAAATCTGCAAAGGAAATTTGGGATCGACTGAATGCGCATTTTCAGAAGGAGGAAGGATTGTCGAAGTCGCTCATTGGAGAGAAGTTCTTCAACTTCAGATTCAAAGCGGACGTGCCTATCACTTCTCAACTTTTGGAGCTGGTCAACCTTCGTCAGAAGCTGGATGATGATCATTCGAAGATGGACGACAGCCTCTTTGTGTATATGATCCTGAGTAAACTGCCACCTGAATGGCTCTTTTTCAAGACCGAGATGCACCGACTGAAAGAGAAGATCAGTTTGGATGAACTCAAAAGGTTCATCCATATTGAAGACCAGAATATTGCTGGGAAGAGTTTGGAGCAGGTTGCGCAGCCTTCACAGGCTGTCAACTTCGTTTCACGTCCTAGTAAGCCTTCTCGGAAGCCCCCGGCACCCAAGCGTGACACTCCAGCACCGTTGGCGGTCAAAAAGCCTTCTCTCAAAAGGAAGAAGGGCAAGTGCCACAACTGCGGCAAATGGGGTCACTGGGCCGCTGAATGCAGGGGTCCGAAGAAGGTAAAAGAGGATGCCCCACAAAATGTGGCGCACATGGTGGTCGACAACTCCGATCCTAAGTCCTTCGTGGCTATGATTGGGAGTAGTCACCGCAGTGCGTCTTCTGAGTGGTGGCTGGACAGTGGTGCTACCTGTCACGTTACAAATGACAGGAGTCTTCTTTCTAAGGTGACAGCGGTCAAGGACAGAGTCGAGAACTGCAATGGAGGAGCGACTGATGTTACTCACGCTGGGACTGCAGAGCTTGTGCTCTCTTCAGGTAAAACTTTAATTTTGCAAAATGTTAAAGTTGTTCCTAATTTAACTAAGAATTTGATTTCTATGAGTTTGCTTGATAGAGCTGGAATGTCTTTCACAACCGTGAACGGTAGAATGACATTAACTGTTAATTCTCACTATTTTGGTTGCGCTTACCTGATCAATGGTATGTATAGACTTAGCCTAGATAACGAGAGCATAAATCAAGTGAGTTCAACCCTGATTGATCCAAAGTTATTACACAATAGACTTGGACACATCCACTACAAGAAAATGCGAGATCTAGCTAAAAGTCAAAACATTCCATTAGATCTTTCTATTCAGTTTGATAGGTGTGAGGTTTGTGCCCAGACTAAAATCACTAGAAACCCTTACAAGACAGTTTCTAGGAGCACACAACTTCTGGAGTTGATACATTCCGACCTCTGTGACTTTCGTAGTCACGCCACTAGAGGGGGAAGGAAGTATCTAATTACATTCATCGACGATTTTTCCAGATATTGTCATGTTTACCTATTGAAATCGAAAGATGAGACATTCGAGACCTTTAAGATCTTCAAATCTCGGGTAGAAAATCAATTAAATCTAAAGATTAAGAGACTTAGAAGTGATCGAGGAGGAGAGTACACTGCAACTGGGTTTAAGGACTTTTGTGCCTCTGAGGGTATAATCCTAGAAACCACAGCTCCTTACTCACCCCAGTCGAATGGTGTTGCTGAGCGTAAGAATAGAACTTTAACAGAAATGTTGAACTTTATGCTCCTCACAGCTGGCATGCCTAATTCTTTTTGGGGGGAAGCAGTCCTAACTGCAAATCACATTCTAAATCGAGTGCCTCACTCAAAGCTCAACTCTACTCCATATGAGTTGTGGCATGGTCATCCTTGTAGATATGACACTCTAAAGACTTGGGGTTGTATCGCTTATGTGAGGATACAAGACCTTAAGAGACCAAAGGTGGGACCTAGAACAACGACCTGCGTTTATCTATGTAGTGCAGAAGACAGTGCAGCTGACAGGTTTCTGGATCTATCCACTAATACAGTGATAGAATCTAGAGATGCTATTTTCTTTGAACACAAATTTATCAAAGATCATGGCTTGACCGTCCCCGGGTCTACTGACATGATTTCAGAATCTACTGTAGAACCTGAAGCTGGCCCCTCTGGCACTGCTCCCCAACCTCTACAGGTGGAAGCTGTTCCTCTTAGAGTATCTACAAGAGACAGAATCCCTAAGGATTTTGGTGAGAATTTCGTCACCTACCACTTAGAGGATGATCCATTCTCCTACCAGGAAGCAATGCGATCTAGAGATGCGTTAATGTGGGCAGAAGCCATCGATGATGAGATGAACTCGCTGCTACAAAACAACACTTGGCATCTAGTTGACCTGCCGAAAGGAGCTAAAGTCTTAGGATGCAAGTGGGTACTGAAGAAGAAATTGCACAGTGATGGGTCTATAGCCAGATATAAAGCACGTCTAGTAGCTAAGGGTTATAAACAACAGGGGGGAATTGACTATTTTGACGTCTATTCACCTGTGTGTCACCTGTCCACTATTAGGATTCTTCTTGCCATAGCTTCTATCGAGAACTTTATAGTTCATCAGATGGATGTAAAAACAGCCTTCTTAAATGGAGAGCTTGATGAAGAGATCTATATGGCACAACCTGAAGGTTATGTGCATAAGGATCTAAGAGACAAAGTGTGCAAGCTTGATAAATCGATCTATGGGCTTAAACAAGCACCTAAGATGTGGCACATTAAATTTGATCAAGTGGTAAAGAGCGTTGGATTTCAGTCCAGTCTCTCAGATAAGTGCCTCTACTACCGCTCGATGGCAAATCAAACAGTCATCATATGCCTATATGTGGATGACATGTTGATTCTGGGATCAGATCTTGCCGCAGTGAGGGATACTAAATCCGCTCTCGCGAAAGCATTTGACATGAAGGACCTTGGTCCCGTAGATACCCTACTAGGTATGAAAGTTAGAGTAGACAAGGGATGTGTCACTCTAAGTCAGGCTCATTACATTGAGCAGATCCTCACTACCTGGGGTTATAAAGACTGTCGGCCTGTTGAAACCCCAATCGATCCAAATGTCAAGTTGAGTCCGAATGAAGGGACCAGTGTTGATCAAGTAAAGTACTCAAAGATCATTGGAAGTCTCATGTATGCCACAAGTTGCACTAGACCAGACATTGCTTTCTCGGTAAGCATGCTGAGTCGTTTTACCAGTAGTCCAGGCAAAGAGCATTGGGATGCCCTAGATCGGCTGATGAGGTACCTGAAAGGTACTAAAGACCACGCTCTGTGCTACACGGGTTACCCTCCTACGTTGGAAGGGTACTCTGATGCCTCCTGGTGTTCAGAACTTGGGAACAGCAAGACCACTAGTGGATTTATTTTCACTTTGGGTGGCGCTGCAGTCACTTGGAAATCCAAAAGACAGACATGTATAGCTTTGTCGTCTATGGAAGCCGAGTTGTTTGCCTTAGCCTCAGCCGGCGAAGAGGCAGATTGGATCAGGAATTTGATTCTAGACATTCCCTTGTCTAGACTTCAAGTCAATTCTTTGAGCCTGTATTGTGATAATCAAGCAGCAGTTCAAGTCGTGAAGAATGTCCTTTTTAATACTAAAAGGCGACATGTACGACTGAGACACGCTCTACTGAATTATCTGAAAGAACAAGGCATTATCACTTTGATCGATGTGCGATCGAAGGATAATCTGGCTGATCCACTGACGAAAGGAATGCCTAAAGACCGATCAATCAAAACAGTGGGGGAAATGGGACTCAAGGCGATTTAAGTTCAGCCTTAGTTCAAGGATAGGCGATTTAGTTCAGCCTTAGTCCTAATGTTTTGATTTTTTCCACTTTCCTTTGTCAAAGCAAGCGTGTTGTGCTCCGCTGATGTTCGGGGTTGCTGAGTACGAATCTGGTGAGTTGTTTCATTCCACATTTGATGTTAACAACTTCCACTGGGTTCGTCTTCCTTATCTAGGAGGAGAGTGTTATTCCCTTTTTGATAACACAATCCGACTAGGTTTGGCTCTTCCTCTTCTGTTTATTGGTTCCATTCCACATTTGATGAGTTCCAATTGACTTTAGAAGAACAGTAACCGTGACATTCCACATAGGAACACAGATACAGCTGCGGTGTCCAGAAGTCCATAACATCATTTTCTTGAAAATAGATAATGGATTCTGAGGTAGAACCTAGATACTCTACTCATGCTTACTCATACTGTACTACGTTCAAATAAGTAGAACTAGATACTTGTACATTTTCCAAGGCTGAATTCATTCTAAATGAACTTCTCTGTTGGAAATTACAGGAGCTGCTGCTGATGGAGGAGCACTTGCCGGTTGGGATCCAGATGAGGATGACCTACTGGACTCTGATTTCTAGAGTATAAACTGGTTTTTTCTTCTGCTTAGAGCACTGGTTTTTAGCTCTCTTTGCTTTCACTTGTTTTGTTTGGACTTTCCTGCTCTTTAGTTGGTCATGAGACACTTGGTGTTCTGGTACCTGTGCTGTGACTGTACTTTAGACTTTATTATGATGCTGCTGAGATTTTCTGTTTTATTCTTATGCACGCATACAATTGTTTTTCCTTAACGTCCAATATGTTTTGACAAGTGTGATGGACACGGTTGTGAGTGCTTCATATTCGGTTGGACACTTCACACACCACCCCTTTCCGACGTCGGGTTTACCGCGGACATAGGAGGAGATTGTTAGAATATTTAATTTTATGTCCGCGCGTGTTAGGACCGACTCGGAACGACCTAACGGGTTACGTGTCACTAGAGTGTAACGGCTCTACGCTGGAGATACTATATAAGGCCATTCCACATCGATGAGCCTTAGTAGAATATCTTGAGCGGAGCCACTACAGATATTTCATTGAACTTCTATGGAACATCTTCCATCATTCTATGCAATATTTTTCCCACTTTGAATTGAAGATTAAAACAGACGGGCAAGCACAACGATATATTAAAAAACATACTAAAGCGATCCAGATAATGATTAATATTCATTTTTATTACACTGAGCGAGCATGGATGATCGGAACAGCCAAATTGATCGCACATCCTGAATTAGGTCAATGTGACAGAGGTCCACCATTAGTGCAACAGTGAGCTTGCCTTGGGGTAGAAGAAGAAGAAGAAGAAGAAGAAGAAGAAGAAGAAGCCTAAACCTTGGGGTTGAGGAGGCGGAGGAGCAGCGGCGATCAGTGGACTCGGGAGAGGCAACGAGGAGCAGCGGCGATCGGTGGACTCGGGAGCGGCAACGATGGACTCGGGAGCGGCAACGATGGACTCGGGAGCGGCAACGATGGACTCGGGAGCGGATGTGCCCTAATGGTTTGCTAGCAGGAGCTTTTTAGGATAGAAAAAATAACTAAATAATCTTGAACCCGGTTTATTTTGGTTTGCTAGCAGCGGAAATGGGTTTGCTAATAACATCACCCTATTTTATATCTGTGTTTGTGTGTGTACCGATTTTCGAACAAGTGGTATCAGATCTAGATTTCGAGTATGGAACTGATTGGACGTTTCGGTTTTAGGTTTGGATCAACGGTATGTGACGACATCGGTCTGCTCCCTATCTTCTCTGATCTGGTCCGTGAAGTAACCAGATCATCTAGAGGTGTTGCAGACAGCTATGGCAGTGAAGAACACAGTGTTGCCAGATATTCGGTGGAGAAATTTGACGGTAGTGGGAACTTTCGCCTATGGCAGATTCGGGTCAAGGATATGTTGGTTGAGCAGGGGTTGATCCCAGTGTTGTGGGCGCGTGATTCTTTGCCCGCTCCGGTGAAGGATTCTGAGTGGACAGAGATGCATGAGCGTGTCACTAGCGCTATCAGGATGTGCGTCGACGACAAGATACTGTTCAACATCGGTATTGAAGAGTCTGTTATCACATTGTGGGAGAAGCTAGAGTGACTTTATATGAGCAAGTCGTTGACCACGAGGCTGTTACTGAAATAGAGATTGTATGGCCTGAAGATGCAGGAAGGTGGTAATTTGCAGGAACACTTCAATATGTTCAATGGACTTCTGATCCAATTGCATGTGATTGGTGTGAAGGTGGAGGAAGACGACAAGGCCTTATTGTTTCTTACCTCGCTCCCGGCGTCGTATAAGCACTTGAAGACTACTCTGCTGTATGGGAAGGATATAGTAGACGTGGAGCAGACACTACAAGAAAAACTTCATTTAGCAACGAAAACTAGGAAGACTAAATAATTTGTTGCTAATTAGCATCGAATTTAGCTAGGTAAATGATATTTGTTTTTACCTACAAAAATAGCAACGAAAAAATTCGTTGCAAAAATAGCAACGAATTATTTTGTTGCTAAATAGAAACGAAATATTTCCTTTCAAAATTTTTATACTAATTATTTTAGATTAAATATTTATGAAGAGAAAGATTCAATTCTCTCGAAATATTTTCATCACACTTTTAAAAATATATATATATCATAAGTTCTTAAACAAATTAAAGAAGTCATTTATATCCTCATTCTCATCCGGATACTGCTCCCGTGCCAAGATCGTCACTCTCGCACGATCTCCTCGCCGAGCTCATCACACTCTCGTGCGATCTCCCCGCCTTGCTCCAACGAGAAATAAATAAATATATACATATAAAAAATATAAATAAATAAACAAATATAAAATATACAGAAATATATAAATATATATAATATATAGAAATAATGATATATATATAAATAATTATATATAATAAACTATATATATATATATATTAAACTATAAATAAATAAACATAAATAAATAAACAAACATAAATAAATAAATAAATATATGTACGTATAAATCAATAACCGGATATATAAATAAATAACCGGATATATAAATAGTATAAATTTATAATTATATATATATTTTTACCATATATAAAAAATACTATGGTCTGCGAATATCATGAGTTCAAAATTCTATAAGCCGTCAGATCATGAGTTCATAATTCAACAACCGTCTGATCGAGCACAATAAAATCATTGCATCTCTCCAAATTTTATTAGATCTCCTAAACCTACTACTAGGGTGTCCTAAACATATGTGAAATTACGATTTTGTCCCTATAACTCTTAAAAATTTGGGCAGTTGGCTATTAAAATTATATTTTAATTTAAACGCGGCTATCAAGTTTCGAACCCAGGACATCAAGGACAAGAGAAACAACTCAATCCAATGAGGCAAGAAGACAACTATGATAATAATTCAAATAATTTATTTATATATTGTTATATTTTATGTTTTTTTATAAAAACTTATATAAATATAGGTATAATATAATTCATTATTACATATAAATATACTATAGTCGGGTACAGTTGCGCGAGGTCATAGTGGCGGGACGGGTACAGTCGTGCGTGGCCGTAGGGGGAGCCGGGGACAGTCGCGCGGGGCCGTAGGAGCGGGCCGAGTACTGTTGCGATTGGCAGTAGGGGCGGAGCCCCGTGTCGGGCACTCGTATATATATATATTACCGCCGCTTATAAACGAATTAGTTATTTAGGAGGGTTGGTTGGGTAAGAAATTTATATATGAGAGGTCTCTGGTTCGATTCTTAATAAGTGCATATTAAAAAATATTTTATATATATAAATATTATTTAAATTTAACCAAATAATTATATAAAACATTAACATCAAACGAATTCCTTCCTAAAAAATCCTTGCTAAATAAATTTCTTGCTAAATTTAGCTAGGAACATATTAGCTACAAATTTTTTTCGTTTCTAAATTTCTTGCTAATTAAAATTAGCAATGAATTTATCTAATTAATAACGAATTTTGCTGCTTGCTAATCAAGGTTTTTCTTGTTGTGAGATCACGTCTGCGTTACTATCCAGTCAAATGCTGTCGGACCTCGTTCCTGCGGGTGAGCATGATTTGTGTAACACCTCCTTTCGTCACATGAAATATAATAGAGGGTACGGCCGGGGCCCCACACCATATTCCACAAACAGACGGCGGGATTACAGGTTAATATCGCAGACTACTCGCATCCTAATTTATAGCACTCTAGCGGAAGCTTTAGTGTTACTTGAACTCAAACTCATTTGAATGTCAACAATATATAAACCACCCGTTAAACTTCACAAGTGTGGATTACAAACATCGGCGCGCAGGCCGGTCACACATGAAAATGATAAAAAATTTTCATTCGGTCTTCGAGGGCCAGCATAACAGCAGTAAGGGCTTCAGCCCGCTATTTCCCGCTCGGCTCTCCAGCACCAATACAAGGACAGTCCACTGCAATGGTGGCAAATAAGGCAACGGTCAGCATTCAGTTGACCAATTTGTAACGACTCTACCCCTTTCTCGGGGCAGTGGTATTCCTTTCATGCAGGCATAACATTAACACAAGTAGATATATCACAGGAACGTGCACTCACGCACAGTTCAATATATCACAAACGAATGCCCCTCGGGCAAATGTTCCGTGCACTCAGGGCACATTTTCGATGTACTTGATGTCAGGGTCCCACCACCATTCAAAGGTTCCAGACATAACGGTTCACTTTGAGCATTCCCAGTCTTTACGGCGTACAGCCTAAGACTCTAATTATGTGATCCAAACGAACACCAATAACTTAGGCATTTAGGTTAGACATACATAACGCGGATAGAGTTCAGCCTTTGCCTGTTGCTTAAATCGTCAAATCGAAGGCTAGTCTGACGCGAGTTGGCTTCCCCTTGTCCGTTCGGCTAGACGGCCTTAAGAGCTCGTAGCTCACACAAGCCACACAATCTCCCAGAGACAGGCTTTACAATCAAAAGGGTATCTGACAGCTATTGCCAACAATACTCACTATCGCTAGGCGTTAACAACAAAAGTCACATTCTGTACTAGACCTAGACAAAACCTTGCAGTAACCTGCAGTGCCAGAAACACTAGACTTTCACAGCACAACTAGCTCACCAAGAGCTATCGTCATCGGCGATACTCACAAACACCCGACAATATCAACAGTTCTCCAAAACCGTGATTTCCCTGGGTTCTTTCCTGGAATTCAACTTCAGTACTTCCTGTTACTTCATTTCACAGGCACAACCCACAGACCACGTACAATACTCGTATATACGCGTAGTCTTCTTCGGTTCGCAAAATAAAACATCACCAATCCAGACCAACCTGTCCAGATGGGCTTCACACAACATGCTTATTCCGTACTATACATTTCTGTATCTATATGCAAGACTTACGGGGGATTTCATGAATCGACCCAAAGGAATTCCCTCGATTCTCCACTTGTTGGTGGGGGATTCCATGCACGTGCCAAAATAAGGATTTCACATGTCCAAGAGAGAAGATCGTTACCCTTGTAGTTCTCTTCGGAGCCATGACAAAGCTTTTCTACGCGGATGGAAATGAAAGCCTCACTTTCCCCTTCGTGGATCTAGCCTCAGATCCTGCTTCCCATGAGGGAATTTTCTTCAGCACCTTCACAAAGGTCAGCACAAATCCTTAGCTCCAGCCTTCAGTTCTCTTCTCAAGAACTTGGATGAAATGAAGAGAGAGAGTGAGAAGGAACTAATGATTTCATCATCCCAACACCTCTGCATATGTGGCATCGAGTAAACCTCAACCACACTATCAATCCATCAAAACGAAGCATTGGCCTAGATTTGAGTTAAAAATTCAACCTAACCGCTTTGACCAGCCAGCCGGCGCCGCTGTTACTCGAGAAATCCTTTCGACGTTCGTCGAAAGAGTACAGCACCATGCTTGTCGAACTTCCTGAAATCCGTTCGACGCTCATCGAACTCCGTTCGACGTTCGCCGAAAGGATACAAGAAATATAACAGCACCACATTCATCGAACTCCGTCCGACGTTCATCGAACTCCGTCCGACGTTTAGCTTGTTACTTATTACTCCTTTTGGGGTGTTACAATCCTCCCCTCCTTACAGAAATTTCATCCTGAAATTTGCATACAACTATAAGAAAGACAGCAACAAATATGTTACAACATATATTCTCTTCACAAAAAAAATGTTACAACCTTTTATACAAACAACTTGGGAAATTCAACACGCATGGTTTGCTCTCGCTCTCATGTTAGCTCCTCATGACCATAGTTGTCCCCTCGGACCTTGACCATCCCGATTGTCTTGTTCTGCAGTTGCTTAACTGCCTTATCCTCGATCCGAATGGGCCTAACCTTCGTCGTTAGCCCAGATTCGACTGGTACTCAACCATTCGCAATCACCTGAGCTGGCTCTTTCATGGCTTTTCAAAATACTGATATGTGGAACACATCATGCACGCCACTCAGTTCTGCCGAAAGAGCTAGCCAATAGGCAGCTTCTCCAACTCGCACCACTACTTCGAACGGACCAAAATACCTCAGACTTAACTTTTTCAAGCGCTGAATCCTATACACGC
This sequence comes from Platanthera guangdongensis, assembly GCA_039583875.1. NCBI lineage: Eukaryota > Viridiplantae > Streptophyta > Magnoliopsida > Asparagales > Orchidaceae > Platanthera > Platanthera guangdongensis. The sequence continues at coordinate 139,423,067 of CM077160.1, read as the reverse complement.
CTTTGAATGGTTTGATTTGCAAGTATACTCACTCGCCAACCACAAACTCTACATTTTGGTGTTTGGCGTTGTAGTACTTTGTCTGTCTATCTTGGTCTATCAGTAGCCTCTCCCGGATAGAGCGTATCGTCAAATTAGCCTCTTCGACTTCCTTATGCTTATACAACTTATACTCGTCTGCTTCCGCCCAAGCTAACGGTGTACGGCACTTCCTACCATACAAAGCTTCAAAAAGCGCTATATTTATATTAGCTTGATAGCTATTATTGTAGGCAAACTCTACCATATAGAGATGGTCTTCTCACCTCTTCCCGAAATTAAAGGCGCACATCCAGAGCATATCCTCCATAGTTCTGTTGGTCCTCTCGGTCTGACCATTTGTTTGCGGATGAAAGGCTGTACTGAACTTTAATTTTGTCCCCAACAATTGATGGATTAGCCTCCAATCATTCGAAGTGAAGCGCCCATCTTGGTCACTACGATGCTACGGGGCATGCCGTGCAATTGTACAATTTTATCCACGTACAGTTTGGCCAATTTTTCCACTGAATCGTCTTTCTGGTTTGGTATGAAGTGCAACACTTTTGTTAGTCGGTCAGCGATCACCCACATAGCATCGTTTCTGCTCTGCGATCTCGGCAGCCCATGCACGAAATCCATAGAAATATCGTCGAACTTCCACACCATGATTGGTAACGACTTTAGGAAACCGTCAGGTTTCTGGCTGTGAAAAATGGACAAAAAGCTAAATAAACCGCAAACTTTATTGCTTCAAAAAAGATAAAGATTACATAGGTATGCCCCCTTATTTATAGAAATCGGGGAGGTGAGAGAATACAACACACAATGTGGGACTAAATACAAGTCAAGCAGACTACGCGATTTGACATTGTCAAACAACCCACTATACAACCAACAATAGAACAACAACCAGCTTCTAGCAAAGTCGCCAAACAACCAAGGTAGACCACTGAAACAGGTCGCCAAACCGCAACTGCTGGTTGACACCTATCCGCAGTTGCGGCTATACACATAACTGCAGTTCCTGCATGGTATCAGACTGCAATCACGGGTAGCCATCAGGCCGTAGTTACGGTTAACCATCTGTCCATTACTGCGGCACGAACCAGACCGCTGCGGCTTAACCATAGAAAGTTTTGGCTTAACTTCAGATAGCTGTTGCATCCCCCTTCCAGACCCCTAGTGCAGCTACCATCCAGGCTGCCATCTAAGGTCAAACAACAAATCGCAGGACCAAACTGCTTGGCCGCTAAGACCAGTAGACCGCTGCGGTTAGAGACAATACCGCCCGGTCTCCACTAGCTCCAACACTCCCCCTCAAGCTGGAGCATATATATCCACCATGCCCAGCTTGCTACAAATCTCCTCAAAAGAAGTAACTGGTTTAGTGAAAAATCATCTAGTTCTTTCTTTGAGGTAACAAATGGTGTGCATATCTGATTTTTCAAAATCTCATCTCTGATGAAATGACAATCCACCTCGATATACTTTATTCTCTCATGAAAAACTGGATTTCTTGAAATATATATAGCTGCTGTATTATCAAAGAACATGGCTAGGGGATGATCATAAAATTCTCCCAAATCAAGTAAGATTGTCCGTAGCCATTTCAACTCGCAAGTTGTCTGAGTCATGCTTCTATATTCAGCTTCTGCACTTGAACAGGTAACTGCAGCCTGTTTCTTGCTCTTCTGGCTGATAAGATTACCTCCAATGAAAGTACAGAAGTCAGATGTAGACCTCCTATCTTCTTTATCATCTGCGTAGCTAGCATCAGAATAAGCCTCAACCTTCAGATGCCCTCTTTTCTGAAATAAGAGCCCATTTCCTGGAGCACCTTTTACATACTCTAAAATCTTTAGAGCTGACTGCAGATGACATTCTCTGGGAGCTTGCATAAACTGGCTCATTTTCCCTACTACATAGTAAATATTTGGTCTTGTAACAGTCAGATAAATGAGTTTTTCCACAAGATGCATGTATCTAGTAACATCTTCAAGAATAGGAGAATTTTCACTCCAACATTTATCATGTCCAACAGCCATAGGAGTCTGAGCGAGTTTAGCCCCAAGAAGGCCTGTCTCTTTCAAGAGATCTAATGCATACTTTCGCTGTGAAAGAGCAATAGAACTAGATTTCCTAGATATCTCAATCCCCAGAAAATACTTAGGAGACCTCATATTCTTGGTAACAAAATGCTGAAGCAGATGCTTTTTTGTCATATCAATACCACTTCTATCATCCCCTGTAAGAAGAATATCATCCACATAAACTGCAAGAATAACCAGACCAGTCGAGGATTTGCGGATGAACAAAGAATGGTCTACAGCACTACGAGAGAACTCAATCACAGAAATAACTTCATTAAACTTGTCAAACCAGGTCATGGGACTCTGCTTAAGACCGTAGATTGTCTTTCACAGCTTATAGACCTGAGACTCCGCCTGGAGCAACATACCCAGGAGGTTGCTCCATAGACAGTTTCGTGTAAATCACCATAAAGAAAGGCATTCTTTACATCCAGCTAAGACATTTTCCAGTCTTTGTTGACTGTCATAGAAAAGAGCACACAGATCGTAGTAATCCTTGCCATAGGTGAGAAAGTATCAAAAAAATCCACACCATAAGTCTATGTAAAACCTTTGGCAACAAGTCGGGCCTTGTAATGATCAATCGATCCGTCTTGTAGAAACTTAATAACAAAGACCCAGCGACAGCCAACCACGTCAGCACCGGGAGGCGTAGGAATAAGGTTCCAAGTACCTCGTTCAGTAAGAGTATGCATCTCTTCATCCATAGCAGATTTCCAATGAGAAATCATAAGAGCCTCTTGATACGAAGCAGGAACAACATTAGCAGAGAGGGCCGGAACAAAACTTCGAGATGAAGGAGAAAGTAGAGCATAAGAGACCATAACCTGAACAGGATGTTGGGTGCAAGAGCGAACACCTTTCCAAAGAGTAATCGGAAGATCAAGATCACTATTGACCAGAGGAGGCAAAGCACTGTCAGAAGAAAGAGGAGATCCTAGAGCAGGCACCAAGGGCTCTAAGGGAAACACATCAAGCCCCAGAGAAAGAGACGGGACAACTGGAGCAGAATGAAAGGAACCGGCTCTGACAGAGGTGCCGAGACAATAGGCAGGTAAGAAGAAATATCTGAGGGCAAAAGAGGGGAAGTAGGAGAGAAATATGGTGTATCCTCAAAAAATGTGACATCAGCAAAAATGTATTGTTTGCGCAGAAGAGGATCAATATAGTGATAGCCCTTCTGAGTAGGACAGTAACCAAGAAATATGCATTTAACAGAGCGAGGATAAAGCTAGTCATGTCCTGGAGAAGGTATGTGAAAAAATGTAGTACAACAAAAAATTTTAAGCGGTAAAGGAAAGGGGTTGGCCTCGGGATACAAAATAGAAAAAGGAGTATTTCCCTGAAAAATAAACGAGAGAATGCGGTTAATGAGAAAGCAAGAGAGGAGAACAACATGTCCCCAATAAGATTGAGAGACATTCATCCGCAAAGAAAGACTGCATGGAACATCCAGAAGATGACGATTCTTGCGCTCAGCAACGCCATTCTGTTGAGACGTATATGGGCAATTGGTTTGATGAACCAAACCCTTGCTCGCACAGAAGTCAGAGAATTAACAACTGACATATTCTTTGGCATTATCAGTCCGAATAACATGAATGGGCACACAAAACTGTGTGAAAATCTCATTATAAAAGGCAGTGAATACAGAGAATAGTTTAGAACGATCTTTCAAAAGATAAAGCCAAGTGCATTAGGAGAAATCATCAATAATTGTGACAAAGTACAAACTTCCTCGACCAACAGTCGCAACAGGAGAAGGATCTCAGATGTCAGAGTGAACTAGTTCAAAAGGTCGCAAAGAACAACGGCTTGTTCGAGCTGGGAAAGAAGAGCGATGATGTTTACCCAACTCACAAGCTTCACAGTTCAAAGGCAAATCTTCTGAAGGAAGATCTGGAAAAAGTTGATGAATAAGGCGAGAAGGAGGATGACCAAAACGAGGATGCCACAACTGAACAGAGGAAGAATCCGAAAGAACAACGTCTTGGTCAAGATAAAAAAGGCCGCCACTAGCAGTACCAGTAGCAATTGTAGACTTCGAGACAAAATCAGAGAAAAAACAGGTGTTGCCAGTAAAAGTAACCGTGCAATTTAACTTAGCACAAAGAGCATGAACAGAAAGTAAATTGCACGGAAAAGTAGGGACATAGAGAGTGTCCTCGAGCATCAAAGATGGAGAGAGATACACAGTGCCAATACCACGCATAGAAGCAGAAGTCGCATCAGCAATAACAACAGAAGACGGCATGTTCTTTTCAAGCAAAGAGGAAAACAAACGAGAGTTACCCGTCATGTGAAGCACCGCCGCCGACAAGACGAGTTCTTCATCACCAAACTTCTCGATCTCGAAATTCAGACAAGAAGCATTCAATCGATCAAGCTTTTCAACATCTACAAATCGTCTCCTTGATCGTGGTTGTTGATGCACGGAAACAGAGAGGAGGAGAAGGTTGTCGCGGGCAACAGCAGCTAACGGGTGTGTTCGGTCTCACAAGCAAGGATGATGAGGTGAAGAAGTTGATTGTGGGGATAACTAAGAGGTTAAGCTTCTGAGTGCTCGAGAGTGGAGCAAACGCTTGATCAAGGGATGTGTGGATAGGGGAGAGGAATAGGAGGTTGTTGATCCGAGTGCGGAGATGGTCGGGAAGGTTGATCAGGAACTGTCGATCAGACGGTTACTTTGATGGTCGAGGCCTAGAGAAGGGAGTTGAGAAGAAGAGGGGGCCGCTAGCAGCGACAACAGCAGACTTCGCCCGTCGTGGCTTAAATGTCACTCTTGCGACGGGCTTTCCTTTGATTAATATCAGTTATTACAGCTTGAGTTACACCTTTACATGGAAAGCGAAAAAAAGGCACATACGGGGAAGCTGGCAGCTAAGGAAAGAAATTGTCAGAGGAGGTCGCGCGGCCTGAGGAGAGAGGTCGGCAGAGAAGAGAGAGGAGAGGTCGCGTAGACTGGAAGACAGAGTCAGCAAGGTCTGATTCTTGACCTTGTCAGAAGTTGTCGTCGTGTGTGTGTCCTCCCGAATGAGAGGTATGGGGGCTATTTATAGGCCCGAGGAGGTAACGGCTTGTGGTAATGTCACCCCCGGTGAGGCGGTGATTTGTGTGAGTAGAGCTTGGAGTCCGCGGAGTCCGCACCAGGTCGCGCAGTCAGGGACGTCTTCTGGAGTTGATCTGCTGCTTGGCGGGCTGGGACGAGTCCGTCTTTGCTGTGCTGAGTGAGCCCGCGCCAAGGTGTGCGGGCTGAGGAGTATTCCGCCCCTTACTAGAAAGGAGCGGTTGGAAAGCTGATTGGCGGGCTGCAAGAGGAGCCCGCCTCTGTCGCTGGGAAGTTTGCTGGTGAAGTTGGAGGGCTCGGTGGCGGACTGAGAGAGTCCGCCCAGCCCGCGGCGGACGAGACGAGTCTGCCTCTGCTGGAGGCTTGCCGCTTGGACAGAGATTGACGACCTAAATAAATCAGGTCGCCTTTGCTGCTGGGGGAGTCTGTCTAATACAGGAGGACTGAAGAAGTGTTCGCAGGATGTTTGCGGATTGACGGAGAGATGGAGCAAGTTCACGCTCCTTTAGGGGACTGAACTAGAGTCTGCAAACCGTTGGCGGGCGAGTTGGTTGACTGGGCGACCTGGCGGACTGAGGAAGCAGGCCGCGACCTTTGCTGAAGTCCGCCTCCTGTTATAATGGTCAGGCTTGCCGCCCCTACTGGGAGGCCTGGAAGTTTTCGCCCTCTGGTGGCGACCTTGAGGGCAGGTCGCCTACTGCCGGGCGTACTGAAATGGAGTAGGCCGCACCCGCTGATGGAAGACCTGGAGAGTTGTCGTTGTACCTGGGGAGCGATGGATACCCTCCCTCGATGGTTGGTGAGAAGGGTCAGGTTGGCCCTCTGAACTCTTCCCGAAAAGCAGATGGAGCGGCTTGCCCAGGCTCGGGCGAAATGTCCTATGCTCTGGGGTCTCGGTCTCGCCTAGGGGGGAACAGAGACACCCTCTCTCGCCGGAAGCTGTGATCCCGGCGCGGGAGCGGATGGCCCAGAGAGAACCCTTCCGACAGGGATGGCGAGATCGGGCGCCAGATCGGCGCGATCGACCGGGAAATTGGGCATTGCAGCCCCCGTGACTGGCGGTGCAGCCCCCGAAGCGGACGGTGGACCCTCATTGTGAAGGCAGGTCACCTCTGTGTCCGCCAGGGGAGAGTCGTCGACATCTCTTGGTACCGTCCCCTGCGAGAAGAGTTGTACTTCAATGTGCAACCACGTTCAATCTTTTTAACATTCCGCGCTAACAGGAAGGGCAAAAGCGAGAAGGGGTACCTCCGGTAGAGAAAGGGACCTCGTCACGGTCAGGAGTTGGGGTAGGCGTGCTCCGATTCTCCGTCGATAGGTCTCGCCTGACGGACTTGGCCTTCTTCTTTTTCTTCTTTGGGCGGGAGCTCTCGTCGGCTGGCTTCTCGCCGGATGGCTTCTCGCCAGAGGATTTCTCCCCCACTAACTTCTCATCGGCGGGCCTCTTGCCCATCAGCCAAGGGGCAACCTTGGTGCAGTTGGCGCAAGCCCGCGCCTGGGCCGCAGCGAGGCGGCCTGAGCACTCTGCCGAGAGCTTCTCAACGTTTTTAGCATGCATTTTCATGGCACGGTAGAGGCTCAAGCAGAGAGTAATTACGGTAGAGGTGTCCTGAGGGACAAACTCAGCTGTGTATTTATAGGATGAAGGTGGGGTTTGCAGAAAGATTCCATGCGTGGTCAGCCTGTACTCACCGGATATTTGGGGTTGGACGTGTCTTTCCGAGCGCTCACCGCACTAGAAATGTTGAAGCCAAAAATTGGTCTCAACGAGAGTTCGGACCTTGGCGTGTGGCCGACACCAACTTCTCTCAAACCTCGACCCAAAACTAGCCGCAAAGAACTGGAAACTGACCCTAAGCCTCAACTGGGAGGTCCCTTCACTAACCCGGAAGTTCTCTAAGCACTTTCCCTCCAAAGCCAATTGCTTTGCTAGGAGTACCTCAAAAAGCTCTAGAAGGCAAAATGAGAGTATGAGAGAGTATACCTTCTGAGGTATCCTGTGGGTATATTTATAGATTTTCAATATCTGGTCTGCCAAAAACATACTTCTGCTATCCTAAAATTACTAAAATGCCCCTACACTGGTCTGTCAATAGCCAAACTCCGCTGTTCTGAGGAGCTAAATGCAGACCAGGGGTATTTAGGTAATTTCATGTCTGGGTCCCACCTGGCGGAAGCTTTTCCTGCTGAGCTCTGCGGGAACTCGGCTTGCCCCGAGCACAAGCCTTCACGCCTATCGCGGGCGGGAACCAAGGGCTGGCGGGAGCGTTGAGTGGAGAAGCTTCACTCAACGCCAAAGGCTGCTGGAGCGTTGAGTGGAGAAGCCTCACTCAATGCCATAGGCTGCTGGGAGCGTTGAGTCGAGAAGCGCCACTCAACGTCAAAGGCTGGCGGGAGCGTTGAGTGGAGAAGCATCATTCAACCCCAAAGGCTGGCGGGAGCGTTGAGTGGAGAAGCATCACTCAACGCCAAAGGCTGCTGAAGCATTGAGTGGAGAAGCCTTACTCAACGCCAAAGGCTGGCGGGAGGGTTGAGTGGAGAAAATTATTCAACGCCAAAGGCTGACGGGAGCGTTGAGTGGAGAAGCATCACTCAACGTCAAGGGCTGGCGGGAGCGTTGAGTGGAGAAGCATCACTCAACGTCAAAGGCTGCTGGAGCGTTGAGTGGAAAAGCCTTACTCAATGCCAAAGGCTGGCGGGAGCGTTGAGTGGAGAAGCATCACTCAACGTCAAAGACTGCTGGAGCGTTGAGTGGAGAAGCCTTACTCAATGCCAAAGGTTGGCGGGAGCGTTGAGTGGAGAAGCCTCACTCAAAGCCAAGGGCTGGTGGGAGCTTTGAGTGGAGTAGCATCACTCAACGCCAAGGGCCAATAGGCTTCCACTATCCTGAGGCGAGAGCCCCAACACCTGCCAGGGGCGGAGACTTCCCACCCCTCCCTGATTCCTCCATGGCCTGAGCATTAGATCCGCGTTCGACGATCATAACCTTAAGCCGAAGGCCCAGCTCGACGAGTTGAGCTCGACGAACTGGCGTTCGACGAACCACGTCTCCAGCTTGACAGATTGAGCTCGACGTACTGGTGTTCGACGAAATGGCACTACTCAACTCATGGGCGAGAGCCCTCCCGGCAACTTACGGCGAGAGGACTCACGCACGCTTTCTTACTTGATCCAATTATAAGTCCATATCAAGCCTAACCCTGGTCCTTGGAGGATCTTGGTTCTACTCAGCGGATATGGGGTTGTACAATCATAGTTGTTGAAGAGATCACCTAGCGAGAATGGAACTTGCAGAATTAAAGAAAAGCACCATAGTTGTTGAAGAGATGACCTCACGAGTATGAAAAGTAGGTTATCGAAGCAGATCATCGCAAGTAGGAGCTCGTAGAGCATCTCGTATAGTTTTCCCTGGTGATGAACTCGTCGTGATTCGCCATGCTTGTTAGTCGTACAAAAAACACACACATGTTTTACCAAAACACATGTAAATATGAACATGTATGAAAAGCACCACTATTGAAAATGGAGATGAACTAGACGGAGGGTAAGTGATACTTCTGACATTAGAACCCCTACGCAGAGTTTTCAGGGGTTCCGCTTCCCGGTCAGCGGACGAAGATCAAGGGGGCAGCGCCCCGGGAAAATTATTCATTTTCCACTCCCAACTTGCCCAGATTCTGAGCTCTCCCGACCTTGCGAGTAAGTCACATGCAGAACTCGACTACGAGTGACTAACAAAGATACTCTCCTGTAGGGGCGAGTAAAAAAAATACCTCGCCAATCCTGCCTATACTCGTCTGGGGCGAGTGCGAACTATCGAGCTTGAAAGTCATCATCGTGAAGTCACTTATGGGAGAGTAACCAGGAAACTCGCCCACCTTGTCGAGAACTCACCCACCTTGTTGAATGCTCGCGAGTTGTTGTCTTTGGTCTCTAGCTCACCATGTTAAGCTATGAAGTTTTCTCGCAAAAAAATCTTCCTCGGCTATGATCCACGTCTCACCGCACCAAAGTGTTGAAGCCGGGAAAATCCCTATTTCAAAATTCTGATCAAGGTAGCCTAAGGTTACTGATTCTGCGGTCCGACACCACAATTCAAATGGCTATCGCTGGAGAGAGAAAACTATCTATAAGCACATCTCAAGTGCTCCAGCAGAGAGGTCCTACCACGTAACCGGAAGTTTGGGAGAAACTTCCCCTCCACAACCAAAAGGCTGGGTGAGGTACTAGGCAGGCATGGACTTGACGAATATCCACTTGGGGGGGACCTCAATCTCCCAAAATTATCATTTCTAGTACCCATGGGGGTCTATTTATAGAGAAATCATGGTGGGTATAGGCGAGTATCCAGCTTCTGTCAGTGAGTTCCAAGGGTCTACTCGCCCATACTCCTGAGATACTCGTCCAAGCTCGCCTCTGCTCGCCCAACCTTGTCTCTGCTCGCCCAATGTTCTGCGAATAGCCGTCTTCTTGGGTACTTCTGATCTCGATGAATTACGGGTTATATATCCACCAACATGCCAAACGGAGCCTAAGATTCTGTTTAGGACAACTTATGTTGATGAATAAGCTGTTGACTGAAAAATTATGATTAAAGAGAGATTTTATAAAAACAATGATAAATAAGCAATAGGCTGTTTGGATAATTTGTTTATAAGTGATGAATAAATAAGCAGTAGGCTGTTTGGATAATTTGTTTATAAGTGATGATCTAAAGTTTCATTTTTTTAAAAAAAATTGTTCATTTGGATCCTTTTTTTTACCGGGCAGGATTTTTTCGTCAGAGCGCAAATTTTTCACCGAGGCGCAAATTTTTTGTCCGAGCGCAATTTTTTCTGTCGGGCGCGGTTTCTTTTTCCCGGTGCGTGAATTTTTCCCGGGAGTGTTTTTTTGCTCGGGCACGATTTTTGCTCAGGCGCGAAATTTTGGCCCGTGCACGAAATTTGTGTCCGTACGCGAATTTTTCGCCCGAGCGCAAGTTTTTCACCCGGGCATGATTTTTTCGCCCCTGCGCAATTTTATCGCCCGGGCAAAAAAACACGCGCACGGGGGAAAAACCCGCAGCCGGGTGAAAAACCAGCCCCCGATCGAAATATCGCGCACGGGCAAAAAAACCGCGCTCAAGCAAAAAATCCGCGCCTGGGAGAAAATACCGTGCCCGGGCGAAAATACCGCGTCCGGGCAAAAATACCGCGCTCGGGCGAAAATAACGCTCCCGGGCAAAAAAATTATGCACGAGCAAAAAAATCGTGCCCGTGCAAAAAAGCTCAACTTATGATTTTTTAAGAGATAGGCGCTTATGAAAATCATAAGCTGGACCCGGCTAGCTTATGAAAAATCAGTTTATCATCAATTTTAAAATAACTGATTTTCTAACAACTGCACAAACAAACAGTTGTAAAACTGAGTTTGTGTTTTGGATTCTATCCATCAACATAAGATTTCAAACCAATAACCTTCCTATCATGAGGTTTCAATTTATCCAACTGAATCAAACCTAATTGACAGCATGACTTTTTAGAAAGAAGACGGGTAAAAAAAGTTGTGAAAAACGAGAGTTTGCCTTCATATTAGGGGTCAGTTTGCTTCGGCGGTGGCGGTGACAAAAGCAGCTGTGGAATAGAGCTGTGGAATTGGAGTTGTTGGAATGAAGCTGTTGGAATGGAGCTGTTCAAAAGACAAAACAGTTTGGTAAAACAGCGATAACGTTCTATTAACATTTAATTTAATATCACTATTCTATATATAAGTATAAATTTAATTTATTATTAATAATAATCATATTAATAATCTTAATACTAATCAGATATGGTTATCATAATGTTATAATATTAATAATTTTAATACTAATCATCATATTAATAATATAATAATTATTATCAGAACAATAATTAAATGAGAAAGACTTAGATCGTCGGAGAATCCAAATCACGGGAGGGGAGGAGGAGAAGGGATGGGGGCGGCCATGGCAAAAATCTTCACCGGATACAAAAAAATTAGATCACTGAAGGAGGAGGAGGACAGGTGGTTCTCCACGGCGTCCGTGGCAGACCTCCCGCCGGCGTCCACGGCAGACGAGATTACTGCCGGGAACTAGCTGTGGATGCACCGGATCGTTGAAAAGGGAGCGATGAAAAGGAGGATTGAGTAGCTGTGGAGAAAGATCCGATTAACGGGATTTTTATTCCCCTGGTTCTGACGCACCGCCAAATCAAACTGTAGAAAAAAAAATTTACGTTGCGGTACAAACAAAATGCAACAAAAACGTCGAAACAAACTGACCCTAGATCTATCACACGAATGTGCGTGAGAAGCAAGCATGATTTCGACGGTTGATTACTTCGAATGTCATTGTTGGGACAGGGAAGTTTCAATTAATAATTTTAATCAATATTAATATATGTCCAAAACATGACTTTGTTGTCACTAATAGAAAGCTAGAGTAAGGAATTATACTTCCTTCTCTTGTCGGTAGTCGGCGGTTGGCCAAAAGTATTTTTGTGGAGTTTAAAGTGATCCGGCTTCATCCAATGAGAAGCCTACGCGTGGATGTTGAGTGGGACCCAAGGCCAAGCTACACCGTCTTTTCAGAAGAAGCCGGCCGGCCGGCCGGCAGCTGCAGTCGAAATAAATAACAAAAACATTCCATACTTGCAGCCTTCAAATTTTTCGATGGCATCTCCACCGTCGCCAGCCCTTTCTCCTACGCCGGAGAACGGTAAGTCCAGCAAGCTAACATACTACTACTTCGCTTTCGGCCTAACGCTGGTCGCCATTGTGCTCCTCTTCACCAACGGCGTCTTCCTCGGCTGCTTTTCGTGGATCCGCCGCTTCTGGGCGACGCGCGGTCTGGGCCGTGATTTGAGCGAGGAGGAGATGCGGCAGTGGATTCCGGCGTTCAGGTACATGAGGAAGGGATCCGGGGGCGAGGAAGGGGAAGACGGCTGCGGCGTCGCCGCCCCCGCGCCGGAGTGCGCCGTTTGCATCTCGGCGTTTGAGGAGGGGGAGGAGGTGAGGCGGCTTCCGCAGTGCGGGCATTCGTTTCACGCCGCCTGCATCGATGTGTGGCTCAGCTCCCACAGCAGCTGCCCCGTCTGCAGGGGCGGCGTTTTTCCGGCGAAGACGACCGTTTTCGCGGAGTTATTGGCGGTTCGAGGGAGAAATCACAGCCGCCAGCAGCGCTCTCGGCGCCTGCTCAGCAGTGCTACTGTATGAATGAATCGCCGGAAATGTCGCGTGATATTTTATAAAATGTCTCAGTTTTGGCCTCTGCTTGCCGCCGATTCAAGAAATTCACTTCGGCGTCTTTTCCGCTGCTGTCCGGCGATCGGAAAACAATAGCATGTTTTCCTACTGCAGTAAGCAGCTACCATCATATTGACGGCGTCCCGGACCAATGAGAAAGCTGCCGTGCAAAAGTGCTATGCGCAGATCATGCTGTTCATCAGCGGGACTCTTCTTTAGGCACAAAAATTAGGTCCGATCAGCGGTCATGAGCATGATCCGCTGATCCAATCAGCGACCTAAACTTCGAGAGGGAGGCAGAAAAGTGTATGGCAGAAATCAAAACTGTGCGAATCTAATTTGTTCTCCTGCTTTACAGGGATTTGCAGCCCTCATTGATCCTGAACGTCCAGGACCCAAAAATTTCTCCATTGGCCATGGAGAAACGGCATGCTGTTCCATCTCAACTCCGTTTGGCACGGTGGTGGCTGTTCCATCTAATTTGTTCAAACAGATGATGTTTGTTACGTGATCCAAAACAAATGACGGTTTAACTCTTGCATTTACGACCGTCACCACTGTGCCAAACAGAGCCTAAATTCATTGAGCTTCGGTGTAAAAAAATTTGTGAGAGAAGCTGGCCAAAACAATGTATTTTTAAGGGCTTGTTGGATACAGTGATAGCAGCGAAAAAAATAGTGATGGAAAATTAATGATGACATTAGGCTCTACAAACAGTTATTTTAAAAAAAACTGTGAATTATTTGAAAAATCTTCATTGAAGTGATTTTTTAAGGTGTTTTGCTTTTTTTTTTGGTTTGGAATAATAGTTTTTTTAATAATAACAAATTGATTTTTTTAAAAAAAAATGAATATATTTAATAAACAATTATTATATAAATTCGAAAAAAGTAAATATCAAGTAAATTATCTCCAAAATCAATCACATTATGTAAAATAACAAATGAGAAGAATATCATTATCATTCAGGCTAATTGCTAATGCACTAAAACCATTGGCATTAACATGAGAAAATATCAGCATCATTCAGACAATATGAAACCACTAACATCCAAACTATGCTGGGCCGATTGAATTGATTCCTACAATGCCTTCAAATCAATCAGATTTTGTCAAAATCCATCGAACTCGAAATGGATTGAAAGGATGAGAAGGGGGTGATTTGCGATGAATTCGGCTCTGTTTGGCACAGCGGCGGCGATCATAAACACATGGGTTAAAATATGATTTGTTAAAATATGATTTGAACATAAAAGTGGATGAAGTTTCATTGATGGACATTAACAAATGACAATTTAACCCCGTGTTCATTAACACCACCACCGTGCCAAACGGAGCGGAAATAATCAGGTTAATCTCTTGTTAATCGGGTTCTTAAACTTGGGCAGAAATACAGAGCGCCGAATTCATTCAGTCGGACTGAAAACAGAGGCCGATTCCCATTTCTCTTGGACACAGGCCCTTCATCCTTCGGCCAGGGAGGTGTGACTCCTCCGTCCAGTCCAGGAGGAAGAAGCGTGAAAACCAGCGGCATCTCCGCTAGAGTCTGTGCGGGAGCGAAGGAGGAGCGACGTTTTTCGTGTTCGTTTCCTAATGTTATTCTTGGTTGAGGAATCCAATTGGAGGGGGCAGCTCTCGTCTGCGATATTGAGGTCCTTTTCTGATTGCCCAGTTCTTTTGTTATTATTGTTGTAAACATTGCTCCGATTATTAGTGGATTTCTCGGAGCTTTCCCTGTAAATGTAGGAGTCTTTCTCCGAACCACGTAAATTTTTGTGCCGTCTGTGTTTGTGTACTCTATTTTATTTCGGCATTATTTTTCTTAATTTTACGGCTATTGTTATTGCGTTGCGCGTTTCGCGATGGTCAGTGCCGATTTCATAACACAAAACAACCCAGTTTGCATTGCAATACTAATCTAACAAAATGAAGAGAAAAAAAGTCTCCTAATATATCAAATCCAGAAAGCCAGTCAAACAGAAGAGAGATTGAGACAGATCAAAAAGATTTTTAAGAAATACGGATGCATCTACATGCATCCAACTTTCTTTTGCGGGAAAACAATAAAAAGAAAGCATACCTTGAGTCATGAAAGTCCTGTTGTAGAAGGACGCAGATCGCAGCGGCGTCAAGAAGAAGGGATGAAGAAACGGCTTCGAGAAGAAGGATTTCTCTGTCGTCAAGTAGAAAATCGCAAGTTTGAGGGCGAATGGGAGAACCTGCGCGTTGAGAAGAAGGAAGAAGATTGCAAACGGGAGTCGTCGGGGCGTGGCATTTAGAATAGACGAAAAGCTAAAAACCCTAAAAGCCCATTTGAACAGACATACCTAAACCATTCACAAATGTCATAAAAACTCTTTCATTAGAGAATGGTGTTTTTTCCATTGCCACCGCAGCCCCCAAACAGGCCCTAAACTTAGGCTCCGTTTGGGGGGGGCTTATTTTCACCGGTCAAACAGTAACGACCGCATGAACCGGACCTTAATTAAGATCTGATTCATGCGTTCGTAACCGTTTGACCGGTAAAAATAGTCGCCCCAAACGGAGCCTTAACATATTTAGAAAGTTTTGGGAATGATTTCAACTTTTTAAAATTGTAGGACTAATTAAAAAAGTAATAAAATAATAAAATATAGAGACTATTTTCAAATTTTTACTAAAAAAATTACTAGTGACTTTTAACATATGTCTTCTGCTTTCACGGCAAATAATTTGTACTCCAAAATTCACCGGAAAAATCGGTATCATAAAGGTTTGCACACTTTATATAAATTAGGTCAACAAACAACTAGCTGATTTTAAATTAGATGTTTAATTCTAACAAGAAACATTTAACGTGCTCTCAATCATTGCAAGTTAAAAAAAAACGATTGTTATCCGCAGTGTTTTTGGGGTGGTTGGGTCTGGGGGTGGTGCAATGCAGGAAATGCACTGTAACGTGCAGTGCGCGAGATCTGACGGATGCGAGTGCATTTCAGCTCGAGCGGAGATGCGTGCACGCTTTGATCTCTCGCGCACTGCTTTGAGATGTGTTGAAATCGAAAATCGGTCTCCTGTGAAGTTCGACCCTTGGGGAAGGGGTGACTGCGCACCTACTACCCTCACGCGAACGATCTAGGCACAAGACTAGGAACACAAGGGACGGACTCAAGGTCTCAGCGTGAGGACCCGCCGCATACCCGGAAGACTAACTAACTCTTCCCTCCCAAGCCAAGGGCTGAGCTAAGGCACCTTCGGAGGCTCTCTTGGCCGACCGGAACATATAAGGAGGATCTCGAGATCCACTCCCAAACTAGAGGTGTCACCTCGGGTCTATGTAAAACGTTCCCCGCCCGCCTTACTATTGGCACAAAACCGCCCAGCAGACCTACTCTACGCAGCCCCAAATGGGCCGCTAACAGCGGAACTCCGCTATTCTGAAAGGATGACAACAGGCCATCAGGGGCTTCCCGGCATCTATTCCTCGGGGCCCGCACGGGGGGAGCGTTCACGAACACGCCGCTCGCTCAAGACAGGAGTAAACTACATATTCACAGAGCATTACAGATATGAAAAAATATGACAGGAATATGAATTTCATACTCAGCACGCAGCCGGCAATATAAACAAAAAAAGGCCTTCGAGGGCCGGCACGAGCTCGGGCATAAGCCCGCTATTCCCCGCCTGCTACTGCAACACATGTACGCAACGTCTCGGCGAGCGGCGACCAACTAGGCATCGGTCGGCTAACAAAGCGGCCAAACATATTGCGCACACCCCCTTCTTTGGGGCTATGGTGCGCTTTTCTCTGGAAGCGGCTAATAAACAACTTCCTCGGAGTTTTTTCCGGGAACCCCAGAACATCATCAATCCGGCTCACACGTCTGGATGGGCTTCACACAGCATGTCTAAACCCGTATTCACGCTTCCGGGTACTAATGCAATTAACTGCGGGGACGTACACGTCAACCCGTCAGAAAGCTCCCTTCCCCCCACCCGTTGGTGGAGAGGGGCTTCTATGCAAGTATGTAAACTGAGGGCTTCACCTGCCCAAGTAGAAACATCGTTACCCTTGTCGCGTGCTTGGCGGCGAGGCCGGGAGAGGAGCTCCGGGTCGATCCTACTGCATGCGGCCGCATCGGTGGTCGATCTCCACTCTAGGCCGAGCCTTGCTCCAGGCCGAGCCTTGCTCCCGGCCGAGCCTTGCTCCAGGCCGAGCCTTGCTCCAGGCCGAGCTTGCTGCCTGTGGTGGGAGAGAAAATCCTGATCTCACTAACGGTGGCCGATTCGAGCTCCGGGCGGCGGAGCCATGCTGTACGAGGCCGATCCCGGCTCCAAGTGGCCGGCCTTGCTACACGAGGCCGATCCCGGCTCCAAGTGGTCGGCCTTGCTGTACGAGGCCGATCCGGCTCCAAGTGGCCGGAGGGAGAGAGAGGGGCGACGTGGGTCGGGTTGTCGTGCTCCAGCCGACGAGAGAGAGAGAGAGAGGCGGGGTTGTGCTCCTTGCAGAGGCGGTGGCGAGAGAGAGGGGGAAAGGAGGCGGCTGTGGTGCTCCTGCTTTGCCGGTGACGGGAGAGAGGGGGAAAGGAGGCCGCGTCCTAGCTGCTCCAGGCGGCTGGAGGGAGAGAGAGAGAGGGGCGGGTTGTGCTCCTTGCTGCGGCGGCGGCCGGCAAGAGAGAGGGACGGGAGGCGCGGGGTGCTGCTGCTCTTCCAGCCGAACCCTAGCCGGGGGGAAGAAATGCCCGATTCCCTCTTTCCTTTTTTTCTCTCCCCTCACCTGCTGCCCCCTTTTTCTATTTCTTCTTTTCTTTTTTCCTCTTTCTTGCTCAACCCGATGCCTCCCTCTTTTATCCTATTCTTCTCCTCCTCTCAGCTGTACCCCCGCCTCCTCCCTCAAATCTCTTCCCCTCCCTCTTTTATCTTATCACCAATATATAATTTATATATAATATATTATATACATTATCATTTAATATATATAATATATATATATATAAATTCTAAATCTATGCGCATAAAATCGCCGCACGCACGCACGAGGACCTGCACGTCTTCAAACGGGGTCGCACCAACTCGTCGTCCATAACACGCCCCTAGGCTGATATTTGGGGAGGGTTCCACTCGCCCGGCTACGGGGTTGTACAATATGTGCGCTGAGATGTGCACGCATCTCAGCGCACTCGTATCCATTAGATCGCACTTTACGATAAAGTGCAGCGAATCTCGTCCGTCCGATTTCCTGCACTTTACCTCCCCGGACCCGTGTTTTTGAGTATCTGTAAATATTTAATACCCGCAAAACACGGTTTTTCAAAATGATTATCCTCAAATTTAATTGTTATCTGCAAATCAATTTCCTCCCCCCCCCCATTATTATCTACAAATCGGTTTCAAAAATTTTTAGACCCGATCCGAACCGGACAGAAATAGAACCGAACCGCAACCCGTTTATTATTATTATTAATATTATTATTAATAGTATTATTATTACTATTATTACTATTATTTTATAATTCATCTATAATATTTATACTTACAATCACGAGTGAAGCTGCTGCAGTTTAAACCCAAAACGCAATCGAACTAAAGAGCGTCGATTTTGGACCGAACAAAATTTCACCGCATAAAAACTGTGGTATTGCTCGACATTAGTGTGATTTGGAGTCAATTTTTGTAATGCACTTTTGATTTTTATACAATTATATAATATATTCTCAATTTTTCTTACATATTTTTTTAAAATATTTTATTTAAAAAATAAAGAAGAAATACAACTGTTATTTATTAGTAATCATGAAAGACAACTAATTGTATCCGATTGTTACAGTTTAGCATGTCAACGAGACGTGCGCAAGCCAACTAGGCGTTGTGGCAAGTCTACAAGCGTAGGAAGACGACGGATACTATCCCACCAATCATGGAAAAGACCGTCGAAAAGTGTTCAACATAATTATTTATATTTTGATGTTGTTTTGAGTTTTACTATTTGCAGTCCGCTTTTATTTCATTCCGTCAAGTTTGATTTTGGTTTTAGTTGTAACTGATTGGAACCGGACCGAACCACATGGAACCGGACCAAACCGTTAGTGGCCGGTTTGGTTTTGGTTTTTGCATTTTGTTAAACCGTAACTGAAACCATTGACACGAAGGTTCCAAAAATTGAGCTGAAACCGGAACCGGAACCAGAACCGGTCAAACCAAGTTTTGGTTCTAATTTGAAAAATCGTTACTTAGTAGATCGGTTCATGATTTTAATAGAACCGGAACCGAACCGGAATCGTGACAGCTCTAACTTTAAGTAATATATTAATATTATTAGTATTATTATTTTAACTAATTTATATGATAAGAATAATCTAGACTAGTATTATATTTATATTGTATTAAAAATAGCTTATATGTGACGGAGTAATCCCAATTTATAGGAAAACTGTGATGTACATAACCGGTTTTCCATCTCCACTAAAGTCATGGGAAGTTACACGCGTAATCGGCGCATGCGCAATCCGCGCACCCAATCATCGCAGTAACCGCCACGACGTCGGATCCCAAGTAGGGGTAGGGGCACCCGATGCCGATCAGCGGCGCCGACCGGCCCTACCTGAGCCGGCCACCGCCCTCTACCTATCCGTCTCCTCGGCTGCCCGGAGCCAGGCGGCCTTGCCGTGGCCAGCCCCAAGGACCGGCCAAGGCCGCTCGCTCTCGGGCGACCTCGTCGCGGCCGGCCAAGGCGGCCTCATCATGGTCGGCCCCCGCAAGGGCCACCCAAGGCCTCCCGAGCCCGGGTGGCTTCGTCGCAGCCGGAACCTGCGAGGGAGAGGTCGGCCGTAACAAGGAGGCTGAGGCCTCCCGCTCCCGAGTGGCCTCATCGCGGGCCGCGGCCGACCACGACGAGGGCCGACCGAGGCCGCCTGTCCCGGGGAGGCCTCACCGCGGTCGGCCCTCGCGAGGGTCGGTCAAGGCCGCCCAGATCTGGGAGGCCTCGCCGCCACCCCCCCCCCCCCCCCTCGGTCGCCCGTCGGGCATGAGGATGGAGGCTGCCTCCCCCGTTCATCGTCGCCGGGCCGCCATTCTTGGCGGATGGACTATCTTTTGGCCTAAGGGTAGGATCGCCATTTTTCAAAAATGGCAATCCGTGTGATTCCTTTCGACCGATCCTAATTGCAGGCGAAAATACCGGACAGCCACTCTTAAAAATCTATAAATAGGCCAGATTTTACTTCAAAAATGTCTTTTTTGGGGTTCAGGAAATTTCCTAACTCTCACTCCACTTCACTCATTTTTCTTCGCCTCTCTTTACAGGATCTCCACCCAAGACCACTTCCGCAAGGCTCCGCCAAGGCCGCAAAGTCAAGAGGAAGTTGGAAAAGAACCAAAACAAGCACACCGCGTACTCGCTCTAAGAACTACCCCCCAGATTGTTGGCTTCACGAAGGTACGGAAGACGAGAAGCGTGGTGCCATCCCCGCCAACACGCCAAGTTCATTCTGAAGGCAAGACAACGCCCACACCCTCAGAAAGCGAAAAGCCGAAGGCCATCAGCGCAGCACGGTCTCCAGCGACACCTGTCGTTTGTTCTCCCCCCCCCCCCCATCTCATTAAGTGTAACAAGGCACGGCCCGTCACCCTCGCTTTTGATAACTTCACACAATGAAGTTATCTTAAAATATGTTGCAACAAATAAAAATTTATTGTAACAAACATGCGAATTTGAATTTCGAATTTCTGAAAATATTCAAAAAATGACAGTTATGGAAATGAAAATAGCCTTCCTTTCAGAATTCTTGGAGTCGATATGGGGCCTTTACACTAATAAATAGAGGGAGAGAAGGTTTAGAAATCATATTGGGTCATTTTGGAGAAGAAAGGATTTTGCGGCTAGGGTTTTGGGGCTAAAGAACCTGCATGTCAGCCACTAAAAAGGGTAGATCTGAATTTCTGACGTCATGTACTGTAAGATCTCTCTAGTTTTGCGGCGTTTTATCTCCGTTATGAACTAAACTCTCCTAGTCTTGTATGGAGAGAGTACTATGTGTGTTTTGGTGGTGAATCTTTCTTATATTTGAATTTGTTTGATGATTTATCTTGGTGAACTTTTGAATTTGATATTGAAATCTTTAAGTTATGCTTTCATCTTCTATTGTGTTGCGAGAATCGAGAGATGAGTGACGTATTATTATGTTAAAGGCAATCTTATCGCACCGCAAGAATCGAGAGACGCGTGGTGTGAATTTTTTTACTTAAAGTTTCTACTATTATGCTATGCTTCGAGAATCGAGAGAGGAGAAGTGTAAGTGCTCTTAAGTTTACCACGATTTAGAGAGTAGAAAGAGATTTCTCTTTCTTACTAGCAACTCTGATTTTAATTATTCGTGGTATCCTTCATTCTATCTAAATTAGAAATGACTGGAAGAAGATAGAATATCAAGATTTCCGAGATTCGATAGATGAGGATTTTTTCTATAAAAAAATCGTTGCAAGATAATTTGATCAAGTATTTTTAAAAGAAATTATTTTCATACATCACCTCGACGCACATAGGAAATCAAAAATACAAGACTTTTTCTTCAACTGATAGAAGGTATCTCTTTGATTAGTATATTTAGTTAAAATCATTGTTAGAATTTTTCTTTCTCAAAAATCATCTCAGTAAATCAAATTGAATTTGAAGAAGCGGTGTTGTTAGTAATTGTAAGCACTAAATTAATCACTTCTCTGTGAGAACGATCTCACTCACACTTTATTACTTGAGCGACGCGTGCACTTGCGCTTAAGCCTTTTTACCGCGTACCAGCTCTCCTCCTGGAAGCTCTGCAATAAACTTTCATATAGAGGAAGTTAAATCGGCACCGTACTGACCGCGTGATTTTTCACCCCGATTGCGGGTTCCCACGTCACCAAGCCTCCGTCTCAACACCCAGTGAATTTTTTTTTGTTGATTCCCTCGGTCGCTTTGCGGGCTAGGATGGTTCAGAAGGCCCGGTCTAAAAAGAGCACCGCGCGGACCCCAACAATATTAGTAGATCCAAAACGGCTATTGGCGGATCGCACTGTAAAGAAAAAAATGCAAGAACTACTATGGGCAGATTGAGCATTTACGGGTTCACAAATCTCTATGATTTTTTAGTACGTCATTAGCCTAGGTCTGTTCTTAACTTGAATTGATCTACCCATAACAACTAGGTGTGAGCAAAAATATCCGAAGAACCGAAAATCGGACCGAAACCGAACCGAACCGGGCGGTTCGGGTCGGTTCTTATTTCTGTCGGTTTGGGTACGATTCCAAAAAATGTAGAACCGATGGTTCTGTTCGATTCTCGGTTCCGCCAGTCGGGTACACGAGAACCGACCTGAACCGAATATAAATCAATTTTATTTAATGTCGAATGCTCTTTGCCAGTTTGCCCTAGCTTTGCCCTGTGAGAAGAAAGCAAGAAGCCACCTAATCGCCGACGCCGACGCTCCTTCCTCCCGCCTCGACGTGACGACGCTGACGCTCCTTCCTCACGCCTCGACGTGACGACGCCAAGGCTCTTTCCTCCTCAGCTCTTCCTCACGACCTCCTCCTCCCTTCGAGAATTTGTAAGCAGTAACCTTCTTCCCCTCGCCGGTTAAAAAATCAATTGTTCTTCGGTAGTTTTCATAGCATTGGGAAGCAATTCCTGCTCTTCGTCCTCTTTCTGCTCGCATTGGTTAAGAAATCTCTTATTTTGATATTTTTATTAATGTTCATTAGTCTTATGTTATGAACCTAGAACCGAACCGGAACTGACATGACCCAATCGGTTCGGATCCGGTTCCATAATTTAGAACCGTTGGTCGGTTCCGGTTCCAAAAATTTAGAACTGAATCTATACGAGTCGGTTCTTGGTTCTATGTGGAACCGAACAGAACCGATCCTAGTTGCACCCCTAATAACAACGGCCTTAAAAAGGCGATCAAATTTTGACTTTGTTTGAGGTGATGGTGATGGTATAAAAAGTTTTATTCTCACTAATCACTATGTTGCAAGCATTTGATTCTCTATTTGTGAGAAAAGTGATTTGTGTTAAAAAAGTATTTTCGTGTTCTTTTTAGAAAGCATGGAACTCCCTAAACTTTTAGAAATTTTTTTTAAAAAAAGTTTTTGTGTGTTTTATCCCATGCTCTTCATTCTCTCATATGATTTTCACTACCGCTATTTTTTCTGACAGCTCTACTAATTACACCACTGATTTCCCGACAATGCTTTTTTCCTGCTTTGTCTGCATGGCATTTATGCATGACGCAAACATTTATTAACTAACCACTTTGTTACACACTTCAAATGTCATCAAGGGAGTTCGGGCTCTTCCATACGTCAACTAGTCGAGAAGTGCATCCAAATATTTACACAGTACTCGCCGACTATCGCAAGAAAACGTCCACAAAAAGTTATGTATTTACTACTCAAAAGGATACTCGATTCTCATACTTTCGTTTGAATCGAAATCAATTCTGATTTTTTTACTCTTCATCAATCATACTTTGGATCATATTTGGAACAAGTGAATATTATGTCATGTACATGATGGAACTTCAGCATAATACACGTGTGGCATATGACTACATATGCATCCAAAGCCAAGCTCAAAAGGCAACTCGAAGATATCACTTGGCTTGCAGCACCGAACCCAAAAGATGACTCGAAGATCTCACTTGGCTTTCAGCACAAAGTCCGGAAGGCGACTCGAAGATCTCACTCGGCTTCAAACTCTGAGCTCAAAAGGCGATTCGAAGATCTCACTCGGTGTTCGGCTCCAACCCGAGAACTCCAGTTGTTGCGTTCATCACCCCAATGGCTTCAAGAACCGAGTGTACAATTCAAATTGTTGAGTCCGACATCTCAACGGCTTCTGAGCATGCTACTTGGTCCCCCCCCCCCCGACAACTCCAACATTTTTGAAATCTCATTATAACGAGTAGTGACTTGTCACCCTCAAGGACTAACTCTTGCAACACTAAGAGAACTCGCGAAACTTGATCCGCACCGATTCGGTCTCATAGTTTTTTTTTTCTTTACCGGGTTTCTCGACGTCAAAAGTCTTGTTGTCAATTGTTGATTTAATCGGTGACTATTTGCGAGCTCAGCTCACTCTCGAGCTGAGACTGTTCACCACGGTTGAACCGCAAGAGCACTGAGCGACCCGCAACAAACATAAAACACATTTTTATTTAACAGCTAAACAACTATTATTAAAACGTTATTCTTCCGAACATAAAAAATGTGAACACCTTTTCGAAAAGCACCTATACGAAGATTTTTTAAACAATCTATAACCTATCCAAAACAGTTTTCTGGACAGTTCTAATGTCACCACTGATTTTTCCGCCATTATCTCCGCCCCAAACAAAACCTATGTGACAGTTGGATCTAGAAATGAAAAAGTTGATGATATACACAAGTGTTTGGTGAAGGTTTGGATATGATATTGTTTGGCTACAGTGAAACAAACTATATAATATAAGATTATGTCATGGTACTTCTGCACAAGAAATGCACTCTCCAAGTCTTATAGCAAGTTATCCAATAAAAGTACGCATCTGTTTTAGATCAACAAAACATGAACAGAGATTTTAAATTGTATTGCTCAGCTGGCTGCAGGAAAAAAATTTAATAACTCGTGCTTGCAGATAGAAAAACTCTACAAATAGTTGTTTGTGATTAGAGGATAACAATTCTCTAGAGTTAACTCTAATATTTTGGCACATTAGGCTCTGTTTGGGGGGACTTATTTTCACCGTAAAGCGGTTACATGTTAGATTGTGACACCTATTCGCGCCCGGACCGTTAGGATTGCGCCATGTCACCAATCCGTGGGATTCCCATTTTCCTAATCCAGGCCAAATCCTTTTTAGGAAGTTCATCAAAGGAGATTATTCTCCTTTCCCCCTTTGTGCTCGCCAAACATGGAATGTCCGGCCCTCTCTTGTGCTATAAAATGGAGGGAGGCTATGATTCAAATAATCCAAAACACCAACAGCGATCCGAAGGAGTTATTAGCCACCCTCCGTTCTCATCCCAGCGGCATCAGGCGGCGACGGCGGCAGCAGGTGCGCAAGGGGGCGACTCCAGGCGGACGACTTCAGGCGGAGCTATCGGAGCGGCATCCGGTCGAATCCAGTCGGATCGACATCAGGCCGGTCTCCCGCGGAGGTGATCCCAGGCGGCGCGGCGACATCAGGCGGCCGAACCCAGGCGAGGTCGGCTTCAGGCGTGCAGTCCAGGCGGCGATTCCGCAAAGGAGGTGAACAGTACCACTGTCGCCCGGCGACATCACTATCGCTCGGCGATAGCCCGATTTCACCTTTTCGGTTTTTTCTTCATTGCTCGACCTTACGGTCTCTATTGTAATCTGTACATCCATACCTTATAGTGGATCTTCTCCGGCGCGCTCTCCCCGTGGATGTAGGAGCTTCTCTCCGAACCACGTAAATTTTCTGTGTCGTCTGTGTGCTTGGATATCTCGCTCTGTGGTTTTTTATTTTGCGCGATTGTTTTTGCTCGATTTAATTCCGTTGCGCTACCGCGGTACTCGGTCCGATTGCATAACAATTGGTATCAGAGGGAGGTTCCGCGGGGGTGATCGTCTGGGCGTTCTGGTTCTAGATCTGGGTCAACGGTAGGTGACGACAAGGTCCACTCCCTACCTTCTCAAGATCTGATCCGAGAACATTTTTCTGATCACTCAGTAGCACTGCGAGCAAAACAATGGCGGCAAAATTCGAGATTTCCAAGTACGACGGCAAGATCGATTTCGGCTTATGGCAGAAGCGGATCAAGGCGGTTCTCGTTCAGCAAGGACTCCACAAGGCGCTACTCGGCAAGGAGAAGTCCGGCGTGAAGAAAGACGAGGAATGGGAGGAACTGGATCTGAAGGCCATCAGCACAATCCAGTTGAGTCTCGCTGACGAGGTCATGTACAACGTGGTCGACGCTGACACCACCGTAGACCTATGGAAGAAATTGGAGGAGCTGTATATGTCGAAATCTCTCACAAACAAGCTCTATGTGAAGAGACAGTTATACAGCTTAAGAATGTCCGAGAGCAACAAGCTGCTAGAACACATGAATGCGTTCAACAAGTTGATCTCCCAGCTGCGGAGCATGGACGTAAAAGTCGAAGAGGAAGACCAGGCGCTTCTACTACTGTCTTCTCTACCGAAGTCCTATGACCATCTGGTCACCACGATCCTCTACGGAAAGGATACGCTCAAAATGGAGGAGGTGATGACGACGCTGCTATCGAACGAAACGCGGAGCAAACCCGGCCCCAGCACCAGCGAAGGTTTGTTCGTAAAGAACAAAGAACCGGTCAGAGGGAGATCGAGAGACAGAGGGAAGAAATTCAATCGGGCCAGGTCTAAGTCTCGGGACAAGAAGAACCAGTGACACTACTGCAAGGAAGAAGGGCACTGGAAAAATAATTGTCCGAAGAAAAAGGCGAAAGAAAGGAATCAGGAACAGGCGGATGTGGCGTCCGACCCGAGAGCGATGCTGACGTACTCCATGTACACTCCACCCTCGATACCACCGACACGTGGATCATGGATACGGGATGCTCGTATCGCATGTGCCCGAACATAGAATGATTCACTAGCTTCAGGCAATGTGACGGCGGTCGCGTTCTGATGGGAAACGACTCGGAGTGCAAGACGCTCGGGATCGGCAGTATCAGAATTAAGATGTTCGACGGAACAATCAGGACCCTTACTGATGTAAGATACGTGCCCGATCTGAGGAAGAGTCTAATTTCCCTAGGCACTCTAGAGGCGGCTGGGTGCTTATACACCGGCGAGGGAGGATATCTGAAGGTCAAGAAAGGCGCTCTGGTGGTCATGAAAGGAGAGCGCTCTGGTACTCTCTACAAACTGATCGGCACTACCATCGCCGGCGACGCGGCGGTTTCTGAGACGACAGATGAGGACTCCTCTCTGCTGTGGCATGCTAGGCTTGGCCACATGAGCGAGAGAGGACTGCTGGAGCTTCACAAGAAGGGCCTACTGAAAGGAGTCAAGACATGCAAGTTAGACTTCTGCGAGACCTGCGTTCTCGGGAAGCAGCACAGAGTGAAGTTCGTGACATCTACGCAGCGGAGTAAGCAGGCACTGGAATATATACACTCAGACGTTTGGGGGCCTGCCCCAGAGCCGTCTCTTGGTGGGGCCAGATACTTCGTGACTTTCATCGACGATTTTTCGAGAAAAGTCTGGATCTACTTTCTGAAGCACAAGTCCGAAGTATTCGAGAAATTCAAAGTCTGGAAGACGACAGTGGAAAAGCAGACCGGAAAAAGAGTCAAATATCTGAGATCTGATAACGGTGGCGAGTACACCTCAGCGGAGTTCCAGGAATACTGCAATCAGGAGGGCATCACTCGACACCTTACTATTCCTGGTACACCGCAGCAGAACGGGCGTGGCAGAAAGGATGAACCGAACGTTGCTAGAGAGAGCTCGGTGCATGCGGTTATTTGCAGACCTACCAAGGTCCTTCTGGGCCGAGGCTATTAATACGGCATGCTATCTAGTGAATCGATCCCCATCGATGTCACTGAATCTGAAATCACCACAGGAAGTTTGGTTAGGCAGGCCGGTTGACTACTCTGACATCCACATCTTTGGTTGTCCTGTGTACACCCTTGTACAGGACTCTGAGAAGACGAAGCTGGATGCTAAGTCCAAACGGTGCATCTATCTGGGAAGAAAGACCGGCACGAAGGGGTTCAAACTGTGGAACCCGGACACAAAGAAGGTGGAGGTCAGGCGCGATGTGATCTTCGATGAGGCCTCTATGCTCAAGAAATCTGAGGCTCAGTCTAAAGAGGTGGAGGAGACTCCAGTCACACCCCTAGAGGTGGAGCTGGAAGGGAGCAACCAAGCTGATGACCACGGTGATTCCTCTGACCCAGAAAATGCTGATGTTGTGCAACCTACGGAAGCAGAGCCGTACTCTATTGCTAGAGAAAGGGCAAGGAGATAGGTCAGACTGCCTCTCAGGCTACAGGACACGGTAGCGTACGTTTTCCAGGTGATCTCCACAGATCCTGGATCTTATAAAGAAGTTGTAAAGAGTAGAGAGAGTTCTCAGTGGAAAGCAGCTATGGAAGAAGAGATGGAGTCCTTCGTAAAAACCAGACTTGGAACTTGGTTCATCTGCCCAAAGGGGCGAAGGCAATCAGTTCCAAATGGATATTCAGGAAGAAGGAATCTACATCCGGCAAAGACCAGTGGAGATACAAGGCCAGATTCGTTGCCAAGGGGTTCGCGCAGAAGAAGGGTGTCGATTTTGATGAAATATTCTCACCCGTGGTAAAACACTGCTCCATACGGGTACTTCTTGCGATGGTGGCAATGAACGACATGGAGCTAGAGCAGATGGACGTGAAAACGGCGTTTCTTCATGGCAACTTGGAAGAGGAGATCTACATCTTGCAGCCTGAAGGGTTTGTACAACCCGGTGACGAAAAGAAGGTGTGTAAACTAAGAAGGTCTCTCTACGGTCTGAAGCAGGCTCCAAGAATGTGGAACAAGAGATTTGATACGTTCATGGTTTCACAAGGAATTCAGCAGGAGCCAGTACGACAGCTGCACCTATTACAAGTTTCTGGCAAACGACGACGTTCTGATTCTGATGTTATACGTCGACGACATGCTGATTGCGTGCAAGTCAGCTCAGGAGATCCAGTCCTTGAAGCAGAAACTACAAGCTGAGTTTGAAATGAAGGATCTGGGTCAAGCACAGAAGATCCTTGGCATGGAAATCAAGCGAGATAGGAAGCGGGGCATGCTTTGGCTTTCTCAGACAGGGTACATTCAGAAGGTTCTGGAAAAGTTCAATATGACTGAATCTAAGTCTGTTTCAACCCCTCTCGGGCAACAGTTTAGATTATCATCACAGCAGTGTCCAGACACAGAGGGAGAGCGACAAAAGATGCTCGGGGTGCCGTACGCTAGTGCGGTAGGATGCTTGATGTACGTCATGATCTGTACGAGACCAGATATCGCTCAGGCTGTGAGCGTAGTCAGCAGATATATGGGGAATCCGGGGCGACAACACTGGGAAGCAGTCAAGTGGATTCTAAGATATCTGAACGGAACGAAAAACGTCAGTTTGCTGTTTAAGAAGAGCGGAGTTTCTAAAGTCCTAGAGGGCTACGTTGATTCCGACTATGCGGGCGACCTCGACCGAAGAAGATCTACCTCCGGGTACATCTTCCTTTGTGGTGAGGGCCCCATCAGTTGGAAAGCCACTCTGCAGGACATTGTGGCTTTATCTACGACAGAGGCTGAATACATTGCCGCAGTGGAAGCTGCAAAGGAAGCTATCTGGCTCAAAGGTCTCGCCAAAGAACTCAGGATTTCTCAGGAAGCGGTGAAGCTGCACTGTGACAGTCAGAGTGCGATTTGTCTGGCCAAAGACCCGGTCTATCATGCCAGGACAAAACACATTGATGTGCGGTACCATAAGTTGAGAGAGTTCGTTGCTGGCGGAGATATTCAGTTACTAAAGGTGCACACTGAGGATAACATTGCAGACATGTTGACCAAGCCGTTGACCGGAGTCAAGTTCAAACACTGCCTTGACTTGGCTCATATCTGTGCGTGCTGATCGTGGAAACCCCAGGGAGAGGGGGTAGTTTGCCGGAGGGAGGAGATCCAAGTTTCAGGTGGAGTCTGTCGCGTGAGGCGTCAAGGTGGAGATTGTTAGATTGTGACACCTATTCGCGCCCGGACCGTTAGGATTGCGCCATGTCACCAATCCGTGGGATTCCCATTTTCCTAATCCAGGCCAAATCCTTTTTAGGAAGTTCATCAAAGGAGATTATTCTCCTTTCCCCTTTGTGCTCGCCAAACATGGAATGTCCGGCCCTCTCTTGTGCTATAAAATGGAGGGGAGGCTATGATTCAAATAATCCAAACACCAACAGCGATCCGAAGGAGTTATTAGCCACCCTCCGTTCTCATCCAGCGGCATCAGGCGGCGACGGCGGCAGCAGGTGCGCAAGGGGGCGACTCCAGGCGGACGACTTCAGGCGGAGCTATCGGAGCGGCATCCGGTCGAATCCAGTCGGATCGACATCAGGCCGGTCTCCCGCGGAGGTTCCAGGCAGCGGAGGTGATCCCAGGCGGCGCGGCGACATCAGGCGGCCGAACCCAGGCGAGGTCGGCTTCAGGCGTGCAGTCCAGGCGGCGAATCCGCAAAGGAGGTGAACAGTACCAACTGTCGCCCGGCGACATCACTATCACTCGGCGATAGCCCGATTTCACCTTTTCGGTTTTTTCTTCATTGCTCGACCTTACGGTCTCTATTGTAATCTGTACCTCCATACCTTATAGTGGATCTTCTCTGGCGCGCTCTCCCCGTGGATGTAGGAGCTTCTCTCCGAACCACGTAAATTTTCTGTGTCGTCTGTGTGCTTGGATATCTCGCTCTGTGGTTTTTTATTTTGCGCGATTGTTTTTGCTCGATTTAATTCCGTTGCGCTACCGCGGTACTCGGTCCGATTGCATAACAGTTACAACCGCATGAATCGGATCATAATTATGGTCCGATTCATGCGATCGTAAGGCTTGACCGGTGAAAATAAGTCCCCTCAAACGAAGCCTAAATGTCTTTATCCTGTTAAACATGCAAAGCATTCATCCAAGGCACAATTGGATGCGCAGACAATGTTTGATTCTACTTACAAAGTTGTGGAGAAGACAAAATTGGCTCATAAACAATTCGGCTTAAGATCTGCCGTGTTGCTATGCCGCACAAATAGAATTGAAATGATCAAAATAAAGCTAGGTCGAGACAAATAGATATTTCTAGTGCTAGGCCACCAAGGCCGAACCATCACCATATAGCCACTAGAGAGCTCATCTTCCCCTAGATCTCCGCTGCAAAGAACATCTTTCCTTAGAAACCATCTCAGCTTCGACACTCTGGTTTTTCCAAGGTTCATCTCTAAATTGCTTTTCTTAGATAGAGAACTTGATTCATGTAGAAAATGGCACCTCCAATGATGGAGAGGATATACCTTCTCAATCTTAATCCTAGCTACAAATTGGTAAGTTTTCAAATTCATTGCCACTTATGTACTAGTGAGATCCTAGCTACGATGAGGCGTGTCTACATTGTCAAGCTGAGTCATAAATCCATTATTGGGCACCACGAGTTATTAAATTTGAGATTGGCCAATATTAGATAAACAAAATGTATGATGGTGTAAAAAATATCATGAAATTGGCCCTCACCCAAATTCCTATGCCTTGGATTGAATGCTGGTACTAAAGTTTTTTTGGTTGAATATGCCTAATATGCTCTAGAATCCAGTGATAAAAATATAGAAGAAACTATTTTATTCAAGAGATATTAATAGCAGCAAGATATGCAGATTGTTAAAAGATCCGCAATTTACACTGAATGCGATCTCCCCGGAGTTATGCGGTCTTGGGCTTGGAAAGAGCCTTCCGGCGCTGCCCCAGCATATAGGTGTACAAATGTGGACTGCCTGCAACAAATATATAGATTATTTTCATACATGTATAGTTAGAGAAATACTAAGTATACTTATTTTAACTGAGGACAAGAAGAAGAAAAAAGGATACCTGGAACATAAATACCAAGAGTGAGAATAGCTGCATAGAAATAGTCAAAAGAGAAGTTCCACTTGTTGGGCATCCTCAAGCAGTACTTCTCAGATGCCTGTGGATCACAACCGTAAGTATGCCACCGAGAAAATTAAATCTAGCTACTTTGGCTCCGTTGGGCACGACGGCAGCCTCGTGAATGTGGTGGTTACGAATTGTCGTTCGTGAACGCCCGACCTCACATATCAAACTTCATTCACATTTTATGTTTAAAACTAGTCTTTATTTGGTAGTTGTCGTAATCAGTGTCATGTCAAACATATATTTTATGACTGTGTTTTTATCCAAACTCACCGGAGTAAAAACGCAGCGCCAAACGGAGCCTTCATCACTAATTGTAAGTTAAACAATGTTAATTAATTTGCATCTTCTAAACTTAATAAATATATTCCAAACTAATTGTTCCATGTGGATGAACCAGGGAAATAATCGCATGTTCTCATCTAATCACTCATTATAGATTAGGATGAAATTATGCATTATGCATATAGAAGTTTAATGAAGTAACATTATGCATATATAAATTATTAGGAAAAATGCATTACCTTAATGAATGGCAAGGCAGTATATATGAGGCCAACCTCACTGGTGATGCCTACTGGGTACATTACCAAGAAGGTACTATACCTGCAACATGCAGAAACTGAATTCTTAGTGAATGCTTGTGTAGTAGCACAAAGTGGGAATAAGAGAGAATCGACGAAGGCTACCTCAGCCATAAAAGCCAAGATGGAGGAGCCCCAAAAGCCTCTTTCATGCCGAAGAACGAGTATCTAATTATCTGGAAAGAAGGATTAAAGAGTTAATTAACTCAATTAATGATCTCCCAAGTTAACTGTTATGAGAAAGCAATTTGATATGGGAATTCAAGAAGGGCTGAATCTGGAGCTCAACTTAATATTATAGGGTTAATAATCATCCAAACAAACATGGGAGGACCTTTCAATTACAGCTCCAAAAAAATCCTCTTTTTGGCTCTAAATTGGCTTGTTATCCAATTTTGTTCGATTTATAGATGTCCCAGCTCGAAACAACTTCATTCTCGGAATGTTTGAATTTGAATGAATAATCTCAAATTCAGTATTATTGTTCTCCTAAAATTACTTTTGATGATATATATGTACTTATATAACATAAACATGGAAGATGAATAGTGGCATGTCTGTAAGTCGCTCATGTTGTTTTTTTTTGTTCTTTATGTTAAAAAAATACAATATTAAAAGGGAAAAGTTGCCTTTGGTGAAATATTCAAAATTGTCAATTATGTCCTTATTTTTATAATTTAATGACTTAATATATCTTATAATCTATTTCAAAAAAATTAAAATATAATATCTATTCGAGTAATTACACTATCCCAAAAGTTAAAAGTAATGATGAAAATCCATAAAATCCAAAAGTTAAAAGTTTTAGTAGATCTCCTAGCCCTACTATGATAGGCGGTCATTAGGCAATGTCAGCTGTCTATTTGAGGAAGGTTGTTATTAGACGTATCAGCAGTATTTTTGAGGAGTTACCTTTAAATCAATTAACTTTATTAAAGTTGATTAATTAATATTGTATTTATTTTAAGTTGAATTAAATAATTGATAGGGACGGAGCTCCGAACCTATTGCAGTTGAGGTACTGTCGCGGAGTGCCCGACACGGGGCTCCGCCCCTACGGCCAGGCGCAACAGTACCCGGCCGGCGACGGCGGGCTTCGCCCGCCCCGGCTCGATGCTCTCGAGCAGCCTTCGGCCGCATACAGGAAATGGACGGGGGCGAAACCTGACCGACGACGACGGGTTTCGCCCGCCCCATCAAGGCGGGTTTCGCCCGCAACATATACATATGAGTACTCAAAATGACCATAAAAAATATACATAAATATTACAATTTTTATTTTGTAAAACAATATACGTTTTGACCTAAAAATATTAATTTTGACTTTAATAAAGTTGATTGATTTAATATCATCACCTCGAAAATACCACTGATATGTCTAATGACAACCTTTCTTGAATAGACCGCTGGCATGCCTAATGACAATCTACCATAGTCAAGGTTTTAAAAACCGGACCGGACCGGCCGGTTCGACCGGTCGGACCGCCGACCGGCCACCCGGGCGGTCCGATCAGGCCTCTAAAACCGGCCCCGCTCAGAACCAAACCGTCCGGTTGAACCGCCCAACCGTAAACCGGGCCGGTTTTCATAAGATCGGGCGGGCCATGGCGCCCAAAATTTAATACCGAAAATGAGGAGGGCGGCAGGTTTTGAACACATACCAATTCAAAATCAAGCAAGTAAGCAAACCACTCAGCCATTTGGTCATTGATGAATGTTTTTAAAATATATTATATACATATAAATTAATACATATTTATAAAAAATAATCTATATAATAAAAACACATGCATAGAAATGTATAATTGACAGCCAAGTCAGACGTGTGACGGTCACATTTATCAAATATTATCTCATTTTTTATTATTTAATTAGTATATATTTTTTCAAGTAGTTATAAAATTTGTTAAAGATTGCATAAAAAGTGAACAAATATGACAAATCCCCAAATTTTTATTCTTTTTTTCAATTATATTTTTTCGTACAAACTAAAAATTATGTTATTATTTATTTCATGGACGGCGAGCCTCGCGCGTACATTTGGAAATACGTGTTACGCGTATTTCCCTTATTCTGATATATTATATATATAACGGTTCAACCCCGGTTCAACCTTGAACCTCTCCCTCCGTCGGTTCGATGCCCGATCCGGTTTTCAAAACATTGACCATAGTAGGTGTAGGAGCTCTACTAAAAAACTTTTTGAATTTAAATGGATTTTCATCATTACTTCTAATTTTTTGATAGTGTAATTACTTGAATGGACATTGTATTTTAATTTCTTAAAAATAGATTATAATATATTTCAAGTCATTAAAATATAAAAATGAGGGCATAATTGGTATTTTTGATAAAAATCCAAAAGTTAAAAATAATGATGAAAATCCAAAATTTAAATAGATTAAATTATCCCAAAAGTTAAAAGTAATGATGAAAATCCATAAAATCCAAAAAGTTTTAGTAGTGCTTCTACACCTACTATGACAGGCTGTCATTAGGCATGTCAGCTGTCTATTTGAGAAAGGTTGTTATTAGACAAATCAGCAGTATTTTTGAGAAGCTACCGTTAAATCAATTAACTTTATTAAAGTTGATTAATTAATATTGTATTTATATTAAGTTGAATTAAATAATTGATAGGGACGGAGCCCCGAACCTATTGCAGTTGAGATACTGTCGCGGAGTGCCCGACACGGGGTTCCGCCCCTACGGCCAGGCGCGACAGTACCCGACCGGCGACGGCGGGCTTCGCCCGCCCCGGCTCGATGCTCTCGAGCGGCCTTCGGTCGCATCCAGGAAATGGATGGGGGCGAAACCCGACCGGCGACGATGGGTTTCTCCCGCCCCCATCAAGCCGGGTTTCGCCCTGCAACATATACATATGAGTACTCAAAATGACCGTAAAAAAATATACATAAATATTACAATTTTTATTTTGTAAAACAATATATGTTTTGACCTAAAAATATTAATTTTGACTTTAATAAAGTTGATTGATTTAATGTCATCACCTCGAAAATACCACTGATATGTCTAATGACAACTTTTCTTGAATAGACCGCTGACATGTCTAATGACAACCTACCATAGTACGTGTAGGAGCTCTACTAAAAAAATTTTGAATTTAAATGAATTTTCATCATTACTTCTAATTTTTTAATAGTGTAATTACTTGAATGGACATTGTATTTTAATTTCTTTGAAATAAATTATAATATATGTCAAGTCATTAAAATATAAAAATGAGAGCATAATTGATATTTTTGAATGTTTCACCAAAGACAACTTTTCTCTTATAATAGTGAAAGATATATATATATATAACTTAAGCGGAGGATATTATTTATACATAACTATATATATGTATATACAGTTATACGCACACTCATACATGAGAGAGAGTTCATGGGGAGGCACACGTGCGGCCACGACAAGACCCTGGACGCGACTGTGTCACGCCACTCGCAACCCCACAGCACACGAATGTAGTCTTAATGAGCCTTGGTGCGATATGTTTGATGGTTGGACGTCGTCATCAAGGCCAACAGTCAAACTAAACAATATTTGTCAAGCGTGAAAGCATATGGTGGCATGACATTGTAGTGAAGAAATCAAATTTTATTGACATGTCATAGAGTCAATACAAAAAGGAGGACATGTGGTCTGAACAGTGAATCCAGCTTTTAAAAAAATGGTGTTTTTTTATTGATGCATTCTTACTTTGTGTAGTTCAAAATGCATTCATTCTACTTATAAGCTGCATGCAATTGATTCAAGTCATTCAATACATGTCATCCATTACTCATGGGCTCTTAACTAAAGAGAGCTTAGGATCTGTTTGATGCGACGTTTTTGCTCCGGTGAGTTCGGACAAAAATGCCACCATCATAAAATATGTGTTTTGCATGATAATGGTTATGACCGTCATCAAGAAAAAATAAACAGTTTTGAACATCAAGTGGATAGATCCGGGATTCACGAACGGTGGTTCATAACCACCATCTTCACGACCACCACCGTCATGCCAAACGAACCCTTAAGCGATTTCTTATAAAGAAGTGGGGAATTATTGTTGATTATTCTAAATTAATAGCTATTTTATGCGTCTAAATAGGATAGTACAGTTATATTTGATAATGAATTAATCATCTTCATTCCAAAATCTGAAAGAACGTACTTGAAGTACCAAAAGGTCGTGCGTCCCCAAATAAAGAATCTTGGTGGTGGAAAGAGGAAGTGCAAGATAAAGTGAGGGTAAAGAGAGTCAGCTATAAATCACTTTACGCTTGTAGGAATGATGAAAACTTAATCAGTCATAAAGTCGCCAAAAAAGAAGTTAAACAGACAGTAAGTAAAGCAAGAAATCAATCTTATGAAGAATTTTATAAGGGACTTATATAAAAGATGAAGAGCGTGACATATATAAAATTGCTCGAGCTGGAGAAAGAAAGACAAGAGATTTAAGTCAAGTAAAATGCATAAAGAATGAGACAGATACAGTTTTGACGGTTGATGTGGATATTAAAGAGCGATGAAAAAATATTTATCAACTTTATAATGAAACAAATGACAATGAATTAAACCTAAAAGAGTTAAGTAAATCAGATAAGTATAAGAACATAGCGTTTTATCGTAAAATTCAAGTATCAGAGGTAAAAGATGCTCTAAATAAGATGAAAAATGAAAAGACGGTTGGGTCAAACGATATACCCATCGAAGTATGTAAATGTCTAGGAAATGAAGAAATTGTGTCTTACATGTTTTTTCAATAAGATACTGAAGTCAAAAATAAGGTCAGATCAATAGAGAGAAAGTGTCTTGCTACCTTTATATAAGAATAAAGGGGATATACAAAATTGTGTTAATTACAGAGGAATTAAATTGATGAGTCATATCATGAAACTATGGGAACGAGTAATAGAAAGAAGATTAAGACGAGAGACTAATATCTCGGAGAATCAATTTGGATTCATGTCAGGGAGGTCGACCAAATAAGCTATACATCTCGACTCATTGACAACTATCAAGAAAGAAAACAAGATTTGCATATGTTGTTTATTGATCTTGAGAAGGCTTATGATAGATGTACAACCTGTATTCGTCGAGGATGAGTCCTACCACAACCAAATCAGCAGAAGTCAAGGTCAACAAGTCAAGACAGAAGTCAGAGTCAGCGCGCAAGACCGCGGAAGACCCGGGCGAGTATGGCGAGCTCCCCTCGCATACTCGTCAGGTAGGCGACTAGGCAAGATACTCGCCCAGCCCGTGCAAGTTCCTCATGGAAGTCGCCTAGTCGCCAGGGGGTGGGGTATAAATTTGACCTCACCCCCCTTCTTGGATTTTCCTATAAATATGACCTCAGGGGTACGAGGTGAGACACTTGAAATACTCTGCAGGATACTCGCGAGCTCACCATCTTGGATACTAGCCGAGCCTTTGGATTCCTTTTCCTTAAAGACCAGGTCAAGATCTTGCGACTTAGTCATCAGCTAGTCTCCCTCATACCTAGTTCGGCCATTTTTGGTTGAGAAGAGGCTGCTCCTTTCGAGCATCCGGGTACGTGGTGGGACCTTCCTGGCAACATCTGGGGTCTTGTTTTCCTTCGTTCTTCATCCTAGTCATCCTAGCCGTCTAGTCTTACCCCTGAACCGGTAACCTTAGGCGGCCTTGATCCGAATTCTGAGGTCGGGATTTTCCTGGCTTCAACACTTGGTGCGGTGAGCGTGGATCGCGGCCAAGGAGGAAAGTTTGGTGGTTTAGCAAGATGGCCAATGGTGGCGAGCATGGATAGTTGGTTGGTAACTCGGCGGGAGTAGGTGATCTCGCGCGAGGTGGCGAGTTCGTGACCATTGCAGCGTTCGAGGAGTTCGCAAAGAGGATCGAGAAGACCATCCTCTCCGGGTTTTCTCATCGTCCCGATGTCACGGCCCCCCCCCCCCGTCGTGTGACACCGCTGGATAAGGAAGCGCCGAAGAGGTGAGCTGGGAAGGAGCCCGCTTGGGCAAGAGAGGAGCGACCGATACAGTCGCGGCACCATCCGGCGGGCAGCCAAGGGGTCCGGTTCCGAGATCCAATGTCGCAAGCGAGATACCGTGATACTCGCCAGTGGAGCGAGTATGATGTTTCCAGCGAGGATGAAACTCGTCACCGCCAGGAAGGGAGGAGCCCCTTCTGTGACGAGATCCTTGCCGCCCCCATCCCCGAAGGGTTCAGAGAGCCCGTTCTCACCTACTATTCTGGCAGAGATGACCCGGTCAGGCATCTTCAGTGGTTTGAAGATGTCGTCTCCATCCGCAACATGTCTGACGCTTTCAAATGTCGGTTTTTCTCCATTACCCTCAAAGGTAATGCGAGGGACTGGTTTCACCAGCTGCCAGCAGATTCCGTCTATTGTTTCTCTGATCTGCGTCGGGGCCTCATGGCGAGGTTCGCGACATCTAAGAAAAGAAAGAAGGAAGCAACCGCTTTTTTAAAATCAACCAAGGGCAGCACGAGAGTCTCGGCCATTACATAGATCGTTTCCAGGAGGAGATCTTGGAGGTGGAGGAGGTGGATAGCTTTACTCTGATGGTGGCCCTAAAGTTTGGTTTGAAGCAGGGTCTCTTCAGCATGGAGATGGGGTCCAACCCCCCGAGGTCCTTTGTGGAGATGGTGGAGAGGGCGAATACCTTCGTCCGAGGAGAGGAGAAGAACAAAGATTTCTTGGCGCGGCTGGACGGAGATGAACCGTTGGAAAGGGGGAGAGCGGGACCTTCGGAGGCGAAGGCTAGGAGGTCTCCGGAGAGGCAGGTCGAGAGGAGGAAGGAGGAGCCGAGGCGAAGAGAGGAGAAGAGGAAGAGAGAAGAGCCCGGGAGGGTGGAAGAGAGGAGGCAGGAGAGGCCTCGAAGGCAAGAGGAGAGGAGACCCGCAGAGGTCCTGGCAAGGAGAAGGGAAGATAGGCGATTTCAGTACCCCGAGAATCTCCCCCAATGGAGGCCACCAGTGAGACCACGTTTCCAGCAGGAGAGGAGGAATGGCAACCGGCAGGAGGAAGGTCGAGGAGGAGGAAGAAGGGAAGCGATGGTCATCGCCCGTCAGGGCAACAAGCGTCGCCGGAGGGAGCAACGGGCGATGCGTCAGGAAGCGGAGATTCCCCTTTACTGCGACATCCATCGAGTAGAGGGGCATGGGACGTTGGCTTGCCCGGAGTTCTGGGAAGCGAGGAGGAGGTTGGAAGCAGGAGTTGCGGAGAGGGAGCAGCAGAGGCAGGAGGCCCCGGTGGAGCAAGTGGCATTCCAAGATCCGGTGAGGAGGAGGAATGAGGATCGTGTCGATCTGGGAGGTCGCAGAGAGGTGATCCATGGCCCAGGAGGTGGGCACGTCGGGGTGATCAACGGAGGAGTCGGGCTCTGAGCTTCCCGCAAGGGAAGTCTCCATCAAATCTACAAGAAGAACGTCGCCTCGACTTCGCAGAACCCGCCGCCGTTGGAAGAGATCACCTTCTCAGAGGAGGATATGCTAGGGAATGAGAACCTCTTCCATGATGCCCTGATTATTCAAGCTGTCATCGAAAACTTCACCGTCGACTGAATCCTCGTAGATAACGGGAGCTCGGTGAACATCATCTTCAAGAGAACTTTCGTCGGGCTTCAGGTGGAAGCATCTCGGGTCCAGGCTGCAGATGGACCACTCTTTGGCATCTCAGGAGAGAAGAAAGAGGCGGAAGGGGCAGTGGAGCTTCTGGTTACTCTCGGCGGGACTTCGATCTGATGCTGCTTTGTCATCGTCGATGCGCCGAGTGGATACAACGCCATCTTCGGGCGGCCCCTCATCAACTATTTCAAGGTCGTTCCGTCGTCTTATCATCAGTGCTTGAAATATTGTCGGGGGGATGTCCAAGTCAGAATCAGGGGAGATCCCAAGGCCTCTCGGAAATGCTACCTTATTGTCGTCAGTGCCATCAGCTGGATGGGGGACGCGGAGAGGTTGGAGGAGCTGTTGGAAAGGGAGAAAGGATTGCGTGCTGCTGAGGAGATAGAAGAGGTGGAAGTGATCTCCCGAAGAGGAGAGCCTGGACTGCTGAAGGTTGGAGGATCCCTGCCGCTGGAGGGGAAGATAGAGATGGTTGCTTGCCTGCAGGAGAACGTCGACGTTTTTGCTTGGAGCGCTGCCGAGATGCTAGGGGTTAACGCCGATGTTGCCTGTCATCGCCTCAACCTGGATCCCGCAATGGCTCCCGTTCGTCAGAAGCAAAGGAAGAGCGATGTCGTGCTGGCTGGTCCGATCAGGGAGGAAGTGGAGAAGCTGCTAAAAACAGGTTTTGTTTCGGAGATCCAGTATCCTGGATGGGTCTCCAATGTTGTAATGGTGAAGAAACCCGGAGGGGGCTGGCGTCTATGCATTGACTTTTCCATGTTAAATAAAGCTTGCTCGAAGGATTGCTACCCCTTGCCTCAAATCGACGAGCTGGTTGATTCCGCCGTCGGGCTTCCTGTGATGTGTTTTCTTGATGCTTTTTCAGGGTATCCGGATGCATCCCCCCGACAGCCGCTACGTCTCCTTCATAACCAGCGATGACTGTTATAGCTACAAGATGATGTCTTTCGGGCTCAAGAATGCGGGCACAACTTACCAAAGAATGATGGATCAAATTTTCAAGAAACAAAAGGGCGGAACCTAGAAGTATATGTGGACGATCTCCTTGTCAAGAGCAAAAGCGTCGCGAAGCACATAGCGGATCTGGTGGAGACCTTCGCCACCCTGAGGAAATACAAGATGCGACTCAACCCGGCCAAGTGCGTCTTCGATGCAGGAAGAGGAAAGTTTTTAGGTCACTTCCTCACTCTCAGGGGGGTGGAACCTAACCCGGACAAAGTCAAGGTCATTCTGGAGATGGCATCCCCAAGAGATCCCAAGGAAGTCCAAAGGTTGACAGGAAGGCTGGCAGGCCTTAGTCGTTTTCTATCCAAGGCGGGAGAGAAGTGTTCTTCATTCTTTAAAACTCTTCGGGGGAATCAAAAGTTTAAGTGTACTGCGGAGTGTGAGGAGGCCTTCGGAAAGCTCAAGCAACAGCTAACCAAGCTCCTCTCCTCCAAGGCCCGCAGGGAGATGAAATCTCTCACTCTATTGGCAGTAGGAGCAGAGGCGGTTAGCTCGGTGTTGGTCAGAGAAGAAGGCAAGAAGCAGCTCCTCATCTACTATGTGAGTAGAGTGTTGCGACAGGCGGAAACGAGGTATCCTATCCTGGAGAAGTTGGTGTTCGCCTTAGTGGTTTCGGCTAGAAGGCTCCGTCCTTATTTTCAGGCTCACTCCACCAGGGTCGTCTCTGATCATCCTCTGCGTAGCATCTGAATGGAGTGGAGCATTCAGACAGGTTGGCAAAGTGGGCGGTGGAGCTAGAGTTGTCACTTAAAACCGAAAACCGCAAACCGAACCGAAATCGAACCGGAACCGCAAAAAAGCGAACCGAACCGTTCGCAAATTATTCGGTTTCGGTTTGAATTTTGGAACCGTGAACAACATTGATCAGGGTGTGGTTCTTACATTTTATTATCCGGACCGGAACTAGAACCGGAACCACAACATACAAGTTTCAAGCGGTTTCAAGATTTTTAGACCCGATCCGAACCGAACCGAAACCTGTTTATTATTATTATTATATTGCTATTATTTTATAATTTATCAATAATATTTATACTTACTATCACTAGTGGAGTTGGTGCAGTTTGAATCCAAACTGCAATCACATTAAAGGGGTCGATTTTGGACCGAACAAAACTTCACCGCATAAAAACCGTGTGCTATGGTTTGACATTGGTGCGGTTTGGAGTCAATTTTTGCAGTGCATTTGTTATTTTTATATAATTATATAATGTATTTTCAATTTAATTACATTTTTTTTTGAAATATTTTATATTAAAAAAAGAAGATATACAACTACTATTTATTAGTAATCATAAAAGACAACTAATTGTAGTTGATTGTTACGGTTGAGCATGTCAACGAGACGTGGGCAAGCCAACTAAACGTCGTGGCAAGTCGACACGCGTAGGAAGGCGATGGATACTATTCCACCGATCGTGGAAAAGACCATTGAGAAGTGCGCAACATAAATTATTTCTATTTTGATGTTGTTTTGAGTTTTACTATTTGCAGACCGCTTTTATTTCATTCTGTCAAGCT
Organism: Platanthera guangdongensis; assembly: GCA_039583875.1. Lineage (NCBI taxonomy): Eukaryota > Viridiplantae > Streptophyta > Magnoliopsida > Asparagales > Orchidaceae > Platanthera > Platanthera guangdongensis. The sequence goes on along the minus strand of CM077160.1, from coordinate 139,381,242 downwards.
TGATTTTGGTTTTAGTTGGAACAGATTGGAACCGGACCGAACCGCATGGAACCGGACCGAACTGTTAGTGGTCAGTTTGGTTTTAGTTCTTGTTGAACCGTAACCGGAACCGTTGACACACCGGTTCCAAAAATTAAGCTGGAACCGGAACCAGAACTGGAACCGGTCAAACCAAATAAGGTTTTGGATCTAATTAGAAGAACTGTTACATTAGTGGTTTGGTTCCTGGTTTTAGTAGAACCGGAATCGAACCGGAACTGTGACAGCTCTATGTGGAGCTTGGCGAGTTCGACATTTCCTATTCACCGAGGGTAGCGGTCAAGGCGCAGGCAGTAGCAGACTTCTTGGCTGACTTCTCAGTCGAAGTGGGAGGGGACGTGAGCTCTTCTAACCCGGTCTCTTGGGAGATGTTCGTGGATGGGGCTTCGGGCGGGTATTCCGTGGGAGCCGGAGTAGTGCTAGTAAGCCCCCAGGGAACCAGGATCGAGCAGGCCGTCAAGATCCTCTTCCCCGTTACAAATAATCAGGCGGAGTATGAAGTCATTGTGGCTGGCTTGCGTCTCGCCAAGGAGCTAGCAATTCGGGATATCAGGGTCTTCACCGACTCGATGGTAGTCGTGTCTCAAATCAAGGGGGAGTTCGAAGTGCACGATCTCGTCCTGCAGAAATACTTAGTCAAAGTAAAGGTTCTGATTGGGGGTTTTCAATCCTTCTTCGTCGAGCATGTACCCCAGAGGGAAATTCAGAGGCCGATTACCTTGCCAAGTACGGTCCCCGGCTGGGGGGACCGTGACCAAACTGTTCCGACCGTCCATCGAGGAGGGGGAAATGATGGAGATAGAGCAGAGGGCTTCTTGGAAGGATACATTTATTTCTTTCTTGGCAACAGGTCGGCTTCCTGCCAGCTAGGGAGATCAGAGGAAGTTCTGTTACAAAACTGCATATTGCTTGCTACATGAATGAAAGCTCTATCGTAAGACTATCTCAGGCCCTCTGGCCCGGTGCCTGTCGGAGGCAGAAGTCCCTCGTGTTCTGTAGGAGATTCATTCGGGAGAGTGTGGCAGCCTCGTCGGGGACTCGTACTCTTGAATGGAGAATTCTAAGGCACGGATACTTCTGGCCCACCATTCGAAGGATGCGGAAGCCTTCTCCAGGAAGTGTCCTCAATCATCCACTTCGCGCCCCTTCAACTACAACAGCTCAGCACCTTCGCTCGATCACTGCTCCATGGCCCTTCACTATCTGAGGAATTGACTTGATCGCCCTTTTCCTTATGCCACGGACAAGAGGAAGTTCGTCCTCGTCATGATCGATTACTTTCTCCAAATGGATTCCGAGCAAAGCTCTAGCCAAGATCACTTCTCAAATTGTAAAAAATTTCATCTGGGGAAGATTGCATGCAGGTTCGGGATTTCTCTGTCATCGTCACGACAATGGTTCGCGCAGTTCGCCAGCTTGGAGTTAGAGGATTTCTGCAAGCAGCTAGGGACGGATCTTCGATTCGCCTCTGTGCATCATCCTCGCAGCAACGGACAAGTGGAGGCCGCCAACAAGTTGACCATCAACCTCCTAAAGAAGAAAATCACCAACTTGAAGGGTAATTGGACAGAGCAGCTCCCCTCAGTCCTATGGGCTCTGAGAACAACTCCAAAGTCGGCTACGGGGGAAACTCCCTTCAAGTTGTCCCACGGTTTGAGGCGCTCATCCCGGTGGAGTTTGAGGTTAGGAGCCCAAGAGTTATAGCAGCGGGAGACGGCAGCGAAGAATGGCGCTTGGAGAATGAAGACGCTCAAAGACTCTCGCTGGATTTCGTTGAAGAACTTCGTGACTAAGCCTCAATCCGCCAGGAGGAAATCAAGCGGCGCATGGCAAAGCACTTCGACAAAAACGTCCGCCTAAAACATTTCCTCGCAGGAGATCTAATCATGAAAAAGGGGAGTGAGCAGGACACGGTTAGGGTTTACGCATCTGTCTCTTTTTACTATCATCCCAAGTGCCTGGCGACGGAACTAATTAATTTTGCAACGTTTGAGCGGAATTGGCACGAACTAAAAGAGCAACTAAATTTTAATACGGCACAAATCGTTGTTTGTTTTAAAATTATAATTTCTTAAAATGGTTCATTTAAAAATCTGGGAAGAAGCTCGCATCTTTCGTTCTGTTCCCTTTGTCGAGCAAACCGAAATCTTGAACTCCAAATACTTTTCCGTTTGGAGTTTTCGACGTAAAGCGTTTGCTGACGAAACTCGGGCGAAAACTCAACAATGAGTCTAGTTATCCTAAGAGAAAATATAGACACTCACAAAGCAACAGATAGAAACAGTTACCCACGAAAAGAGCCGTCTTTTCCGTATCCGAAGTCGATGGCGATCACACGAGCAGTTGCTCATCACCATCGAACTCCGCTCCGAGGTCGGCCGCTATCGCACACGGGCATCAAAAACTTAAGCACTCACTCACACGAGGTGGTTCCACGGAATCACTCAACAAAGCAAGGAGACCACAACTAAACTACCTAAATTCACTCGCTCTCACACAAGTGGAACCACGTAATCTCCAACACTCGCGGTGGCTCCACGAAATCTCTAACACCTACTCATTCACTGTAAACGAGAATCCACTATTGAACATTAAAGGCACAGTAGCTTTAACACTACTGTTAATCTTCTCGGGAAGAAGAACTGGCAGCACCTCCTAACTTACAGCACATAATTTTTTTTGTACATTCCACTGTTCAACTTATCTCATCAATCGAAGATCAACCAAACACTACTCGATCTTACTTTGACAAGAACAGTAACATCAAATTCCCTATCTCTATACTCACGCAAACAACAACCATCATTTCCCCCTTACAGGCAGCAGCAAGCAACCGGAAACCTCCCAAATCCTTCAACAATCTTCACGGTTCGTCCCTATAGGAATCACAAACCGGAAAACTAAAACCTAATCTAAATTCACATTCATCATCCCTCACGGAAACACCATTACAGGAAGCAGCACATCAGTTCAATATTCAACATTCATCAACAACCACAATACAGGGCACACTATCCCTTTTATAGGGCCTCAACAATACTGAAAAAAAGAAGAGAAAAACCACATAACAAGTAACTGACAGAGCTTCAAAGGTGCGGCCATGGCGGGCGGTTTGTGGTCGATGGATAGCCGCAGAAACTTTGCGCGGAGTTGATCGTGGCTGGCGGTTGGAACTTCCGAAGATGCGACGGAGCTTCGTGGGGCTGGATCCGCGGCGGCGAAGCTTCGTGGGGCTGGATGGGGCTGGATCGCGGATCGTGGAGGTTGCGGCTGGAGCTTAACGAGCTTCCGCCATTATCAGGGCAGTCCGCTTCTTCTACAAAGCTGATCTTGACCCGGGTGGGGTTTACACTACATATGATATATATTTATATAACCTCATGTATATATAAATATATTTTTTTATAAAATTTAACTTATATATATATATACTTATAAATTTATATATATATACACATAATTTTTTCACAAAATACAAACTTTTTACGAAAATTACAAAATAACACAATCGACATTAAGGGCCGATAGCGGTCCGAATGGGTGCTACGTCGGGTACTTTTGCGTCGACCCGATGGGGACTGGTCTCCACCAACTCTCCCCCTCTCAAAATCACTCATCTCTGGTGAGTGCTCCGAGTGGTAGTATGGGAGAAGATCAACAGCTATGCCAACAAACCAACGATCTATGAAAACCACACATCAGTAGTGGTCGCTGTCCACTATGTGCTCGGAAATGGTAATAGAATAATCTCCTGGTGTTCATGCTCAACCTGAAACTGATTTTGAAATAGAAGGAACTACAATGGAAGTGTCAGTAGCGGAATGAATGTAGGTATGTCCTAAATGTGGCTCCTCACTCTCACTCACCAACCCAGAAGAACCAAACGGAAGAGAAGGCAATGGAAATTCTAAAGACTCATGCAGACAGTCGCGAAATAACGTCAGATAGGCTACGTTAAAAACAGGATTTGCTTCCCCAAACGGAAGGCATTTCAAGTTCATACGTGTTTTGCCCAATCCGATTTACCACTCGAAAGGGTCCAGTTCTACAGTAGATAGCTTCTTTACGGTACTAGAAGGTAAACCACTCCGGATTCTAGCTGAACCATAACCAAGTCATTCATTTTAAAATTATTAGCTTTTTTTATGCCTTTTTTTTTAAAAAATTGAGTTGCATAAAATTCATAAATACTATGCGCTTTTCGCTCGAAAATATATTTTTATGCAAATCATACAAATGCAGTGAATGAACTACTAATATGACTACCGCCACAAACTGATGGTTTCAGATACAAAAGGCAGCTCCTGAGAGAGGAACGTGATCAGGAGGCTCAAAGGGTGTATCATAAAAGAACTCATCGCGGGGGCGATGAACACTCAAGTGCAAATCAGAGATGTCAGTGATCAGATGTGTCAACATAGTGTGTGAGTTGTCTCTGTCAGCGTGCGTGACAAGATATAAATTCAACGAATCAGTGAGTGCACCCTCAAACTCGACTGTGTCTCTAAAAATGGAAACATCCCAAATGTGCGGTGAACCCATAGGTTTTGTATTTGTGGGTTCACCAGGAGGGGTATAATAAAATGCGTCGCAAATGCGACGCGTGCAAACGTAGGCTCCAAACACAGATGGAGTGCTTTCATATAAATGTGCACGAAGTGTGACAACTGTAAGAAAGGTGCTAGGGGAAAGTGAGGCATCAGGAGACTCACCAGGTGGGACATAGAAAAACTCATCGCAAATACGATGGTCAACAGTGGTACGTCCATAACTCATCTAGAGTGCGAGCAACTAGATGGTTATGCCCCAGCACTATCAACATCAAGTGAGACAATGGAGCAGGTATCCATGTCTTAAAACTCGCAAGTGTACTACTTAGAATAAGCTCATCCACACATGGGCGTGGTGGTTCATCTGGAGGCTCCATAGGAGGGTCGTCAAATGACTCATCAGTCGAGTGATGGTCCTCCAGAAATGAACCGTCGAAGGGGTCATACTCCCAGATAGGGTAGAAGTGACTACCTCATAATCACTATTAAGCTCTCGACTCCTGATCGTAATGTCACTCAGTGCACCATCAGGTGTGGTGATGTAGCTTGATGCGTCATCGGGGTGTGGTGGGGTGACTCGATGCGCCACTAGGTGAAGTGTGCAGGGAATCTACACTCAACAGAGAGCTAGTCGAGATCGAATCAAGGGTAGGTTCACTAAGTGGAGCAGACTCACATGGGGTTTGACTCCACACATCTTGTACTAGAACATCAGATAGAGTGGGTGACGTCTCCCTGGTGTGGGCAGTGGAATGCTCTCGTTGACCCTTAATGTCTATCATCATGTTCACATTCGGAACACTAGGAGGATCACTAGGTGTGACGTACTCTTGGTGATGATAATGACCTCTATAGATAGTTCTCAGGTAATCATGATGAGTGTCCCCCAACATAATCATGACTTGCTGGTGGGTGATCATAAGTCCTACGAACGTGTGGTGGTGGTCGCACATATGCAGTCTCAAATTCCTCATATAAAGGAGACGTGTAGTATCGATATCGGGCGTCATACTGAATCATATCCTCATAATAAGGTGTCGAGGGACCAGTATGATCCACTCGAGTACGAGGATGATAACGCGATAGTCATCGTACGGATCGTCTCTATAATAAGAACGTGTTGGTGGGTCAACACGATCTCGGGAAGTGGTATACGGTGCTCGAGTATAATCATCGTAGTATCGTAAAGATCTCCATGACTGGGCACTATGGGTGTGAGTGTAAGGGTAGTCGTGATTCTCAAATAAAGGGTTCCTCCTAAAGGTAGACCTTTCCACAAAGTGATGAGGAACATCGTAATGTTCACAGGACCGAATGCTCATCTCGAATTTGAGGCGGCATTGACGCTCGAGAGGGTATTTCTAAATTACTCACCCTACCTCTAAGGTTTTCCAACCCGTCACGCATTTGACATGTACTCTCATTTAATGCCGTCATTTGATAGGCGAAAGGTATAAACCACTGGGGTGGTTCTTTCCCCTTCATTCCCTTGGCTCGATTGACCACGCACAATTCGACGCATTCTATCACTATGCTGATTTATGCAAATAAAGAAGTTAAATGCAAAATATGATTATGCAATTAAAATTTCTTTTTTTTTAACAAATGTTATGCGGGTTCCTATTCTACACAGGTGGATCCCCAAACTTAGAAAAATTTTGGAACCTCCCTCTGATACATATTTGATGCAGGACGACGCGTAGGGTTTACGCATCTGTCGGTTTTTACCAGGAAACCCTAAGTGCATGCGACGAATAATTAATTTTGCAACGTTGAGCGGAATTGGCACGAACTTAAGAGAGGCAACTAAATTTTAATACGGCACAAATCGCTATTTTGTTTTAAATTAGAATTTCTTAAAAATGGTTCAGTTTAAAATCCGGGAAGGAAGCTCGCAACTTTCGTTCTGTTCCCTTTGTCGTAGCAAAACGGAAATCGTGAACTCCAAATACGTTTCCGTTTGGAGTTTTCGACGTAGCGTTTGCTGACGAAACTCGGGCGAAAACCCAACAATGAGTCTAGTTATCCTAAGAGAAAATATAGACACTCGCAAAGGAACAGATAGAAACAAGTTACCCACGGAAAGAGCCGTCTTTCCGTATCCGAAGTCGATGACGATCACGCGAGCAGTGCTCGTCACCATCGAACTCCCCTCCGAGGTCGGCCGCTATCGCACACGGGCACCAAGGAACTTAAGCACTCACTCACACGAGGTGGTTCCACGGAATCACTCAACAAAGCAAGGAGGCCACAACTAAACTACCTAAATTCTTCGCTCTCACACAAATGGAACCACGTAATCTCCAACACTCACGGTGCCTCCACGAAATCTCTAACACCTACTCATTCACTATAAACGAGAATCCACTATTGAACATTAAAGGCACAGTAGCTTTAACACTACTGTTAATCTTCTCGGGAAGAACTGGCAGCACCTCCTAACTTACAACACATATTTTTTTTGTACACTCACTGTTTCAACTATCTCATCAATCGAAGATCAACCAAACACTACTCGATCTTACCTTGACAAGAACAGTAACATCAAATTCCTATCTCTATACTCACGCAAACAACCATCATTTCCCCCTTACAGGCAGTAGCAAGCAACCGGAAACCTCCCAAATCCTTCAACATCTTCACGGTTTGTCCCTATAGGAATCACAAACCGGAAAACTAAAACCTAATCTAAATTCACATTCATCATCCCTCACGAAAACACCATTACAGGAAGCAGCACATCAGTTCAATATTCAACATTCATCAACAACCACAATACAGGCACACTCTATCCTTTTATAGGCCTCAACAATACTGAAAAAAAGAAGAGAAAAAAACCACATAACAAGTAACTGATAGAGCTTCAAGGTGCGGCCATGGCGGGCGGTTCGTGGTCGATGGATAGCCGCAGAAACTTTGCGCAGAGTTGATCGTGGCTGGCGGTTGGAACTTCCGAAGAGGCGACGGAGCTTCGTGGGGCTGGATGGGGCTGGATCGCGGATCGTGGAGGTTGCGGCTGGAGCTTAACGAGCTTCCGCCATTATCGGGGCAGTCTGCTTCTTCTGCAAAGCTGATCTTGACCCGGGTGGGGTTTACACTACATATGATATATATTTATATAACTGCATGTTTTATATATAAATATATATTTTTTATAAAATTTAACTTATATATATATATATACTTATAAATTTATATATATATACACATAATTTTTTCACAAAATACAAACTTTTTACGAAAATTACAAAATAACACAATCGACATTAAGGGCCGATAGCGGTCCGAATGGGTGCTACGTCGGGTACTTTTGCGTCGACCCGATGGGGACTGGTCTCCACCATGGAGGCCGCGGGAAGGGGAGCAACGGTTGGCAAGCTACATCCTAATTGGGAAGGTTCATTCATCATCCAAGAAGCCTTGGCCACTGGAGACTATTATCTTCAAGATCAAGTCGGAGAGCAGCTGTGAGGTACTTGGAGCGGGGATGACCTGAAAAGGTTTTATCCCTAGCGGTAACACTGTGTTTTCCATGTAATCTTTATTGCATATATATACAAGCAGTGGCAGCCCAATTGTTTCTTTTGTGTTAATTCATCTCAAGACATCTGAGGCTTTTAGGTTCATCCCTGCGATCGATCCGTGAAACCGGCTGTCGACCTGTTCCTCGTAAATAGCCCAGTGCGGATGATGGGACGATGCCTCGTGAAGCGCTCTTGTAAGACCGAGCCTCTGCATTGACGGCCGAGGTCAGCTCCCCCCTTGCATGTCGGCCTAGGTCCCCCCGATTGCATCTCTCCTCCGACTGGAGGAACTATCAGGAACAAGTCCGGACGCCAACCTCCCGAATTCGAGGAAGGGCCGACCTTACCAAGCATCCATTTGGGCAACAACACTTCAATTATTTCCAAAGGCAGGATAACCTGTCAAGGGTCAAGGATAGGCCCAAGGGAAAATGTTGGTCGCGAGTGCGTCCTGAAGGACACTCGGAAGAACATTACCCTTCGCTCATACACTTGCGCTCGTAGTCAGGTGGCATGGCCGAAAGCGATCCCCACCATCGGATCGGGATACGAGCCTTCGACCTGTTTCTTCTAAATAGTCCAATGCGGATGATGGGACGATGCCTCGGGAAGCGCTCTTGTAAGACTGAGCCTCTGCATTGACGGCCGAGGTCAGCTCCCCCCTTGCATGTCGGCCTAGGTCTCCCCGATTGCATCTCTCCTCCGACTGGAGGAATTATTAGAAACAGGTCTGGACGCCAACCTCCCGATTTAACGAAGAAAGGATCGTCTCTTTATAAACCTCCATCTCCAAACGTTGGTATGATTAACTCTTTGTGTCACCACTCAAGTAACTGGGCAAAATCACCTCAACTCCGACTGAAGTCCTCGAGTGGCAGTGTCATCGTAAGTCCGAGTTCCTGCACGGGCTCCTGTCCTGCACATCGGCCAACGACCTCCTCGAGTGAGACCAAGTTCCTCGTTGGAGTGATGTCGTAGTCCGTGAACCCTGTACGAGCTCCCCTTCTGCAGACCGACTACTTGCCTCCCCGAGTCGACTCACACCACTCTAGTTGAGCAAGACTCCTGAGAGTTGTCGACTCCAACAATGATTAAAGTCCTCGAGTGGCAGTGTCATCGTAAGTCCGAGTTCCTGCACGGGCTCCTCTCCTGCACATCGGCCAACGACCTCCTCGAGTGAGACCAAGTTCCTCGTTGGAGTGATGTCGTAGTCCGTGAACCCTGTACGAGCTCCCCTCCTGCAGACCGACTACTAGCCACCCGAGTTGACTGATTCTCACCCCCAGTTGAGTTTGGCTCCTGCTGGGTGTCGACTACTTTTCACCACCAGTTGAGCTTGGCTCCTGCTGGGTGTCGGCTCTGATCGCCAAGCCAATTGGGTTTAGCTCCTGCGAGATAAACGATTATACGGGTTTGAGTATGCTTTGGCGAGTATGTGAGTATGCTATGGCGAGTATGCGAGTAGACACAGATGCGAGCATCCGGGTGCGAACTATTGGAGCGACTACACCCGTGCGAGCAATAACTGCGCGACTACGATCGATGTCAACGTGCGAGAATGCATACAACGCGCACAACCTCTCCGAGCCTATGAGCCTAGCGAGCGCCATCAACCAGCGAGCATGTGAATAAAGAAGAAAATGGACAATAACTTTAAACTTGTATATATATATATATATCAAAAAAATTTTACAAGTTGCAAAAATGTGTTGACAATCTTTTACATGCGAGCATGAAGAAAATCGGCGAGCAACTAGGACTCATCGTCGCCAGTATCAGGTCGATATTCGTCATCTCCAATATCGACATCCTCCTCATCCTCGCCGTCGCCGTCGTTTCTCTTCTCATCGCTGCTTTCGTCGCTGTCGATGCCGCCGCTAAAGCTCGATGCTGAGGAAAGTACGCGATCAGGCGAGTTAGATTCTTCGGCGAGCAACTCCGGAATGAGGTCCTCGACAATCATCTTCCAGCCCGCCTCGTCGAGGTGACCACCGATCCTCAGCCTGACGAGGATGATGTCCCCCGCCGCCCGCGCTATTCACCGGCGGATGGCCGGCATCTCATCCCCATGCGGGCGAACTTTCTTGACCTCCTTGTGGTCGATCACATCTTGCGGCGACATCTCCAAGCGAGAACCTGATGGACCAGGGCGATCTTCAGCAGCGACCGAGCGAGTCTCCATCTCAGCCACCCGGACTTGGTATGCTTCCAGCTCGGCCCGGGTGCTGGCGAGCTCCTGCTCTAGCCCGGAAACTCTCTTCGTCGTCTCTATCTCAGCAGCCTGCGAGTATCAGTGGATCGCAAAACAGCAAAATGATCTAAGTCTAGATCAGTCATGTCGCGCAAACGGGCGACTTACCTCATAGTCTCTCCAGCGGACTGACTGCATGCCAAGATCTATTGTCTTCTTGGTGACGATCTTCAAAGCCTCATGCGTCTCCAGTAGCTTCCTGGCCGAGTAGTGTCCTAGCTCGACAGTCTGCGCTAGCGAGCATGAAGTTTGTTGGGCGAGCACCTCTGGGCTGAGCTCCAGCAGCGACTCCGCGTCAGCTCGCCCGTATAAAGCATGGAGGAAGGCGAAGGCCTCCCCCTTGTCCTCCCAATCCGCCGACCAGGAGGGGAGGTTGGTGCTCAGCGTCACCAAGTGCTCATTCTCGGACCAGGACACCAGCGGGAGACCATATGCATCCACCGCTCCTCGCCCGAGATTGTAGTTTGGATGGAAGTGGGGCGCCCTGGCGTCGAGCGGCGACTCTTGATCGTCGGACTGAGGCGGCGAAATCTTGGCCCTCTTGCTCGGAGGGCCCGACGACTTGACTGTCACCTTTCCTTTGGCGAGCTTCTTCTTCTCGCCAACATCAGGCGGAGTGTTGGAGGACTCCGGGAGGGATGAGGCGGCTGCTTTCGCTGGAGGAAGCGGCTTTTGTGGAAGATCGCGAGTTTCTGCAAAAAACAAAAGATTAGCGCGATGTCCAAACAGCGAGCGAGAAACCTAGCAAGTACAAAGGGATCTCGCCAGTTTTTACCCTCGCTGGGAAGAACCTCGTCAAGTACGCCGACGTTGATACGCCAGTGGATGACATCGAACCGGCGACCACGGAAGGACTCAAACAATTGTTCGCGAGCACCCTCCAAGATCGGCGGCAAAAAGGCGACGTCGGCAGGTTGGTGCGGCCTCCCTAGAAAACCATCAAAGTCGCCTTCAACGACGACCAGGTACTCGCTCCACCTATGTACCTTATTCGTCGTCCCCACCAGGGTGCAGACATGACTGCTGAAGAAGACGACCCCCTCAGCGGTCCGGCAAAGGCGAATATCTTCCTGAAGACAGAAAGATCAAAGGCGATCCACTCTTCTCGCAAGAAGCAGGGAACCTCATGATGATCGTCACCCCGTTCGGGTTGATTTGAGCAGGAACGATCCCAAAATATTGCAGGATCTGGCGGTATTCAGGCCACAGCGGCAGCCGCAAACCGACCTCGAAATGGCGGAGCGAGAAGATTACGGCGCCTTCGACGTAACTATTAAGTCGCTCACTCCGGGTGGGAAGCCTCGCCGAGTATCCCTCGGGAAGAAGTCGTCGTCTAAACATCTCCAAGTCGTTGTCTAGGGTACTGGACTTTTTGAAAGCTGCATCAGTGAAATTCGCGGCGTGGGCGTGTCGGCGAGCATTAGTGTCGTCCCCAATCATCTTCGGCGAGTTAGATTGACGAGGAGAGAAAAAAGGCGAAGAGAAGGAAGGCAGAGACACGCGAGCAAGAGTAGATACTCGCGAGTTGGGGTTAGAAAATCGCAGCAGCGTACTTATGACCTACTTATCCCCTCTATTTATAGGCGGAGGCAGGGGGTATATCGGCGAGTATCGTCCTAAGTCGGAATCTAATGATTAGGCGGATCCCCGGCGTCAGCACTGTCTCGCACGATACCGTCAGGAACCTCGCAAGCTCGTCAGAACCTACATAAAACAAGCTCGGCATATCGCAGAAGGTAAGCGGGTAAACAACAAATAACGAGAAACAGAAATCAAGAGCGAGATACAAACTCGCTTATCACAAATTAAAGATTGTTCGTTACAATAATCGCCTTGGGCGAGTTCAAATAAAGAAAGAAAATCCTAAGCTCTAGGCGGCCGCTCCGGCGGATGTGGATGTCGTCCGACCCAGCCCATCTCGCGCGCCCGCCGGTAATGATCGGTCGCCAATGCTATCGCGTCGTCGCCAAGCCGCAGTTGTTCCTCCATCCTCGCCAGTCGGCCAACAGATCCCATGCTCGCACGCATCCCAGCCAACTCGTCAAGAACGAGCTGAAGACAGTGGTCGTTCATCGCCATCCGCCGGTCGAGCTCGCCGATCATGTGGAAGCGGGCCGCGTAATTCTCCAGGCTGGCCCGAAGTTCCTCCATCCTCGCCATCCGCACCTCCAGGGCTGAGATCCGGCGATGAGGCTCGCAAATCGCCAGCTGGTCGAACTTGCTCTCCAGCTCCAGATAGGCGCGAGCAGCGGCGTGACGGTACTCGCTTCCCGACAGCCCGAAGGCATCGATGAAGGCCGCCCCTGGAGTCGCAGGGCGATCTGTCAAGACAAGAAGAAGGTCGCCATGTCAGAAATCAGTGATTGGCCCACCGAGCTAATACAACAGTGGCGCGGGTTACCATGACGAGGAGATCGAGACCGCCGAGGAGAATGGCCGCGACCAGTATGTTCTCGCTGACCTGAGGATGAGCCGCCCGAGCGCTCGGCGGGTTTCCCCTGCCCGCAACCCCCATAATCTGGATCCCCTACCCTCAGCGGGAAATAGCTTGGTCGCGGCTTATCCTGTTTCCGGGCCAAAGTCCTCGGAGGAGGCGGAGGAGGCTGCGACGAACTCGCCGGAAGCTGCGAGGTCTTCTGCGGAGGAGGCGGAGGAGGCCGCGGCATATTCGCCATTTGTTGAGCAGTCATAGGCGGCGGCAGCAAAGGATCGCTCGCCGCCGGCGGGAGGGCAGCATTCAGATTTGGCGGCGGCAGCAAAGAGCTGCACGCCGCTGGCAATGATTTGTCAACCACAGGAAGGGAAGGAACTTTGGTCGTCCCAGAAGGGAGAGCATTACTCGCGGGTAGTTCGTTGCTCGCCGGAGGATCCTTGCTCGCGGGAAGATCCTTGCTCGCGGGAAGATCCTTCCTCGTCGGAAGATCCATGCTCGCCGGAGGATTTTCCTTCGTCGAGGAAGTGTGTGCCCCTGTTACTTTCCCCGAACCAATATTAATCCGAACCGTGTGCGCGGTCCGGAGCGGCATCCCAGCTGCAAGGGCGAGCAGTGGTGCAGAGTGCAGGGGGGCAACATTCAGAGTCGTGTCAGCGACATCCGATGGAGAGTCTGCGAGCAAAGAAAGTGGGTCAGCGAGATAAACGGCGACCGACTGCTTTAGAAAAATGGTTTGGCAAAATGGCGACCTGGCAAGGAGACGACTTCAATCCGCGGCGGCGGCGGCGAGTTAGTGACTTTTGGAGTTTTCAGCGGGCTGAGGAGGCTCGAGCCGGAAGCGGCTACGTTGGGTATGTCGTCTAACCCGAGATCACTAAGGAGCTTTTGAGTGCTAGCAGAACGTGCGGGGTTGCCGGTCGAAACCGCGACATTCTCAGGAGCTGGAGGCGGGCTATTAACCTTAGAGGCGAGGGCCTTCTTCGGCCTCATCTTTTTCTTCTTCAGAGGAGGCAAGTCGGCAGCGACATCCTCTCCCCGCGGCCTCTTATGTTTGGAGGGTTGTAGCAGGCCGGACAACGCGGCAAGTCTCTTTTGGAGGGCTTCCTCCTCAGTCTTCGACATGATGTGCGAGCTGCAACAGCATGGGTTGAAAACCAGCCCCCCCCCCCTATTTATAGAGTTCGGCAGGCAGTCGTCAAGGGCGGGCAACTCAGATGCTCGGCCAAGCAGCTCGCCGAATAGGTGTTGGATGATTCTTTCTGAGTTCCTACGTCGCTCGAAAAGAGCGAGTATTGTGTACAACTCGTATTCGTCGAGTATGGGTCCTACCACAACCAGGTCAGCAGAAGTCAAGGTCAACAAGTCAAGACAGAAGTCAGAGTCACCGCGCAAGACCGCGGAAGACCTGGGCGAGTATGGCGAGCTCCCCTCGCATACTCGTCAGGTTGGCGACTAGGCAAGATACTCGCCCAGCCCGTGCGAGTTCCCCCTGGAAGTCGCCTAGTCGCCAGGGGGTGGGGTATAAATTTGACCCCCCCCCCCTTCTTGGATTTCCCTATAAATAGGACTCCAGGGGTACGAGGTGAGACACTTGAAATCCTCTGCAGGATACTCGCGAGCTCACCATCTTGGATACTAGCCGAGCCTCTGCATTCCTTTTCCTTAGAGACCAGGTCGAGATCTTGCGACTTAGTCATCAGCTAATCTCCCTCGTAGCTAGTTCGGTCATTTTTGGTTGAGAAGGGGATGCTCCTTTCGAGCATCCGGGTACGTGGTGGGACCTTCCTGCCGCAACATCTAGAGTCTTGTTTGCCTTCGTTTTTCATCCTAGTCATCCTAGCCGTCTAGTCTCACCACTGAACCGGTAACCTTAGGCGGACTTGATCCGAATTCTGAGGTCGGGGTTTTCATGGCTTCAACAATAGAGTTCCAAGAGAGATCTTATGGAGAGTCTTAGAAAAGAAAGGTGTAAATATATCATATATTGACACAATCAAAAATATGTATACAAATTCGGTGACAAGGGTGAAGACATCTGGAGGATTAACACGGGAATTCCCTATCATTGTTGGCTTACATCAAGGTTTAGTTTTAAGCCCTTATCTCTTTACCCTTATCTTAGATGAGCTCACCAGACATATCCAACAAGCAATACCTTGGTGTTTATTGTTTGCAGATGATATCATTTTGGTTGATGAGACGCACAAGGGTGTAAACGCAAAACTTGAATCTTTGCGAGATACTTTAGAAAAGAAGGGTTTTAGGTTGAGCAAGGCAAAGACAGAGTATATGAAGCTTAAATTTAGCAGTACAAGAAGGACAGATGACTTTGTTATTAAGTTAGGTGATCAAGATATTTCTCGTAGTGAGTGTTTTAAATATCTTGAATTGATAGTTCAAAAAGACGGAGGTATTGATAAAGACGTGACACATAGAATCCAAGCGGGTTGGTTGAAGTGGAGAGGCGCGTCAGCGATCTTATGTGATCGTAAAGTACCACTAAAACTTAAGGGCAAGTTTTACCGTAGTGCAATTAGACCCGCGATGCTCTATGGTTCTGAGTGTTGGGCAGTGAATTGTGTACATGAGAAAAAAATGAGAGTTGTGGAGAAGAGAATGCTTAGATGGATGTGTGGACACACGAGATTGGATAAAATTAGGAATGAAAGTATCAAGGATAAGATAGTAGTAACACCAATTGCAGAGAAGATGTGAGAAGCTCGTCTAAGATGGTTTGGACACGTACAAAGGAGACCATTAGAGGCATTTTTTAGGTGTTGTGAGAGTCTAGTCACTAGACATATTAAACAAGGGAGGGGTAGACCAATAAAGACTTGGAATGAAACTGTAAGGAAAGAAAAGATAGGGCACAATGGCGACAAAGGATCCATATAGCCGACCCCACTATAGTGGGATAAAGGCTTGAGTGTTGTTGTTATTCCAAAATCTGAAATTCAAAGGAAATTTTGACAGACACAGAAGACAAATGCTTCAAGAACAACGAGTATTCTACGCTAGACAACACATTATTAATTGTATTTCTAAAGGCCATTACATGGGCAAAGTACTGCAGTACACCACAAGTGCTCCATTAATATTAAAAACTTGTACTTCTAGTCATCAAACCGGCATAATTAGGCTTCATTTGGTTCGGCGGTGGCGGGACGATCCGGCGGGTGGAAACGGAGTGTTCGAAACGGAGGGGGGAGGTGGTTGCTCCAAACGGAGCTTTTTGGGGCGTTTCTCAAGGCGGGCGGGTGGAAACGGAGCAAACGCCGCCTGAGGTTCATTTGTTTACCCTCCTTCCAGCGGCGTTTGCCCAAAACGGAGCAGCGAAACGCTCAAACAAATAGAGCCTTATTGCATGATTGCCTAAAGCCTTCTGTTTTCTCCATGTAAAAGATGATGTTTGGGAAAACATTTTAACCACTTTTATTCGGCACAAAATTTATTAAATAAAGAACAATAAGCATGTTAAATTGCTGTTTCATACCTCTGTTATAGACCAGCTAATAGCCAGAGAGCTAACAAAAACATGTGCCCTAAGCTGCAAATGACACAGAGTTAATATTATAGACTTCTTCCTTTTCTGTCAATCCTTAAGCTGCAAAGAAGAATAAGACAATTGTAAAGAACAATACCTCGGGAAAACTCCATAAGATGCCCCAAGTAACATACAGCCTCGATGCAATCTGGGGTAGGGTGGCCGACACCGGAGATCTCACCAAACCTATTCAATCTAAATCATCAGGATAAAGAAGGGGGATAACAAAATTAGGATGAATTCCTGAAAGAATTTGCTGAGTTTTCATCCTTACCAGCAAGGCTGTGCAAAATCTGAGAAATCACAAGAAAATGGATTGAAATCAGAAGGAGATCGGCTAAATTTAACAAAGAAGGTTTAGCAGACCTCCAAAATGGCGGCGCTCTGGGCAAGTTGGAGAGGCCTCTCGACGGCATCGTAAACATGTTCGTGTCCGTATTCCTTGAGCGCCTTGATGGCCAGATACAAAACCTGGAACCTGCGAGAGGATGGAAGCGGATTGCGATGGGAAGAAAGGTAAACGAATCTAGGGTTTGGGGAGAAGAAGGTGGACAGGAAGGATACCATCCGAAAAAGACGGCCCAGTTGTAGACGGAGAGATACAGACGGCGGATGCCGGAGAGAAAGCCGGCCATCGGAGCTGAAAGAAGCCGGCGGACAATGAGCGAAAGTGTGGCCGAGATCTGCGAGTGATCAGAGGCCGCCCAAGGTTTATAGGGCTATAAGGAAATGCGCCAGTGGCCCACTGCAAGTCTGCAATGGGGGAAGAGAGTAGTAAATGATGCGGCGGGAGGAGACGGTGGCGGTCACCAACTAGCTTGAAAGCTTTTAATTTCTCCGCTTGCTTGGGCGAACCAATCCTTCCAACCATGAAGAGATTAATAAATATTTCTAGAATATTATATTTGACTTCAGTGATGAAGGTCAGTCATTTCTCTTCCAGGCTCGCTTGGGAATTTTGTTTTTTTTTTGGGCGTTTATATTAGCAGCCCAGCTTTCGATATTGACAGCCCAGAAAATAAGGAAAAACATACATAATATGACCGCTAATAACAGCCCAAAATGCAGAACACGCGACTTTTAAAAATAAATCTACTATATGACATTTTTAGAAAAAGTGTTCAACATGAAAGTTGTAGATCTCGTCGAGATCTACAACTTTTATGTTGAACACTTTTTCTACAAATGTCATATAGTTGGCCTATTTTTAAAAGGCGCGGAACCCGGGCGGAAATAGTATATTTCCGCCCGGGTTCCGCGTCTTTTGAAAATAGGCCGACTATATGACATTTTTAGAAAAATTGTTCAACATAAAAGTTGTAGATCTCGACGAGATCTACAACTTTCATGTTGAACACTTTTTCTAAAAATGTCTATTTAAAAATTTATTATTTGGGCTGTCAGTATCCATTGGGCTGTCAATAGCCATATTTTAGGCTGCCATTATAATTGGGCTGTCAATATCGATATGCAGGCTGCCAATATAAACGCCCTTTTTTTTATTTATGACAAGCGATTGGGATTGTATGAATTAGATATTAATTAAGTTTTGATTCATGAGTTTATGTGCGATCGTAACCGCTTGACCGATAAAAATAAGTCTCACCAAACGGAGCCTGAATCTGATCTTTGAATTACCTGATCTTCTAATTTTTCCTGATGATAGTTATGAATGAGAAGTGACACTTTGGCTCAATATTTGATGGAAAAGTTTGATGTCAACTTCAATATCAGTCTATGATAAATTTGTGTCAATGACAAGCTAGTTTAACAGTGGTTGATGTGTGTGTGCTGAGGAGACAGAAAAATTTTCCCGCTCTAATGAAGAGTGTGAAGTGCATTGACTTGAGTGAGCGTGTCATCGGCATCACATGATGTGTGTTGGCGACAAGATGCTTATCAACATTGGTGTTCGAAGAATGATAGGGTTCTCCTCTGTTTATAGGAATTCTTGACTGCAAATAGTCGGAATTATCATGTTCCACACAGACTTAGTGTGGGGGCATGGAGGGAACCGTTCAATTATCGCACGAGCGATCCGCGCACCTGAATCACCCTAACCATTGCGCTAATCGTCATCACGCCATCTCCCCAACCGATCGTAGTCGCTCCT
This sequence comes from Platanthera guangdongensis, assembly GCA_039583875.1. Classification (NCBI taxonomy): domain Eukaryota; kingdom Viridiplantae; phylum Streptophyta; class Magnoliopsida; order Asparagales; family Orchidaceae; genus Platanthera; species Platanthera guangdongensis. Next base: position 139,362,787 of record CM077160.1, on the reverse strand, counting down.
CACGGTCACTCAAATAAGGATGTGTGACCCGCATCCCGTCTCACGGTCGGCTACCGCGGTTGCGCGAATGCAGCCTTCACTGCAAAACATTGTACAACACCAGCAAATAGTGGAAATTTGGTCGACACCGATCCAGCCACGCGGTTTTTCACCTATATCTGAGATTTACACGTTAAAAGAACTTTCTTACAAGTCGTCTCATTCTCTTTGACTGTTTGTGCGCTCGACCACTCTGAGGCTAAGACGGTGCAATCTAGATTGGATTGCATGAGCCTTGAGTTGGCTGCAACAGATTGGCACCGTCTATGGGAAAGGAGTTCCCCAAAGTTCTGAAGACTTCGAAGACAATATTCCACTATTCAGTGATACTCGTGATCGACCTCAATGGCAAAAAGCATGGAGACCATCACCCCCAATTCCAGCTCAAATACTCTCCATCGTGAAGCTCGAAAGAAGGCATAATGATAAGAGGCTCAAGCAGGACACGACCATTACTTTCTGATAGGAATATCTAGAAGGAGTGTGGATAATGCACCAAGACCCCCTTGTGATAAGCGTAAAGGATTGGAGATCTATGCTATAACGTGATGAGGATCCTGGCGGACAGCACAAGTTCATTTGACATCCTGTTTCTACCCACCCTTGGGGGCATCGAGCTCACTGAAGAACATCTTGATCCCGTGGCGGGACCAAGAATACCCAAAATATAGCTTTCCCACTTACGTGGTTCGACCAGCTCGTGGATGCGACGACCATACATGATTTCCTCATCTTCATGGATGCATACTCTGGATACAACCAGATACGGATGAATCCCGCCGCCAAAGAGCATATAGCTTTCTGAACAAACAAAGGTATCTACTGCAACAAAGTGATGTCTTTTGGCCTTAAAAATGTTGGAGCAACCTAACTGAGGCTAATGAACAAGGTGTTCAAAGACCTCATTGGGAGGACGATGTAGGCTTATGTCAATTACATGTTGGTAAAGCGCATTTGTCGGTGCAACCACTTGGAGGACCTAGAGAAATGCGTTCAACTTATTCGTCGTTTCAAAATACAGCTCAACCCTAGCAAGTGTGCATTCGACATTACAACAGAAAAATTTATGGGCTTCATGGTAACCCTCCGGGGGATCGAGGTAAACCCCGAGGAGATCAAGGCGCTAGAGCAAGGAAGTGGAGCATTTGAACTGGAGGATCGTCGCGCTTTCGCGTTTCCTACCATGAACGCTGGACAAATATATCCCCTTCTTCAATATTCTTTGGGGGCGCACCACACAGGGTTTCAATGAACGGATGAATGCCAGGCAGCATTTGAGCACCTCAAATAATACTTGGCTTCGTCTCCGCTCCTATCAAAGCTCGTTCCTGAAGAAACCTTGTTCCTTTACTTGGCGATATCCCCAACGACTCTCAGCTCGGAGCTCGTAAAGGATGAAAGGAAAATACAATGACCGATTTATTATCTCAGCAAAGTTCTTGTAACATCCCCAAAAGTTCCTCCAGGAACCTTTGTAATAAACAGGGTATCAAACATGTCATTAAAACCTATTATGACTCATACATCGCCAAAAATAGGAATCATACCTATACGGACATTACTAATTCCCCAACTCTAACACGACTCGATCGGTTCTCTACTAATAACCAATGTTCACCAGTCGCCGCCAAGGTCCTTCCTCATATTAAAGACCCCACAATACTTTCGCGAAATATTATAATTAAAATTATAAAATTATATTAAAATCCAAATGAACTTCAAAAAAAATGGAAAAATTTATCCAATTAGCACTAAGATACTTAGCTCCATTTCTAGTAAGAAAATTATATTTATTATAAAAAACTATTTTTTTAAGATCATAATAATTATTACTAATAAACGAGGGGGTATGATTATTCCCCCTCTCCAAGGGTTACCAACCCCTCCTGTTGTGGGTGGCAACCATGCAACATAGGTGCATTTAAGAGGAGGGGGTGGGGGGAGACAAACCCCCCTCCCTATTTAAAGACCCCTCCTCCCAACTCTAAATACCTACTCTCCCTCATATTTGACCCCAATAACTCCTTGCGCTCTCTCGCATGAGTCTCTTTCTTGCGCGCCCCCGCGTGTTCCGTATCCTTGTGTGCTCCTGTATGCGCCTCTTCCTTGCGCGCGCTCCGCATCTTCGCATGCTCTCGCGCACGTGAGGGGGTGGGGGGAGACAAACCCCCCTCCCTATTTAAAGACCCCTCTTCCCAACTCTAAACACCTACTCTCCCTCATATTCGACCTCAACAACTCCTTGTGCGCTCTCGTTGAGTCTCTTCCTTGCGCGCCCCCGTGTGCTCTGCATCCTTGCGCGCTCCTGTACGCATGCTCTGCATCCTTGCGCGCGCTCCGCCTCTTCGCACGCTCTCGCGCATGTTGCGTTCTTCTGCGCGCCTCTCCCCCTGCACTCTGCACGCCCTCCTCCAACAAGCGCTATGCGCGCTCTCCTCCGGCAAGCGCCCTGTGCGCTCTCTACCAGCAAGAGCCTTACCATTCTCCTCTTGCAAGCGTCTAGTGTGCTCTCTACCAGCAAGTGCCTCGCGCGCTCTTTAACATCTAGTGTCCTGCGCGCTCTCCTCCGGCAAGCGTTATGCACGCCCCCTCCTGCAAGCGCTCTGTGCGCTCTCCTCCTGCAAGCGCTCTGTGCGCTCTCCTCCTGCAAGCGCTCTGTGCGCTCTCCTCCAACAAGCACCCAGTGCGATATCTACAAGCAAGCGCCCCGCTTGCTCTCTACCATCTAGTGTTCAGCACGCTCTCCTCCAGCAAGCGCCTTGTGCGCTCTCTGCTAACAAGCGCCCAGGCTCTCAAGAGCAAGCGTTCCATCCACTGATAAGACAACTGCACCATGCTTTTCCAAAAGACAATGAGAGAGAAGAAGTAGAGGATAAGGCGCATTGAGCGCGCCCCCGAGCTTTAAGCCCCAAACAAAAAAATGAGTGCAGCGAGCTGCTCTTGCCTCCAAGAACTATTAAAGAACTCCATAATACAACGAGTGCATCGCTCCTCTCAACACTCGAAGAAATAATTAGCTCCGTGAACGATGGTCTGTCACCCTACGAGCTCTCTCTCCCTAATAATTGTAACGAGAGGCGGTCTGTCGCCCTCGAGTTCCTGAAAAGTCCTGTAACAGCTCTCTGATCTAGTGGAGATTTGGTCGGCACAGATCCAGTCAAGTGGTTTTTCACCCAGTTGACGGATTTTCCACGTTAAAAAATTGTCTTGTCAACTTTCAATTTTCTGTGACTGTTTGAGCGTTCGACCGCTCCGTGAGCTAAGATAGTGCAGGTTAATCCAGTCCGACCGAGGGTTGGGTTTGGCCAATAGAAAATCTAAGAAAAAAATATATTGGTTGCAATGAAAATATTTAAGATAACCTCCTTGCTACAAAGTATGAGTTGCAATAAATGTGTGAAGTGTTATCATCGGTTTTTAAACATTTGACTGACATCATTGTCATTATCATCATTCACCAATACTCCTAAGAGTATAAAGAAGGTCCCCCTTGAGAACTCGCGGCCAACCTCCATCGGAAGGGGCTAGAGCAGGCCTACTCCTACTATGTCCGGAGGAAATCATCATGAAGTACCACCACCGTCTGAAGTTTCGAGCCACCAACAACGTTGTAGAGTATGAGGCCCTGATTGTTGGCCTCTGATTCGTCATCGACTGTAAGGTGGAAAACCTAACAGTTTACACCCATTTCCAGTTAGTGGTCTCACGAATAGAAGGTGACTACAAAGCGAGAAACGACCAGCTGATGCAGTATCACACGCTTGCTAGGTCCCTGCTGAAGAAGATACCATCGCATCAAGTCCTCCACAAGAACAAAATACTAGAGTTGATGCCCTTTCCAAGCTTGCCACTTCACCAACCGACTATCAGTCTTGAAGACATAGTGTAGAGGGCGTCATGATCCTGAGCATTCAAGGACAATGGGAAAATTACCACAATCGACAATGAATAATCATCTTGGATGCCTCACCTGCAAACCTACCTAGAGTATATGGAACTCCCTGAAGATCAACTGGTAGCATGACACCTTCAGAAACGAACAACAACATTTGCCATCATCTACAGAGAACTTTATAACCGAGCTTTTTCTTGGCCACCTGGTGCGTGGTAAAGTGTTTACTAACAACCAAAGCAAAGTACACCTTGTGCGTGGTGCATGGAAGAATTTGTGACGAGCATTTGGGCGGAAATGCCTTGACCCAAAAAATCCTCCTCCAAGGATTCTATTGTCCAATAATAAAGAAAGATGCAACAAAATTCGTTCAGAAGTGCAAAAGCTGTCAGCTTCTTGCGAATACGCCACATCACCCGTTGGTCGCACTCACCGCACTCTAAAGCCCTTAGTCGTTTGCATGATGGGGATTGATCTCTTGGGACTCATCCTCATGGGATAATGGCAGAGAAATCCCATTATCATGGTTATCAACAACTTCGCCAAATGGGTGGAAGTTGAACTCCTCACAAAAATAACCGAGGAAAATAACACAGTTTGTCTGGAAGATCATTAATTGCATGTCGCTTTGGCATCCCAGTGGTCATTAGCACGGATAATGACACCCAATTCACCGAAAAGTCATTCACCAAGATGTATGAAAACTTGAAGATCAGCCTTCGCCACACCGTTATGGCGCACCTGTAAGCAAATTGGTAGATTGAGCAGATGAAACGCTCCATCCTCAAAGGATTGAAGACACGCCTCCAAGAAGTAGGGGCAGTGGGTAGACTCATTCCCAAATGTTATGTGAAGCATACCGTGTAAAATTTCCCTCCCAGTAATTGAGCACGACCGAGAGAAAATCTCATGCCCAAAATCGTGCAAAACCAGAAAAATCATGTCATCCTCTCTCGAGGGTTGCATTCAACTCTCTTTATTCGCAAGTGATCGATCAGTACACGAGCCTCTCGACAAACCGAAGAAAACAAATACGAAAGTCCATACATTGACATATAAACATGATATTAACACGAATAAATCGAAGGTGATCAAAAATATAAAAGAGAGAATATTTCATTCAACGTTTGTAATGATCAAAAATAAATATTATTCTATTAAATAAAATCTACTTGACAAGAAAAAACATTGCTGAAATAAAAACTAATTATTATCACATAATGAGAAATTACATGAAATAAGAACATTGCATAAAATAAAATTATATAAAGTAAATCTGAGCTAAAAAGAAAAACATGTTAAAATAAAAGACAAGCTCTGCCCAAACGGGCGGAAGAAAAGAGCATGAACAGAGGGCGAAGTATGAAGAATTTAGTCCCTATATATAGAAAAATGTTAGGATGAATGAGAAGGAAAATAAAGGATTGAAAGGAGAAGCTTTCAAAAGGGAAAAAGTAAGGCTTACAATAATAAAAATAATTGGGAATGAATAATAGGAAGCCATATAAAATGAGAGTTATAATATTAATAAGGAGTAATATGAATAGTCTGTGTGCATGCATATATTGGAGGTGGTGATATACATGCATGGGAAAATGACAGGGTGAGATGAATGTGGCTGTATGAAATTAAATAAATGTAGAGGTGGGAGGCACAAATGACATTTTAAGGAGAATAATTTGCATGGCATTATGATGTGACTGCTTTGTAGTGTGGCTGAGGTTGTGGGCATATGGAGAATGGAGTTCGACCATAATATTAAGGAAGAGGAGGTGGGTGGCTGGGCTGTACTCTGGAGCAATTAAAGGGTTTAGGAGGCGGTGACGTGAATTAAATGTGTGGTAATAAGAAGAGAGTGGATGGGTTATTGGACATAAATATGGGAGTGGGGCCCTAAAGCATAGGTGGCAACAATATTAATAATGGTTTTCATGTATGATGTTATGAAGATGGCGAGAACAAAGGGAATGAACAAGGGCATCACTTGCATGTATATTTTTAAAATGGTGAATGATAATCATTGTGGTGGAATTTACTGAATATGAATTGCAGGAATGAGGAGGTTACGTGGGTAGCAATTGCATGGAACAATAATGACGACGTGCATATGCATGAATTTTGAAATGAATGACGTGAAATTTGTTCAAGTGCTCAGCTATGCTGCATGAATTGACTAAGATGGTGTGGCGGCATGTCATTGGGAAGGGGCGTTCAACAACTGAAATTATTTTATTTTCCACCCTCACAAGCACAGCCACAACATTTAATCCTATAAAAATATATAAAACTTTAATTAGTGAGATAAAATTAAAATTTACGATTTATTAACTAAAATAGAAATAATATTTAAAAAATAATATTAAAATTATACTAAATTATATAGTAAAAATAAGTATAAATCCTACTCATTAGTCATGCAATGCTTATGTAATGGTTTCATACAAGTGCAACTCACACACACACTCTGTGCGCACAGACTTTTCGTTCCCACTTTTTGGAGGTAACTAACCTCTCAAGTACCACCCATCGTGATTACGGGGGTAGTGGAGCAAGTGTCTCCACTCCTAGGCGGTATGCACACTATCAGTTCTAGACCTTTAGCACACCTCGATGCTAAGAACACAACAACGGAGCCCCTGCGTACTTTTTCTAGAATCCACCAGTCTTCTAGGCTAAGTGAAGAATCATTAGTAAAATGTCACCAAGACACCATTTGAGTTGGCCCTCTAGACCATAACTACTTGCCAAGTTAATGTACTCATGTCAGTGTGATGACTAGGTACCAAAGACCTGTCAAATGATATGCACATGCAAATGTATCACCCCCACCACACATAATTAAGCCTTTAGCTCTCAGGACTATCCAGTCCTCCAAATCACAACCAACCGAGTATTAGCTCCCTAGACTATCCCATCTTTCTCAACCATAATCCATCATCCTCATGGGTTAATGCTCACCAGTTCTAATATTTTCTTACTTAATCTACTCTTTATTTAGTGTTTTAGTTATGCTTAATGACTTAAGGTAAATCTTGGACTTTCCGAGTTATACCCGGTGAAGGGCTCGCAACAGTACTAGGAAGTATGATGAGATGAATCACAAAGCTCTCTTTCTCAAGATATTTAATCTTATTGGTGGATACCCTTCATTAAAGTCATTTCTCAATGTTTCTATTATTAGCCTAAGATAAATTTATAACTCTTTTTGGGGAGAGTTGATCTATCATTTAAACTCCAAGATTAAGTACTCCCTCTAGTGTCCATATACTCTATATCTCGTCACTGCTTGACACATTCTTCTATAACTCCATTTAGAAGTCTAAGGTACTCTAAATATGTTATTAATCCATTTAGGATCAAGTCCTATGATTATCCTCAAGGTCTACCCACTAGTAAACGTTATGTTGAATGTTGCGTACTTCAAGCTCCATATACTCTATATGTGGTTCAACCTAAATTATACTAATCTATATGCTCCAAAATTTAATCCTGAGGTGCACACGATCAAATTAATATTCTATTATCATAATCCTGGTCTCATCTAAAATCCTAGTGTTATTGGTGGTCAAATCAATATTTCATTTTTTTGCTAAATGCAGACCAAATTCAAATATTACACCAAACATGCCACATATGAATCAACTACCAAAAATATAAGGCCAGATGGTCAAAAATTTATTCCAATGGTTCATCATGCCATAAACAGCGATTGACTAGATATTCATACCTTTTTAAATTTAATTGGTCATATAATTGTATTTGATAAGTATATGACAACTTCTAATTTACACATGAAGTACTAAAATATGATGTTCAAATATTCCAAGTAAATTATCATAGGTTTATTATGACATAAAAATGAGCCTAACAGAGAATCACAAATTTCTATAATAATTTGATTATTAAAATTTCACAAATACTTCTATAAGAAAATTGTATCATTGAACAAGAACTATATAATCTATTCATCCAAAAATTCAAAATTAATTTTCAAAGGTTCATCAAGATCTAAAAATTATCCAGCCATAGAATTGAAGTTTTCTATGTTAATTTGACCATGATTATTTCATATATTCATAAATGTGACAAGTACAACTAATAACATTATACAAGAAAAATGATACTAAAAATTCTCATTAAATTCATAGAGATGTGTTATTGTCTAACTAAACATGTGGCATAGATTTGAATTTTTCCTAATTTATCTGGTCATAATTATTTCATTTATTTCAAAGTGTGACATAATTAATATTAATGTAATACGTAGGAAATATTTGTCCAAAGTTTCATTGACATGAAACAATCCATTCGAGAAAAATACACCAAATATAATTTTGCACTAAATGCATACAATTTCCAAACCTGCAAGATTCATGCAGATGAAATACACCCATATGCAGAAAGTCGATCAAATGGTCCCAAATTTTATCCAATGGCATATGATGATCTAAATAATAATCTACCAGATATTTGGGTCATTTTTAGGTTGTCTAGCCATGCATCTAGCCTATACATGTATTAATAAATTCTTACATAAATTATAGAAAAATATATTCCAAAAATTCTGATTTTTTAAATGGGAACTCTATCTAGGTACATCTCATGCATGACCAATATTTCAGACTCATGCATTGAGCCAAGAGTTAGGAATTAACAAAATATGGTCTAGGTCACTTTTATAACACCTCTTGGAAAAATGGAGATTCTGCGAGCTGCAGTGCACTAAATTGGGTGATCTAAAATTCCCTGAAAAATCTAAGATCAATGGCTACAAGTTTGGTATTCATGACTTGACCTAGATCTGATTCTAAGGGGATTAAATATTTAAGCTTGATGTTTTTTGTTTAAGTGCGATATATTGAATACATTTAAACTTCAAACTATAGTATATATATATATATCATGCACAAATCAAAAGGCAGAATTAGTGGCATCTGTTCATCTTCAAGCTCAAGCTGATGATCCTGATTTATCTAACTTGGGCTATATTCAAAGGTGATTTCCCATTCATTCCTCGGCCTCTACGGTCGGCCACCACCACCACCACCATTGAGATTATGGTTGTCGGTTGGCGGCGATCTGCCGACCAGAAACTGCATATACGGAGATCTCGAGCAAGAAGAAAACTCATTATTTTATCTCCAATCTCACATGGAATCAGGCTCAATTGAGCCCGATTTCTCTCCTAAATGATCTAGAATTCTAGCACAGAGGGAGAGGAGGAGAAACACATCATTAATGGGGCTTGTCAATGGGTATTCTAATAATGTGCCTTTTTTCTTTCTCCAGCGAGCTTGTTTAAAACAACAATGCTCAAGCAATTCATCCACTATAAATGCTTGACTTGACTCCTCTCAGCCCTCTGAAGCAAAATAAGGGGGTTTGATTTGAGCTAGGGGTGTCTGTTTAATGAATTGTCATTGAGGGGGCGGTCGTCCTCCTCCTTGTCTCCAAGTTTCACCACCATCGCTGAATCCAGATGGAATTTACTGAGGGAGCTCAGTTGTGGGTTTGGGAAGAGGAGAGGAGGGCCAAGTGGCATCCAATCCCATTTTTCCTCTTTGTTCTCATATGAAAATTTGGGGATTTTTCTAAATTGCCCCATTGCATTCCATGCATGCTGAAATCAGTGTGCATGGGGGTAATTTACCTATTGGGCTACAGAATGGGCCTTAGGTTAAGGCCCCACCCCATTGGAATTGGGCTTCACACTCAATTTCTCCTTTAGACCAATGTTTGACTATGGTTGAATTTAGGGCCGACTTGGTCAAATTGATGAGGTGGCTGACCCCACTTGATGGTCATGGGTCTCATGACACCGCCCAAGGTTGGTTGGGCCATGGTGGGATCCTGTTGGGGCTAATTGACTCATATATGTGCGATTTGATCTAAGTTGACACAAGTTTGACTTTGATCAAATTGAATGATTTGACTGAACTTATGCTAAGGTTCATGGTCAATTGACTCACTAATAAGATTAGAAGGGTGGGGGTGGGGTCAATTTGACCATTTGAAGTCTAATTGAGCCATGCTAGAGTTGAATTGGACTATGTTGTCCTAAGATTGACTTTTGTCAAAATTAAAGATTCCGTTGGCTCCTTCATATTGATCATGACCCTATTGACTCCTCTATGTGATTATGAGGTTATGGTGGGGTCAATTTGACATCTTAATGTTCAAGTTGTGGTTGATTAGGCAATGGTGGCCTATTTGAGGCCAATTTGAATTAGGTTAACTTTATGCTTAACTTTAGTCAAATTGATGATGTTCCATGCCCCAATTTGGTGTTCATGAGTTCCATGTCACCTTAGGATGTGCCTTAGGTCAATGTGGGGTCAATTTGACCAAGGGAGGACTAATTGGACTAAATAAGCAAAGTTGACCTAATTGGGTGAAGTTTGATATAGGTCTTGAGTGTTGGTTAATCAAGTCAATTAGGGTGCTAATGTCTCGCTCATGATCACCTTCGGCTCCTAGGACTACTACCTAGTCCAAGTCAACTTGAAGTGACACATGTTACCAAAGGGGGTCTAGTTCACAATGAGGATGTTACATATAGCACCACGAAAAGAACTCCAACATGACACTACTAGAAAATTGACTTTTAGTGACGAAGTAATTTGTCACTAAATATTGAATTGTGGTCACTAAAGACATTTAGTGACCAAATTCAACTCGTCACAAAGTGGTCACAAAAAGCCCGCCACTAAATGTTTACAGTGCCAAAAAAAACATTTCGTCACTAAAAGGGTTTTTAGTGTCCAAAGCATTTTGGTCACACAAAAAAATTCTAGTGACAGGAATAGAATGGTCACTAAAATAACTTTTAGTAACGAAGTAATCACGTCACTAATTTCCTTTAGTGACAAAAATATTACACTAAAAATTTCAGTGACTAAAATAAAACGGTCGCTAAAATAATTTTGAGTGATGAATAATGACGTCACTAAATATTTTTAGCAACAAATCAATTTCATCACTATTTATACATATTTAGCGACTACAATAACTCAGGCACTAAAAAAAATTTAGTGATCGGATTAATTTGGTCACTAAAAGTTCTTTTAGCAACCAAAGTATTCATGTCACTAAAATCAAATAATTTTAGTTACCAAACTAATTATGTCATTATATGTATTTTTAGAAATGGAATATTTGAGCACTAAACAGATGAAACAATAATGAAAATTTGTCACTAAACTTTGTACAATTTTTCACAAAATATCATAAAATTATTTCATTTGCAATTCACCAAAATTCATATTTGCACATTCAAATACAATAATAAAAAAACTCGTTGCAATAAGGAGATTGTTCAATACACATTATTTCATTAACACTTAAAAGAGGGTGGGAGATAGTCCAAACCCCTCAATACAAAGTAATAACATAGATTATTTCACTTGTTCATGAATGTCAGGGTGAAGAGAATCAAAAGAGTTTGAAGGAATGTTGTGATCAAATGTGAGAGATTTAGTAGATTGCTCCAACCAATGATGTGCAGGTTCCTCCTGGAGTCACCTTTCATGCATGGAGGAGTTGAAAATGATCGGCAGTCTTCTGATTCTTTTTATGGTGTCTGTTATAATACAGTAATTTTGAAAGTTGAAAATGAAGTAGCAAATATTAACTACTGTTAACTATATGAATTGATCATTTGCGTCACAAAAATTTATATTGAAATAATTTAAAACCACATATCAAATCTTTCAGCAAGGCTCGCAGAGTCACTACAATTAAGAATTTGGGCATTTAGTGACGAAAAATTTGTGAAAAAATATTTTTGGTCACTAAAAACATATCTTTAGTGACGAAGTAATTGTTTACTCACTCAAGACACATCTTCTGTGACGAAATAAAAGTTTAATCACTAAAGACTTATCTCTAGTGACGTGTTAAAATTTAGTCACTAAAGACTCACCTTTAGTGACAAAGTGAAATGTTAGACACTGAAGACACATTTTTTGTGACAAAAATTTAAAATTGATCTCTAAAGAGAAAATTTTAGTGATAAACTAAATGTTTGTCACTGAAGACAAAACTTTAGTGACGAATTGTTAGTGAGAGAATATATTTGGTAACTAAAAGCATTTTTTAGTGATGAATTAAAAGTTTATTCACTTAAAACACACATTTAGTGATGAAGTAAAATATTCGTCACTGCAGACATATTTTTAGTGACAATAAAGCTTGGTCACTAAAGAAGCAACTTTATTATTAAAATATAAGCTTATTGGTAATTTGTTGGAGTTGTGTAACACTTTCGGGCATCTTGTTTCTCACACCGGGTTCGCCCACGTGAGTTTGGAGGAATTGAAGTGTGAATCCCTCCGACATATCCGGTGCCGACGATAGCGGGGGTCCGGGGGCGGCAGCCCTCGGCGGACATCGGGCAGGGGTCCAGGGGACAGCGTCCCCTGTGGGGGCTCGGGGGCAACGCCCCCGAAACAAAATCTATTCTGGGTTTCCCGAGTGTGCGGATATCAGTCCGTTTTCGCACACCCCATATTTAAGAACTTTTCCCGTGTTTATACAGACCTGAATATACATGCCTGAATATAATCATATATATCTCAAGATTGTATAATAGTAGAGACAAACGAAACTGATAACGATCATAATCCTCCAGTTTATATAATCTATCGGTCTGTACATAATGTAATGATTCTTCAATAATTTTAGTTATATATCTTGAATTGTTCCTTATACTAATGTAATTAGGTCCTACAAAATTTAAATCGCAGACTCCAATAAATAAAGGCGATTGTTAATGCAATCCGGATTTGGCTGTTCGCACCCCATTATTAACTGCAACTCGAAAATATAATCGTACCTTCTTATTGTAATATATATATATATAATGAAGAAAACAAGAAAGTATCTTGCTGCTTAATATATGCTGAGAATTGATGTATAACCCTCACAAACTAAAATCAGTTCTCCGTTTGCCTGAAATAGAGACGAAAGTAACAGAACTAATCATGTAACATTTGCGAAATCGGGGAATGAAACAGACCCTAAATATAATTAATTGCAAATTGACGGTTTCACTTTCTAATAATCCGCAAGCGCTCGAAATCATTTCCACGAAAAATTAGGTCGCCCGCTACTCCTTGCCTCCATCTTCTGGCGTTCCTCGCACCCATCTCCCACGCCGATTCAATCACCTCCATCTTCCTGGTCGCTCCTCGCCTCCATCTTCCCCGTCGCCTCCATCTCCCCTGTCGCTCCTCCCCCCATCTCGCCCACCACTTCCATCACTTCGATCTTCGATCGCTCGAACTCGCTGTGTGGAGGTCTAGGGGTAGGGTTTTTAATTGAGGAGGAGACCATGGCGAGGGAAGTATGCTGAGCGTGCTAAGGGTTCACCTGCCGTCGGAGATCTTCGTCATAGGCTGCGAGATCACGCCCTATGTTCTTCTACGGCGTCCCGACAATTCCATTTCGAACGACGATGTTCCAGAGTCCGTGCCTCTTGATGGCTACTATATGAGATACAGATGGCAAGTTCTTCCTCACGAAGCCTAATGTTTCCATTTTTTTATTCCAAATCGATTTTTCTTCTGTTCCGTTTTGAAATTTCCAGCTTATAGTATTCTAATGTGGACTTGTTTGAATGCTTCTGATTTCATTAAAATGTGAATTAGATTGGATGCATGGATAATAATGTTGGGTTGCATCAACCAAGTTAAAAACTCATAAGTATAGTTGAAAATTGAAATTAATGTAAAGGTGGATTTTTGTTAAGAAGCTAGAAAGAATTTATTGTGATTTGTGAATTGGATGTGCTCTGCAATTGCACAACTTGTGTAAATAGTGCCTATGGAAGATTGGGTTGTAGAAAATATTTTTAGGTTGTGTTTTTATGAATAGTAAGACAATATAGTAATTTGGATCAATTTTATATCCATGTTACTTGATAATCAAAGTTAATTATACTCGTAGCTGTTATGATCTTTTTTCATGTTGATAAACCACAGTGAGTTGATGAATTTCTTGAAGATGTGCGGCAGGAGTCAAAGGAAATTAGTTTTTGACTTTTTGATTATTTTAGCTTTGTTAGTTGGTTCATCATTAAAGATTACCTTGGCCATCCAAAAAGGTATCTTGGTTATCTAAAATTGTATTAATTTACTTCACACTAGTTTCAGTGGACAGGGGGAGTTATTTGGGGAGCTGCTTATTATGTTGATTGTATTCGAACACCAAGATAATAAACTTTGCGCCATTATTCTTTGATAATTACTGATAGAAACCTCTCAATGTAAACTTTTTGATTGTCCATGTGGCATAATTGTTTGTTTTCTATGTAATAATCTTACTTATTTGAATAATAATGTAAGTAGGTATTATGATGCTTCATGCATGTTCCTGTCTCCATGCACAACAAGTGTTCATGGTATATTTTCAGTTTTAGAATACCAAGCTTTTGACTGTTCCCTCTGCTTGGTTACTTAAACTAGGTGTACAATTGTCAGGTGTTCATTTTGCATTTGAAGTTGACATTTGAGATCTTATCAAAATGAAATTACAGATGATATCTGTTAATGTTAAAATGTATCCAAATGCTGTGAAGGGGCTTCTTATTAACTGGTCATAGGCAGATCTCTTTATCACCAATTTGAATTTAGAAACTACTCAACAATTTTACTTTTCTTTGCAGGTACCGCATTCAAAGCGATAGAAAAATTGCTATGTGCAGTGTACATCCCACCGAACAGGCAACATTGCAGTGCCTCAGTTGTCTTAAATCTAAAATACCTGTCTCCAAGAGTTATCATTGCTCGTCTATGTGCAGTGTACGACTGCAGGTCACCCGCCCCCGCCGAAATCCTACTGGCAGTCACAGAGATAAGCCTGCTGCTAGGCAAAGCAGCGTTCATGATGATCAAAGCAACGACAGCGGAAGTCGAGGGAGAGGCTCCGCCTCCCCCTCCTCATCTAACTCCTCCGCCAAACACGCCGGCCGGAGGTGCAAGCTTCCCAAAGACGCCGGCCGGAGCACACATATTCTGGATGTCTCCGAAGATCTATTATTGGGGAAACTTGACTTTGATGATTATATTGATGACGAACTGGATCCTGCAATGAAGGAAGAACTTGACAGGTCAGCAAGCTTAAATTTGTCTGTTTTTTGTGCATTTTTATTGACAAGTTTCTTCTGTAGTGCTCTGCTAATATGTTTAGGAGATGGATGCTGCTGATTTCAATGACATGACATTCAGAAGTTGGCAGTTTGGTGTGGTGAGTTTACCTAAAATGCACTTCTTTGTACTATTTAACTAGTTTCCATAGTTGAACATTTTAGAAAGTTTGTCCGAGAACAATATTATAATTGATTACTTTATATTATTTTAGCATTTTGTTTAAAAATGCTTCAAGAAATATTAAGATATTGGATCATATATGTATAAATGTTTTGAAATGTGTTAACTAGTTTCCTTATTTTCTTACAGTTGCACGTTGATTCCTTGCAGGGGCAGACCCATGTATGGGTAATCGGGCATGCGCCCGGGTCATATTTTTCGCGAATTTTTACAGAGGTGTGTGGGTGCATCACGAATTTCTTCAGGAGGGTCGTTTCCTCAGCGCAGAGGAACCTGCACATCATTGGTCGGAGCAATCTACTAAATCTCTCACATTTGATCGCAACAGCCCTTCAAACTCTTTTGGTTCTCTTCACCCTGGCATTATGAACAAGTGAAATAATCTATGTTATTACTTTGTATTGAGGGGTTTGGGCTATCTCCCACCCTCTTTTAAGTGTTAATGAAATAATCTGTATTGAACAATCTCATTGTTGCAATTGAGTTTGTTTATTATTGTATTTGAATGTGCAAATATGAATTTTGGTGCATTGCAAATGAAATAATTTTATGATATTTTGTAAAAAATTGCACAAATTTTAGTGACAATTTCATTATTGTTTCATCTGTTTTGTGACCAAATATTCCTTCTCTAAAAATACATATAATGACATAATTAGTTTGGTCACTAAAATTATTTGATTTTAATGACATGAATACTTTGGTTGCTAAAAGAACTTTTAGTGACAAAATTAATCTGATCACTAAATTCTTTTTTAGTGGCTGAGTTATTGTAGTCGCTAAATAGTAAATAGGTATAAATAGTGATGAAATTGATTTGTTGTTAAAAATATTTAGTGATGTCATTATTCGTCACTCAAAATTGTTTTAGTGACCGTTCTATTTTAGTCACTGAAATTTTTAATGGCTTAAATGGTTTAATCACTAAACATGCATATCTAGTGGCAAATATTTTTGTCACTAAAGGAAATTAGTGACATGAATACTTCGTTACTAAAAATTGTTTTAGTGACCATTCTATTTTTGTCACTAACATTGTTTTAGTGACCACAAAAACTTTGGACACTAAAAATCCTTTTAGGGACGAAATGTTTTTTGTCACTTTAAACCTTTAGTGGCGGGCCTTTTGTGACCACGTTGTGACGAGTTGAATTTGGTCACTAAATGTCTTCAGTGACCACAATTCAATGTTTAGTGACGAATTACTTCGTCACTAAAAGTCAATTTTCTAGTCGTGAGTCGCAGGCCGCAGGCCCGCAGCGATGGCATTGGCATCATAGGTTCTCATAATCGCAAGGAGGCAGCTTCAAAAATTGCAAGGTTCTCGTCACAGGATTGCAGGAATGAGACGAGATTAGGAGGGTTGGAAATGCATTTCTATGGCATGCGGCCTACCTTTGCTCAGAGGAAACGAACTGCCTGAAGAAATTCGCGAAGCACCCACACACCTCTGTAAAAATTTGCAAAAAATATGAACCGGGCACGTGCCCAGTTGCCCATACATGGGTCCTCCCCTGCAAGGAATCAACCTGCAACTGTAAGAAAATAAGGAAACTAGTTAACACATTTCAAAACATTTACACATATATGATCCAATCTCTTAATATTTCTTGAAACATTTTTAAACAAAATGCTAAATAATATAAAGTAATCAATAATAATATTTGTTCTCGGTCCATGTTGGCAGATAAACTTTCTAAAATGTTCAACTATGGAAACTAGTTAATAGTACAAAGAAGTGCATTTTAGGTAAACTCACCACACCAAACTGCCAACAAAGAAGTGCAGAAAAGAAATTGAAAAGAAGTTTTGCTTGCTAGCTTAATTACCAGATTCTAGTTCTTATTGAAAAATTGAAAAGGAAACTGATGATCAAGAAATTTGCATAATCATGTATTATACTTCGGGTTGGTTTAGCACGGTGGTGGCGGTCGTGAACGCGGTGGTTCTAAACTGTTGTTCATGAACATCCAACCTCGCCTAAGGAACTCCATCCACTTTTATGTTCAGAATTAGTTTTTTTTCCTTGGTAGCGATTGTAACTCTTGTCATGCCAAATATATATTTTATGAGGATAGAGATTTTGTCAAATGGAATTGATATATTCCCAATATCCTCCACCTATAATCGATTGATTTTACTCTCCACACATTGATTGTTAAGTTCACTCTATTGTAGACTAATTAAAAAAATCATCATGAAATGTTATTAAGAAAAACACAGAAAATTTCACTGGATTCAAAGTTTACAATTCTAAGTGAAAGATTACAAAGAAGCAACAATCCCTCAACACCCACAATCATAATATAGATGGAAGACAAATATGTTAGTTTCAGTGATAGGCCATTATTTTGATCCCTAACCACAACTTATATCTGCTCCCTCTCTTATACAGGGTATAAAACCTAAATATTCTCTGCTCAAAACTACCAAAAGAAATTATAAACTTGCTACTTGTAGCAAAACCTTAAAAAATTAAAACACCACCCAGACAAACAACAGTCTACCTTCATCAAAAAAGTACTAAAAACATCTTCAATGAAAAACTGAATGACGACAACGCTCAGTTGACTACAGCATATGTAAAACCCTATAATGGAGTTATTCTAAATCACTCCATTGAAATTTAATGTGAATGAGATCAATCAAACTAGTTTAATTGCTATAAACAGGAGTTAAAATGATCTCATACTTTTATATGTGCCAAATTAAGAAGAAAAGAAATGTTTATGAACACTTGGGCGACAAAATGAACTAAAGAACAAATATAGTTGATTAGCCGGTCATGAAGAAATGGTATTGGTACATAAACAAAGAAGAATACCTTTCGCCTCAACTGCTAAACCTTATATTCATTAACGTGCATCCACTTTGTAGAAGACCACTTATTCCCTTTAATCAATGGGCAGCCACCTGCAATAAATAAACATGAAATCATATATTCAAAGAGTAAATTGGGCCCTAATGAAATATATTAAAGATGCATTTAAGAGACAGAGACAATGACAATCAAATGAGAAATGGCTAGTCAACAAATTACAAAATCTGTAGCTGCTTTCCATAAAACCATATTCAAGGCAAATAGGAATTAAGACGAGACTGCAAAGATGGGCTAGTCAATTAACCTGATTCCATACGGATCCCAAAGCGGCAGGTTGTGTATTGATGGAGATGTCTTCCTGGGTGAGTTTCCGCGGCACCGGCAGCGGCGCCGCGTCGCCCTTGGACTCCCTTACCCAGTAGGTATACGACGACTGCTTCTTCGTCTCCTCGCCGTCCATCCTCCAATCTTGCTTCCTCGTCGACGTCGCCGGCACCCGAGATCTGCCGTGAGACAAATCTATCGTCCGACGACAGATCAATGGAGGGAGCGAGTGGGAGAGAAGTCTCCTTGCCTCCGCCTACGACGGGCTTTCTAGTGGAATTTCCCGATCGAGACTCGAGAGACGAATTGAATAGAGGCCGTCTCTCGAAGCTTCGTAAGGGTTTGACCTGATGCATGAATCTTTTGTACGACTAAAGTGCTCACGTGTCCCGCTCCTATTGGACTGCTCTCTGGGCATGGGTTTGTGGTCTAGGAATTCCTCTATTTTGTATTGTTTGTTCATTTGTTTGCATAGTTCTTTCAGTGCTGGCAGTAGATTGGAGGTCGAAATCATTTGAAAATGGTCCATCTTTTTCAGGAATAAGTGGGAGTGTTGTACCGTGCAGTGCGTCATCCAATGATTGTCAGTGCATCAACACTTGCACTGAGATGCGTGCGCGAGATGGATGCACACGCAGCCGTTGGATGTGTTGCACTGCATGGTGCAGTACAACACACCCCCTGCTTCCATATTTTCAACTCTGATGGACCGCTAGCTTGGGGAACTGGTTGGACTTACTGCATTGATGTGCGAAAGAAGTAGAGCAATGCATATAAAATTTGTCTCTGTTCTGTGTTAAAATGGGGTAAGTTGTGGGTAAGTGCGGTTGGTGGTGGGGTTCCGGGAGGATAGGACTCTTCAGAATTCGGTTGAATAAACATGGTTGATGATGAGGATGAACCTCATTTTTTATGTGATGGGTGTGTACATAGCCACCTTCCTCATGATCTCCACTAAAATTAATGGGATCATGGGTTTCACCGCGCGCACGATCACCGCACCTGATCCCTCACGCGCCGATCCCACTACTCATGATGGGGAAACCGCCACTACTCAGGAGGAGGTCGGCCGCCCGCCCGCCCCCGTTCATGCAGCCAAGGGGTCGGCCGCCCAGGCCTCCCCCTTCTCAGCCGCCCGAACGACCAAGGGGGAGGCCCCCGGGCCTCCCCCTTGCTCGGTCGCCCGGGGGCCGCCCCCTTACTCTATTTTATTGTGCAATCGTTTAGTATTTTGGTGCTTGTTATTTAATTTAAATAAATCATGCCAAATCCAAATTTAAATCGGAGTTCAAATATTAGAACGAATTTGAATCCAAAATATTAGAGATTCAGATTCCCTTGAAATGATATCCAAATTGATTTGATTCACGAACACCCTTAGTTGCACAAGGTAAGTAAGAGAAGGGAATGGTTATAACTAATCGTTAGATTTGTCAGAATATTGAAGGAATTGAAACATGATGGATGGAATAGAGGAAAGATCATGAGTGCTAATTGCTGATATAGTACCTTTGCTACGGAATTGCCTCCGTAAGCTCTCACGAGTTCCTTCACCCACAAAACTGACGCTATACGAGGATTGGCTTGGCTGACAATAAAATGATTGACATTGAATAGTTCCTTCAGCCGCATCATAGGCAGATCACTTTCCAAACTTCCATCCCTCCAGTGCCTAGAAGAAGTTCCTGAAGACTGCTCAGGACCACCTAAGAAGGGGGCTTGAAAAGGCACAATCTCCCCAAATCAATATTTTGCCATCAATTCTTGAGCTTCAAACAGGCCTGGGAATGCACAAGAGTCGGTCACATCACTCCATATGAGCTTGTTAAATGTCTCAAAAGCCATTGCAACTGTCGTATCTCATGAACTGCCCCACCACTTAACAGAAGAGCAGTCCTACCAAATGAATGCCTTGTATCATGCATGAAGGCAAGTTTCTCTTCCAAGAGCAACTCCTCAGAATCATCGGAGGTGCAGACCATTCTCAGTTTCGGGACCTGCCAATT
This sequence comes from Platanthera guangdongensis, assembly GCA_039583875.1. Lineage (NCBI taxonomy): Eukaryota > Viridiplantae > Streptophyta > Magnoliopsida > Asparagales > Orchidaceae > Platanthera > Platanthera guangdongensis. The sequence goes on along the minus strand of CM077160.1, from coordinate 139,342,378 downwards.
AGCAAATCAGATTATTACACAAATCAAAATTTGATATTCTAGAAATAGCAAGATATATAAAAGAGAAAACATCATGACATGGTAAGTGAAGAATTTATAAATGTGCACTGCCAACATGTAAATTATTTTGAAAGATAAAAGCTAAATTCTCCTCCTCCTCTCTCTCTCTCATATTATCTCTCAACCTTTTTTACTGTCTCCATTCTTGTTACCTCTCTCTTACACTTGCAACTCTTTTCCTCTCTCATATCCCATCTCTCATAATTCTCATTACCTGGGATGAATCTGCAATTGATACTAAAGCTGTCAATGCCCCTTCTTGCACCATCTGCTTCCCATTCTGAAAGAAGTAAAAACTTTGTAACATTGTCTTTGCATATGAAAAATTAAAATATTATAAGAAAAATGTGAGATTAGGCTTTGTAGTACCTGCAGTAGCATAAGTAGTTTGCTAATAATGTCATCTAAGTAAGGTGATAAAGTATCTGGAGTGCAGTGCTTTATGGAATTAATTTTTGTTGAAGCAGCATGTGCCTGCAAGCAATCACAATAGCAACATTAAAAGGATTAGACAGTGAAAAAAAAGGAAACATGAGAGTTAATAATGATGAAATTTTCAAGCAAGTAACTATACAACATGCAAATCATCACTCCAACATCTGAACCTTCGATTTGACCACAACAAATTCCTGCTAGAAGGCAGACCCATGATCTGAATCAAAATAACTTTCCATTTAGTATTCAATACGAGATGAAAAATGTCCATGGTGGTGATGCTGAAGTCGTACTCTTGATATTCAAGAGATCATCAGAAGTACTCTTGATATTCAAGAGATCATCAGAAGTCTGTAACTGAAATTGGATCACCAATCAGACAACTAAGGATCAAGATTAATGCCAAGAAATTATAAAGCACTGAATTAAAAACTAGAGTAATCTCTGAAATAAGTATTACCTCACATCTCTTGATTGATAGCAGGACTAAACGTCCTCCAGTTTTTTCCACATTAGTAGCAATCACAAACATAAAACTCATAATAATTCATAGAATAATAGCACCAAGCCAAAAAATCTTAAGAGATATTTGTTGAGTATTGTATCCACAACGTACCTGATTTGAAGAAGCCCCTGAACAAGCTAAGGTAAATAGGCAATGTTTTTGACAAAATATTTCAAGTTGTGCTTGCAGTTATTCCACGCTAAGTGCACACCAATGTCAGGGTGCAGTAGGTCAATATACACGGGTCTGCACGACGTAATCCCTCGTTGAGCAGATCAGTGTGTTGGCCTACGTGTACTCTCTCTATTGGAGTGCACTTACTTTCAAGTACAGAGCTGTGTTTATGCAAGAGCAGACAAGGAGCAAGGATGAGTCAAAGAGCAGCTGAGAGGCGTAAGACGAAAAATCATCTAAGTAAGAATCGACGAGAATCACCAAGTGATTCTCGCCGATTCGGCGAGAATCACTAGTGATTCTCGCCGAATCGTCGAGAATCACTGACTGATTCTCGCCGGCTAAATCAGAGTGCAATCAAGTCAAATTCGACGAGAATCACTTTGTGATTCTCGACGAATCGTCGAGAATCACTTTGTGATTCTCGCCGATTTTTACTTGGGCAATTTTCGGGAAAAAGCTGGACCGGATTCTGCCGCTGGCACTATTTTGAACCAGATTTAGGGTTTCTTCTGGTGGGACCCACAACGGTCATATTGAAGTTATCTACAGTATAAATACAAGCATATTTTTGAACAATATAGACGACGAAAAAGATATACGAAGCTGAGCCGCGACGTGACCTAGATCGCGATTTCCGCCGCCGCCGCCGTCGCCGCTCGAGAGAGTTGATCGCCGGTCTTGATCGAGGTTTCTTCCAGATCTCCGGCCGACAGAAGCTTAGCCAAGCTTAGAGTCTCACGTGTCTAACCGGAGATCTCTTGTCTCTTGATTTGTTGATCGGGAAAACCTTCCCCGTCCGAATCGATCGAGACGACTGATCCTAGTGTGACCGTTGGAAGACCTAGCTTGCTTCGCTACGAAGTTTGGATCTCCAAAGTACAGCAGCCGCACATCGTTGTCGCCGTCAATCCCGTGAACCTAGCCGCCGCCCATCTTGCCGCCACCGGTTCCGGGGAGATTCTCTCCAAGAGAGATCTAGGGTTGTGGACTCTTCGTGGACTTCAAAAACACGTCGTCAACGAAGAGGGACACCTTAGTCTCCAAACGTAGTTTGTATCTCTTGTACATTCTAGCTTTACTTTTGTTGTAAAGGAACGTTGGTTCCTAGTTGTAAGGGTTGGGTGCAACCCGTGTTGTGGGAGTGTTGACTCCTACGTGTGGAAGGGTTCCTTTCTATAGTGCAAGGATTGGATTTCAATCCTGTTGGTGAAGAGACCGAGTCGTCCCGTGTTGGGAGATAGGTCGAAGGGGGAAAGTGGATGTACCCAAATCGGGGAACCACTATAAATAGCTTGTGTACTCCGGTTGCTGTGTTGTTTTATTTTTTTGTGCAGGTACAATTTTAAATTCCGCAAAAACGCTGCACGTCACCTATTCCCCCCCCCATAGGTGAAGATAGTTGACACTAAGTGGACTTTCAAGTGGTATCAAAGCGAGGTTACTCATCAAAAAGGTTTACACCTTGAGTAGAATCCTGCCACCAGTGTCAGAAGCATGAAGCTGGATCATGAGATATCTCCACTAAGACTTCCCACATGCACAAAGGAGTATTATCCCGTCTGGAAGATGAGAGTGTCGTATCACTTGGAGGCTATCGATCCTCGAGCATCTTTCATCCTGGAAGAGGGTCCTTTTATTCCTATGAAGACCTCCGGCTCTGGAAAGAATATCCAAGTGCCCAAGTGCATTGCTGAGATGTCGGAGACGAAACTTTCATTATTTAATCTGGACAAGAGGATTCGTCAGATTATCATGGATATCTGGTCTGGACCTTCTTGCTCTAGATTGGAAAAATGTGAGACGGCCAAATATATGTGGGTGATGATCTCAAAGCTGATGGGGGGATCAGAGAAAGCTGGAATCTGCTGTCAACTAGAGGATGAAGCCTATGTGGGGGTCCTCGCCTCTGAAGATGAAGGCAAGAATCAATCAGACAGCATCAGAGCTCCAGTGTCCGTGTCAGAGACTGAAGAGGCCAGTGAGGAAAGCAGCTCTGATGAGGATGACACAACGGTCACTGGCTCTAATGACAATAACACTGAAGAGCAGGTAACTTTTTCATCCTGCCCCGTCTCTCTTGAAATTTCTGAAGACAGGAACTGTGTCCCTTCAGAAAATTCTGATTCCCTGAAGAGAGCCCTTCAGAAATGCAACCTGCTTGTTGAAGAACAAGCTCAGGAGATTGCACGGCTGAAGATCTTGTTGGTTCTCCAATTGGCATCCAACAAGGTCAAGGACTCTAAAATCTCTGATCTAGAGAGTAGTCTAGAGATTGAGAAAAGGATAGTATCAAACTTTTCCAAGGTTGATGCTATGAAGAGAAAAGAAGAAAACGGGTGGATCTCCCGAATTATCAATTCGTGGAGAAATGGGGAAACGGTATTCCGACCCCCCACTCCAAGCAGGAAGGGTATTCATCATGCCTTCAGGTATGACCACAGGAATAATCGTGGTCACTGCAAGGGTGATCTGTCCTCATGTGGAGACACCCATAATGCAAGGGCTGTCATGGCCACCCATGAGAGAATACCTAAGGCTCATTCTGAGCCCTTTGTATTCTCGGCCACTGCCCCTACTCGGCATGAATCGGCTGGTATCAGCTCTCAGAACTCTTCTCTCCACCCAAGGACACAGGAAATGGGGGTTAGAAGTCATGCTGTAAGTTCTCATGGGGCCTCAGGAAGGGGGCTGTCTGAAAGGAAGGCACCACCTCCCAGACCTCATGACGCTCGCTGCATGCATTCATTCCACCCTTCAACGTGTCATGGTGGAAGAGGTAGTTCTGGGAGCAGATCCAGATCTATCCCGTTTGGACCTAGGCTCATGACTACCTCGGTCACTAGATCAGGTCAGAAACAGAGATACAACATTCACGAGTGTTGGTGCTGTGGTAAGGTGGGACACTTTGCCATAGACTGTTGGCACAACCCCTCTGTGTCAAGGGCAAGGGCCTATCCACATCTCCAGGACAGAGGTAGTCTTCCTGTCAGGATTTCTGAAGGAAGGCAGTCGAGTGTTTATGCTAACAAGAACCTAGGACCCAATATGTATTGGGTTCCTAAGGTAAAGTAACTCTCTTTTGCAGGATAGTCTAGGTTCCCGCAAATATAATGGGAACTAGACAGCAGATGTTTCAAGACTGAATTGGAACATGCATCTGGAATAACAGCAGTGATATATATATATGGGCATACTCACATCGAGCACCTGGTATGTTTTAGTCAGAAAGGCTAAATGCTAACTCTCATAATCCCAGGTATTTCTCATCAGCTCCAAGACTTGAGTCATTTTCTATCGACATTTACATATATATATATATATCTTTATATATATATATATATATATATATACATATACATATATATATATACATATATGTGTGCACATCTAAGGATATGTTAACACGGTGAATATAAACCTTAGATACATCATTAAAGAGTTATCGGTAATTCCACTGGTAGATTCGAGAACTAACATTTACAGGCGTAAATTAGTTCACTGAAAACTAACGAAGATACGTCATTGGAAATCTTGCCATCAAGAAATGTATGGAAAAGCCCGGTTCAAACCCTAAATAGATTGGCTTTAAGAAGTATTTATATATTTAGAAGACTTTTAAATTGACTTGACATCGGAAGACTTCGAAAATCTGGCATGTATCTTAACCCGTAGATTCCTGTTAAAGAATCCCTTCAATTTCGACTTAGACAAACGGAAACCTTTAAAATCCCTGTTTAAACCCGTCGAAATCTTGCCAGTCTCCCGCCGACCCTTCATATTCCGCAGGAAATCTTTTTTTAAACTCGCTGATCGCCTCTTTCGTCGACAACAGCAGGAATCGACAACAGCAGGACTCTCGCCGAATCGTGAAGACTTCCGTCGACATCCCGCTGGAAGCTCACCGAAGGTCTCTCGCAGGAAGCTCACCGAAGGCCTCTCGCCGATTCTTCCCCTTCCGTCGACATCTCGCAAGATTCCCGTAACTCGTGAAGAACTCCGTCGATCTCGACGTGCAAGAATCTCGCAACTCGTGAAGAATCCCGTCTATCTCCTGGATTGCCTTCCGTGGATCTCTCCTCTCTCGGGTGCACCTTCCGTGGATCTCTCCTCTCCCGATCTCGCCGACTCTTCCTCCAGGGATTTCTCTGCGGTTTCGATCAATCACAGTCGCGGGCACCTACCGGGTGTCCATCGTCTTCATCGAACTAACTCACCGTCTACGCTTTTAGGTAACCACATCCTCACCCTTACTTGGACTTTACCACTAGTGTCGCTTCCCTTTTGACTTTTGATTAAGCATAGAGTAGGGATTCTCTCCCTAGGTTTGCAATGGCTCCAAGGACAACCACTAGGCTGGTCACTGGATGCAAGCTGGTTCGAACAGGGTTCTCTCATGCCTCAGATGAATTCAGAAACATCATCCTTATGCTTGAAGAAGCTGGACTCTCATTCATACTGGAGCACCCCTGTAAAATACTGGACAAGGAAGTGCTGAAGTTCTTTGCAACCGCAAAACTCCGGAATGACGACTCTCTCATCAAGAGCAAGGTTGCAGGGGCAAAGATCAAGATGTCTTCCAGCAATCTGACCCACTTCTTGCAGCTCACTAGCTTGGCGCACGAGGATTATCTGGATGAACAGGATAAAACCAGGACTTTATTATTCTGTGGACTCGCTCGAGGAACGAGGTCGATAAAGCGAAAGGATATGAATGAGGAGGGGAAACTTCTGTCAGACATCATTGGAAAAGTACTCATATGCAAGCCGGGCTCTCATGACCACATCTCTGCGGACTGTTCAAGATCCTGGTGGCAATTGTCTGCAGAAAAAGATTCAACTGTGGGGCATTGCTTTTTGAGAAGATAAAGGACACCCTCAGATCTCCTAGCTTTGGCTGAATCATCAGTCTGTATCTCAATCAGTTGAACGGAGATAAGTACGACATGAGTAAAGGTGTTCCTCTACATTACTTGAAGAAAATGGACTCGAGTGTTTTTGATAGATGGGAGAGACGCATTGGGCAGGCTGCCGTGGTAGAACAACAGGAAGTATCTCCAGCCGAGGACGGAACTGTGGCTGATTCCGTAGTTATCCCCAGTGAAATTCCTGATGCTTTGACTGCAGGAATTGAGGGGGAGCCTCTGCCAGGAACTCCATTGTGAGCACAGGTGCAAGAACTGAGGGGGAGCAAGGGGTCAAATGCTACAGACCCAGGTTTGCAGAAGCCGAAAAGGGGGAGATTACCCTCTCGGCTAAGGCTAAGGTGGCTCCAAGTTTGCTCTCAAGAAATTGGTATTGGTAATGAATATCTCTCTCAGCTAAATTTCAAGGTTATGATTTTCATTCCCATACGCTTTATTCACCTTAGCTTGTAGGGTTTAGGCTTCTTCAAATAGGGGGAGATTGTTGGGTATTGTATCCACAACGTACCTGATTTGAAGAAGCCCCTGAACAAGCTAAGGTAAATAGGCAATGTTTTTGACAAAATATTTCAAGTTGTGCTTGCAGTTATTCCACGCTAAGTGCACACCAATGTCAGGGTGCAGTAGGTCAATATACACGGGTCTGCACGACGTAATCCCTCGTTGAGCAGATCAGTGTGTTGGCCTACGTGTACTCTCTCTATTGGAGTGCACTTACTTTCAAGTACAGGGTTGTGTTTATGCAAGAGCAGACAAGGAGCAAGGATGAGTCAAAGAGCAGCTCAGAGGCGTAAGACGAAAAATCATCTAAGTAAGAATCGACGAGAATCACCAAGTGATTCTCGCCGATTCGGCGAGAATCACTAGTGATTCTCGCCGAATCGTCGAGAATCACTGGCTGATTCTCGCCGGCTAAATCAGAGTGCAATCAAGTCAAATTCGACGAGAATCACTGGCTGATTCTCGCCGAATCGTCGAGAATCACCCTTGATTCTCGACGATTCGACGAGAATCACAGGTGATTCTCGCCGATTTTTACTTGGGCAATTTTCGGGAAAAAGCTGGACCGGATTCTGCCGCTGGCACTATTTTGAACCGGATTTAGGGTTTCTTCTGGTGGGACCCACAACGGTCATATTGAAGTTGTCTACAGTATAAATACAGGCGTATTTTTGAACAATATAGACGACAAAAAAGATATACGAAGCCGAGCCGCGACGTGACCTAGATCGCGATTTCCGCCGCCGCCGCCGTCGCCGCTCGAGAGAGTTGATCGCCGGTCTTGATCGAGGTTTCTTCCAGATCTCCGGTCGACATAAGCTTAGCCAAGCTTAGAGTCTCACGTGTCTAACCGGAGATCTCTTGTCTCTTGATTTGTTGATCGGGAAAACCTTCCCCGTCCGAATCGATCGAGACGACTGATCCTAGTGTGACCGTTGGTAGACCTAGCTTGCTTCGCTACGAAGTTTGGATCTCCAAAGTACAGCAGCCGCACATCGTTGTCGCCGCCGATCCCGTGAACCTAGCCGCCGCCCATCTTGCCGCCACCGGTTCCGGGGAGATTCTCTCCAAGAGAGATCTAGGGTTGTGGACTCTTCGTGGACTTCAAAAACACGTCGTCAACGAAGAGGGACACCTTAGTCTCCAAACGTAGTTTGTATCTCTTGTACATTCTAGCTTTACTTTTGTTGTAAAGGAACGTTGGTTCCTAGTTGTAAGGGTTGGGTAAAACCCGTGTTGTGGGAGTGTTGACTCCTACGTGTGGAAGGGTTCCTTCCTATAGTGCAAGGATTGGATTTCAATCCTGTTGGTGAAGAGACCGAGTCGTCCCGTGTTGGGAGATAGGTCGAAGGGGGAAAGTGGATGTACCCAAATCGGGGAACCACTATAAATAGCTGGTGTACTCTGGTTGCTGTGTTGTTTTATTTTCTTGTGCAGGTACAATTTTAAATTCCGCAAAAACGTTGCACGTCACCTATTCCCCCCCCCCATAGGTGAAGATAGTTGACACTAGGTGGACTTTCAATAGTTTATCTATTTCTCAACAAACCCAAAACTTAATATGCAGTTAGTCAAACATCATAAAAATAAAAGAAATAAAAATTCATACCAGTGAAGATCCTTCCAAAGAGTCAGACAATATAAAAGTGAAAGAAAACTTGAAAAAGACCGACATTTTTACAAATATAAAATTACTTGAACAGAAAAAACATAAAGCAAGAAGAGCCAATATCAATTAGTGCTATCTGCTTGATCCTCATGTTCCCTTTGTTTCAGAAGAGTCAATATCTTATACTTCATTCTTTGTGCATCTGATCTTCCATCTCTTGAATATGAGTCATTCTTTGTGTCATCTGATCTTCTATCTCTTGAATACGAATCATTCTTTGTGTCATCTGATCCTCCATCTCTTGAACACGACCAGTCATCTAAACTTCAAACTCAACTCGAATCTCTGCTCGTAATTGTTGCATATTTGTACGTACATGCTCTGAAGGTCTTGGTCCCGGCCCCATTCCAAGAAGATAACCTGAACGATGTCCAAGTACGATGGTGTAAGCATCTTCTAGGGTCAACTTATCTTCATTCTTCTCTCTTATTTCAGCTTCATGAAGTTCCAATAATTTTTTTATATATTTCTTTTGATGTTTCATCTTGCCACTTATTAACTTTCCCCTTGTGAGTTTTCTCTCACAACCTTACATATATGGGTAACTCTTCTTGTTTTTGTGAAGCTTCTCTCTACATAAAAAAACAATAAAACATTAATTCTTATTACTAGTACTATTGTTAAGTTTAGTCAACATTACAATTGTTAAGAGAAGTACTTGCCATTTCATATATTGTTCTTGCGATAGACTTTGTTCCAACATGAGACTTCATTTTTTGTTGGCTCTTGTTTTGTTTATTGATCTCGCTAATCCTCTATATCAACAAATCAATTAGAAAAATATTGTATGAGCAATGTACATAATTTAAGAGCAAAGAATTTTATACCTTGAATCGAGCACTGCCCCAGTAACTAATTATCCAATTCCAGTGACTAGGATCGATGTTTTTAGGGCAATTTGCACGCCATTGTGCATCAGTATTCCATTTCAGGTAATAATTAGCATGCAAATGAAAACGCCAAATATTATAGTGTTGACAGAGTGAAGATATCAGATCACCACAAACATGAGACTCGTTTGGAAGATTAAATTCAGTCTAAAAATAAAATATAAAACAGCTAAACTAAGAGTTCAAAATACACAGCTAATAATAAATTAAAAAATACTAATTTAAAAAGTAATACTTACATAGATGATATTAATTATTTTATCAACAATATCAATTGGAATATCAGACCATTTCTCCACATTCAGAGGAGCATGGTTCCTCACATAGCGCACACTTTTTATAATAAGCTCTTGAGCTCTATGTCCAACCAATCTTCGCAGTTCTGTTGGAAGTTGCACATCCACCCTCTCTGTATTATTTTATCTCCTCTTAAACCACTCAAGCCCAATGGTCGGGCCACGTTTCTTTTTTTATGCTACATTTATACCTGTCATTAAAAATTTTTTGTTAACATATGTTCAAATATATCAAACTAAAGAAACATACGAGAGTTATACCAAGATCAATATCATGCTCAGGAATTGTTGGATTTGCAGACACAAGATCAGCGCCAGCCTGAACAGAAACGTATTCAACTACACTTTCAGCATGTGTATGTGGATTTTCATTTATCAATCCTCGATCCAAATGTAACGATATTATTGTTTCTGATTCTTTTGTTTGATGTTTGTTGGAAGGTTCGCAATCCTGTTGAGTAAGAGATATAACAAAGGAACGAGCTCGTTCTGTAGTCGACCGTGGATGTAAAGTGGAAGAGTCAGTTTTCCAATCATGCGAATATTGTCTAACACTTGTAGAATGTAGCGGTGAATTATCTGTAAGCCTTTCTATGCGAGAAGATTTAGTACTACCACCAGTAATTATACTCCTCTTCATTTTTTTATTTAAATAACCTGAAATTTTTTTTTCCAATTTATAGTAAATATTTTAAATAAAAAAGTGTTTTAAACTACAATTGCATTTTATAGTAAATATGGATAATTTACAAAGCCGGGCAAAACCAGGTACATTAAAGATTTGCGGGTTATATATCATCCGCATTCTCAAGGTCTTCAATATCATCACCATCTTCATTTTCTTCAGTCGTAACTCTTCTTTGTATGGATTGATTTTTCTTCTCAATAGTTATAGCCGCAACATCAGTTCTTTGTAATGAAAGCACATGGTTATCATTATCTGCAACATTATCAAGTGTTGATCCTAAACCAACGTTTACATCATACAACTGAATTTCATCTTCAGTGAATTCTTCAAATTCTTTGGTTGGGTCATCATAAAAGTGGCGTGCAACTGTTTTTATGATCACTCGCCAATCTTTGTTTTTGTTATCAGGTACGTAATACAATTGTTCAACTTGGCAAGCTAGGACATAAGGTTCATTGCTTCTTACATTATGTTTTATGTTAGCAGAAATAATTTCGTTGTTTTCTTTTTTGTAGCATCTACCTTCGTTGTATGTATCTCACCATTCACATTTAAATAAAGACAATTTCTTGCCCAACATCATACTCAAACTGAAGAATGTCTTTTAGAACTCCATAATATTCTCTGCCACCTGATTGTTCATCACCTTTAACAAAAACACCACTGTTTTGAGTTTTGCGCCTGATTTCACATTCATAAGTATGAAACCTAAATCCATTAACAATATAACCAGAATAATGTATCACCCCTCTTTTTGGGCCACGGGTCAACTGCAAAAAATCTTTGCTAGCTCTTGAGTCTCCCTCATAATATAACTTGGATATCTAATGAAAATGTAATATAAACACACACATTAAATATAATAACAAGTTGACGTTTAAAAACTAGATGCTATACTTACCAGTGACTCAAACCATCTAACAAAAGTAGCCTCGTGTCTCTTTCCAATATCCTTAGAGTGTACATGTTGAAGCTCTTAACGATGTTGCCTATTAATCCAAATTTTATTAAATTAATTACATTATATAAAAAAATACAACTATAAAGAGTAATAATTTGAAACTCACTTTATAAATGGTTCTACTTCTGAACAATTCCTTAGTATATACAGTTGAGCTTGATGTCAATCTTCATAATTAAGATCTTTTTTTATTCCTTTACCTAATGACCTCCTAGTTTTTTGAAAAATGGACAATTTTGAATCTTTCCCAAAATTTCCTTCTTCATTTCTATTTGGGCGAATAAGCTTTGTTTCAATTTTATTTATATATCTCGAACAAAATGTCAAACACTCGTGTACAAGGTATCCATTCGTCATTGAACCTTCTGGGCGTGCTTTATTTCACACAAATGATTTGAGTGTACGTAAATATCTGTTGATTTCAAAGATTTTAGTATACATAACATGACAAAGTAAACAAAATTAATTAATTAATTAATTAAAATACCTCTCAATTGGATACATCCATCGATATTGTACCGGGCCAACGATTTTTGCTTCTTGTTCAAGATGAATTGATAAGTGCATCATGATTGTAAAAAATGAAGGAGGAAATATTTTCTCAAGTTTGCAAAGTGTGATGATAATATTTTGCTCGAGTTTATCCAACACCTCTATACTTAGAACCTTCGAGTTCAACTCCTTGAAAAAAAACATAATTCAACTAGATGGTCATAAACTTCTTTGCGAACAATGCCACGAAAAGTAGAAGCAAGTTGATCCAACATGAAGACATGACAGTCATGAGCTTTCATTCTTGACACTTTACCCTCTTTAACATTTACACATCTCTTTATATTTGATGAATACCCATCTGGAACTTTCAAATTCTCTAAAAAACTGCATATTGCCCTTCGTTCAACCAATGTCAATGTATAACATGCTGGTGGAATGACATAATGATCATCTTTTTCTATCAAGTGTAATTCTGATCTCAACCCCATTCCCATAAGGTCAAGTCTAGAATTCAAATCATCCTTTGTTTTTCCATCAATGTTTAACATAGTACCCAATATATTGTTGGTAATATTTTTTGAAATATGCATGTAATCTAAACAATGGCGTATCTCAAGTGTACTCCAATACGGTAATTGGAAAAAATACTTAACTTCTTCCAGTTGTACGGAAGAGAAGTTTCATCCCGGCTTCTTTTCTTTTGAAGCTTTCCAAAAATAACATTATCATATCCTTTTAGCAGCCCTAATATATCATCCCATGATAGGACCTTTGGAGCAAGTCGAGTTTCAATTGTTCCATCAAAAGACTTTTTATCTTTTCGCCATTTATGATTTGAATCCAAAAAACGTCTGTTTCCCATGTAACACATCTTAGAACCATTCTTTAACCGACAAAACTATGTGTCTTTATTACAACATGGACAAGCGAGCTTACCCTTTGTGCTCCAACCCGAGAGTTTAGCATAAGCTGAAAAATAATTTATCGTCCACAACACAGCAGCGTGCATGTTAAAGTTGCACTTATTATAGACATCATATGTACAAACCCCAACTTCTCATAAAATTTTTAACTCATCAATCAAAGGTTGCAAATATACATCTATATCATTCACAGGTTGTCCTGGACCAGGAATAATCAAAGATATAATAAAATTAGGAGTTTTTATGATAGTTATGGTGGCATATTATATGGAATTAATACAACTGGCCACACACTATAATTTGTGCTCATAAGACCAAAAGGATTAAACTCATCACTTGCTAAGCCAAGCCTAACATTCCGTGCATCAGATGAAAATTCTAGATGTTTCTCATCAAATGACTTCCAAGCAAAGGCATCAGCTGGATGTCGCAAATTTCCATCATCGCAACACTTTTCTTTATGCCATCTCATATCCTCAGTCGTTCTAGAACACATATACGATTTTTGAAGTCTAGGTATCAAAGGAAAGTGACGAAGAATCTTATTTGGTATATTTTTACTCTTTCTTGACAACATGTTACTTTCTAAATTATTGTTTATCTTGCTCGATTGCCACCTAGACATACCACAAGTTGGACAACTCTCAAAATTTGCAAACTTGCCATGATAGAGAATGCAATCATTCAAGCAAGCATCAATCTTCTTACACTCCATTCCAAGCTATTGTATGTAGTTATTGGCTTCATAAAAACTACTTAATAGTTTTTCACTACAATAAATTGCTCTTTTTAAAACTTTAAGTAATTCAGTAAAAGACCGATCAGCCCATCCATAATTAGATTTAAGTGCAAGTAAAGTAACCATAAATTGAAATTTTTAAAATTCTTTGCAAGCAGGATATAGTTCTTGTTCAGCGTCATTTAACAAATTATAAAAAATTTTAGCTACTTTATTGGGGTCCTCATGATCTTATTCTTGTCCAATCTCATTCTTGTCATTAAAACCAGTATTAAAATCATGTAGCAGATCATGCATATCATCATGCTCTATAATCTCTTCTTCATTCTCTTTATAAACATCATCATCACTAACACAAGTTGGGCTAATGTGATAATCCTCTCCATGACTCGACCACCAGCTATATGTCCTTATAATTCCATTTAAAATAAGATGCACGAAGACAATCTCTTGAGTGTGAAATTTACAATTTCCACATTTATAATAAGGGCAGCGAATATTGTTTCCTCTAGCAGAATGACTAAAGGCAAAATCAAGAAATGAATTCACTCCGTTGATGTAAGCAGGTTGTCTTCGATCGCTGAGATCCATCCAACTCTTATCCATTGCGCTATACATAAAAAACAAAGAAAAGCAATATCATCAACATAAATAGACTTCAAGAGTATTAATATAAAAATGATTACATTAGGGGTTTAGGATTTCAAGGATCATCTATCTTCTCTCTTTTATCTTGTCGGGTGATGTAATTTTCTAAGTGTAATTAGGTTTGATTGGTTGGTAATGGAATTAGTAGAAGGGTCCATTAGTCAATGAACTTATGCTAGAGCTAGAGTGGGGGAGGAACAAATTAGTAAACTTGATCAAAAAAGTATATGAATATACTTGGAATCAAATTGCATGCAATTTATGTTTAGAAGGCATGTTGATGTATTGACATATTTAATATTGAAGTATTGACATATTTAACTGAAACACCTAGCAATGAACTTACTGCTCATGATATGGGCAAATTTTTCCTTCTTAGCTTGTACTTCTATTAATGTGCATTAATTTAGGGATAATGAAGATGACTTTTTTTATTCATAAGCATTTAAAATTCTTACTGGTCAGCTTTATGAGTTCGGAACTTGTTAATTTTTTTTTCTAAAGCACTCTTTTGTGCATAAACACAAAACAAAAGCACGAGAATTAGTGCAACTTATTAATGATCATGTATTGCCCGTCTCAATCTCTAGTATGATTTTTGAAAACAAGGTAATTTTCATTTTATTGTTCTGATTTTTATTTTTCCCTTCTTTCAAGTTAGTGCTCTGATGTATGTATTTTTTTATTTTTTCAGTTTTTTTCATTTTTAAAGTTAATACTATATTGTGTATTCCTATATTTTCAGTTTGATTTGATCTATTTTCAACTCGAGTTTAAGCTCATGATCGAGAAAAAATTGAAAATTGAAAACGTGGCATGATATAACACCTCATACCCCTCCTGCTTTTGCACCAATTGTAGTTGCATTACATTTTCGGTCATTTCTTATTAATTCCTTGGTCATTATTCCTGGCTTTAACTTGATGTTTATTAAAATTAAATTTTTTTATGGAAGTCTCATTTTTTATATTCCTATTCATATCTCAATCTTTCAAGAAAGGCTAGGCATGGGTTCCCAGTGCACAGTGAGTGACATTCGGGTGATATCGACATCACACATTGCTCACAGGGGTTCTGCTCATTTCTCTCATACTTCACCAAAGAGACGAGCCAACATTCCTCTGACAATCCCCTGTTTAATTTGACTGCATCTATGCAGAGTAGCCGAGCAAATTCAAAAGAAGGGAAAATATGGTTATAAAAAAATTTTATTAATAAAACTTTTGATATTTAATGCTATTTAACAAAAAATAAATATTACTAATATCAACGCAAGACCATAAACCCGACTCAATGAATCAAATGCAACTATGCATATGTAAGTTTGAAAAGAGGAAACATATACCCACATCATTATCTGCTCAACACATGCTTCACATCAAAGTAACAAAATGCTCCCATAACTACTAATGTTCTAATTTCAATAAGAACTGGATAAATTCAAGTGCAACAACAAAATAAAGCATGTGAAAAAAATCACACCATAAATAACATGAGATATTTGCACTAAGCAGAAAACCAAAAGTGAATTCCATTGCTCTTGTTCATTTTCAGTTAAATGCTTTGGTTTTGGTATGGTCTCATAGCAGATCAAGATTAATGGTCCATTCTGAAGTCACCGTGTAATTAAAAAAATTCGACATGTTAGATGACAAATATCCTACATATAAGGGTTGCATTAAGAATATAGTTCCACCTTGGAAAATCATGTAACCTTCAGCATTTAATAGAAGACAACATTTATCTGTCCAAATATCATATAGGTATATCATGGAGTGGATATGAGATTCTTTTTTTTATTACCAAGGCAGTAGGTATTGTTTGGTTGACAAAATAAACTTGCAAATTTCGGTGACCGAAATGGAGTTATAAGTTATTTTTTCGGGTAAATAGTTTAACATTTAGTTTCCTTACAAATTGTGTTTATTTACATGTGAAGGGAATGACATGTGTGTTCTCAATCCTAGGTAGAAGAGATTATTTTTGAATTCAAGCTTTAGTCACAGTGGGGAAAATTAATGGTTCCTCCTGATACGTCCACTAGTTTACTAAATTTAAGGTACAATTGTATATTAAAAAGACAAGGGAATGTAGAAAATATCTCTCTTAAATCCGAGTTATTCTAAATTATTTCATGGCCTATCTATATGAAAATTTTTTAAAAAACAAATTAGAAAGGAACACTATAATGAAATATTTCCTTCATAAGGAGGAAATATCTATGCTAATGAAAAACAACACATTTTATTTTGCCTCATCCACATTGATTCTCACTTTACCCTCATTTTATTCTTGATGCTCTAATGCTATGAGTTTTTATTTTGCTAAAGTTACATTGAATACATAATACATTCCAATAAAAAATAGGGAAAAGAAATTGACCTTGTAGGCTTCAAGTGGTGAAACCTGAAACCCAGAGAAGCTGAGATCTGGTATTCTGGTCTTTTGAATCTGGAAAAAAAATGAAACAGGAAAAGGGAATTTAGGTGAAAAATAAAAAAAGGACTAAGTTACTGCTGCTCGGCTGCTTCTAAAACCGATTGTTGATGAGTAGAGATTAGGGTTATTGAACTTATTACTATTCGGTTGCTCCTTAACCCTCAAGGAAATAGTCCAAATGGCAATGGATATATATACCTCTGGAGAACCAGAGAAGCAAATTAGGTGAAAAAAAAAACTCAAGTGTCATGGAAGAGAATAGGGCTTAGAAAAATGGAAATGAAAATATGAAATCACGAAATCACTGACCTAGACACCGGGAGAGAGAAGAGAAGAGGCAGATTTGGATCAGACCGCAGACGAGATTAGGGCATGTCATCCCTCGGCAAGATTAGGGCGCGTCGTTCGTCCCTTGGAAGAGATTAGGGAATGTAGTCGTTGTCCCTAGCTTGGAATGAAGCGGAGACACCAGTGAGAGGAGACTAGGGCGTCAGAAAAGTGATCGCGAATCGAGGCAAGCAGAAGCAGAACAAAGCATAGAGGGGGGAAGAAAGGGAAATCGTGCCGCTAAACAGTTTCTGGGAGAGGGAGGTAAACGAAATGAGATGAGATCGTGGAAGAGGAAGTTACATAAAAAGCTTTCAAGTATAAGGAATACGAGCGGAGGAGAGTGTTTGTGAGTGCTTGACAGTTTCGGTAAACAATATTAAGAAATTAGGCTAAGTGACTACATTTATTTAGTGAAAAGTGGATTAATGAAAAAAATATTAAGCAATATATTGAGTGCTGGACGGTTTAGGAAATATTAAGGCACTAGTTATTGACTAACATTTATTTGGGTGGCAGTGAGATAAATGATTTTGGATACACGCAAACAGAGCGCGAAAAAATTACATAAATGCTCCCCGACACATTCAAGCAGTGAGATAAATGATTATATATTTAATTACAAATATGTTGCAAGATAATGTTGCGAGGTCGGTGATGAGAGTATGATGACGGGAACGACAGTGAGGTAAGACGACGAGAGTTAGGAGGTGAAACGAGTCGACAATTTTAAAAGTCAAAATATTAATATCATCAGGCAGACTTAAGAGACCAAATAATTATATTGAAGCGTCGAAAGCAAAGACATGCATCATTAGGAAAAGGTGAGAATAGGGTTCTGGAATTTGCAAAAAAAATATCTTATTTTCACAAAGGTGGAGTCAATGGATAATTATTTTTAACTATTTAGGATAATAATTTTGAAAAAAAAATTAGGATTAGAAAATTTTCATAATCATTTATTGTAGTTTACCAAATTACTTTTTCTAATAATTAATTAATTATGATCATGTATTTATGTATAATATTATTATCCTTGTTTTCTATGTAATTAATATCTTTTTTAATCAATGTCATTTAGTTAAATTAACAATTAAGAAAATTATAATAAATAATCAGTGACAAAAGCATTTTCTTCACTAAAAGCTTTGATTTCTATGCACGTACTAGTGAACAAATAATTTGATCACTAAATCTTTTTGAAGGAATGTTACAAATAATTTGATCACTAAATATTTTTGAAGGAATGATCAGTCGCCTAGGACGAAAGGTGTAAGTTTTTGTTCATTGGTGAAAAATAAATCAAGTACTTTCTATCAGGATCAAATATTTCATGTCATTAAATAATCTTCGTGTATTTATATTTGTAACAAAAAACAAATTTGTCACTAAATAGAATCATTTAGCGAACAAAAATATTTCTGTCACAAAAACGTGTTTTAGTGACGAATCTTTGGTTTTGTCACTAAATATAAGGCATTAGTGATGAAATATTTTTGACACTAACAATTCCTCACTAAAGTTTTGACTTTAGTGACTAAAGTTTGTTTTATCACTAAAATTCATTCTTTAATGACTAAATAATTTAATGTTGTCACTAAAGATACGTTGTTAGTGACTAAACATTTACTTTGTCACTAAATTTGTGCATTTAGTGACAAAACTTTCACTTCATCACTATCAAGTGTCTTTAGTGACTAAGTTTTACCTTTTTCACTAAATATGTATCTTTAGTGACGAAATATATTTTTCACTAAATTTTCGTTACTAAAAGTCAATATTCTTGTAGTGTGAGAAACTCCATACAATTTGTGTCACAGTGTGAAAGAAGTCATTCCCGTTGACATCGACGTCCTAAGTATCCGCGTCCAAGCCTTTGACCCCAAAAAGAATACCAAACTACTATGGGGAAATCTTTACTTGGATTCCGAGGTTCGGGAAGAAGTAGCCAAACACATCCAGCCTATCAAAAGAGGTCTCAGGATCAATTCCCTGATATCAACATCCTACCCGGAATTTTGGGTTTCGCCATGTGCCCCCCCCCCCCCCCCGATTTAGGTAATCCGGTTTCGCTACGTGTGCGCTTAGGCCCCACCGACTTGGTTTTCTATCAATAGATGACAATCTTATGTTAGAAATCCAAACCGGTAGGGCCAGGCGCCACGTGGCGAAGTCAAAAATCCAAGATTGGGGGCTGATTGTAGTCGAACGACGACATCTCCATCCAATCTCCCGAAGAGCGCACGACATGGCGAAATCCAAAAATCTAGGAAGGATGTTAGGGCACGGGGTTGCTCTGGGACCTCCTTTATAAAATTGGACTAATACCACCTCCTATCCAAATTTTCGGATTTCGTCATGTGGCGCCCGCTCCGGGAGATTGATTGGGGATGTCGCCGTTCAACTGTAGTCAGTTCCCCCAGTTTGGGTAATCCGGCTTTGCCACGTGTGCGCCCGGGTCCCACCGATTTGAGTTTCTAGCATTTTTGTCTATGACAAAGAGCAATAGCTACTCTAAAGTAAAAATGTGTAAACGCTTGCTCCTATTGTAAAAAATGAGAAATTCAATAGGACGGGCCCGAACCGTTAGGAAGTTTGAGAAACTGGTAGTCAAAATTCATTGACTCTGATCTTGTGTACTCTTAGAGTGTAATAAAAAAGATACAATTACAATAAACAAAATTAAAAGAGTTGAGTAAAGAAGATGTCACACTATATCGTACCGAAGATGATGGGAGTAGTTCTTTCAGAAATTCCAAACAAGCTATACGTAAAGATGAAGATGGACTTGAAGATGTCAAAATTGGTTGCAAATATCTAGATTTACATATGTGATCACCACAAAATTTTTGTGAATCAATTAGCTCTGAAGTTATCTTTCTGCTCTTCCAACCCAAAAAAACTGTCTCCACCTTTCTAGACAATTTTCTTCCTTATTTAGACACAATTTTTGGCGTATAAGAGGGGACTAATACAACCTCCTACCCAAATTTTCGAATTTCGCCATGTGGTGCCCGCTCCGAGAGATTGATTGGGGATGCCGCCGTTCGACTGCAGTCGGTCCCCCCGATTTGGGTAATCCGGCTTCGCCATGTGTGGGCCCGAGTCCCACCGATTTGGGTTTCTAGCATTTTTGTCTGTAACAAAGAACAATAACTATTCTAAAGTAAAAATGTGTGAACGAATGCTCCTACTGTAAAAAAATGAGAAATTCAATAGGGCGGGCTCGAACCATTATGAAGTTTGAGAAACTGGTAGTCAAAATTCATTGATTCTGATCTCGTGTACTCTTATCGTGTAATAAAAAAAGACACTATTACAATAAACAAATTTTAAAAAGTTGAGTAAAGAAAATGTCGCACTATATCGTGTCGAATATGACAGTAGTATTTCTTTCATAAATTCCAAAGAAACTATGCATAAAGAAGAAGATGAACTTGACGATGCCAATATTGGTTGCATATATGTCAACTAGATTTACATATGTGATCAACACAAAATTAATTGAATCAATTAGCTCTCATGTTATCCTTCTCTTACAATCCAAAAAATTTGTCTCCACCTTTCTAGACCATTTTCTCCCTTATTCGAACACAGTTTTTGACGTATAAATAGACAAACTTCATTGACTTTGTTAAATATTGTATTATTATTGTATTTAATATTGCATTTATTGTCCTTCTCTTTTAGTCCCACATTGTCTAGATGGGCTCTCTCCCCTTGCTCTTCTCCTATATATGTAAGACCTATTTGGTCCCTTGAAACTAACAATACAAATACAATTACATTTCTAACATGGTATCAGAGGAGCAGCCATGGAGTCGCAAGGGAGCGGGGAACCTGCAGAGAGTTGGAGGCGGACAGTGGTGGAGGGTGGAAGGAGGATGCGAGCTGGGCGGGTGGGGCAGGGTGGAGGTTGACAGACAGAAGGAGAGGCGGACAGAGGGAGTTTGGCGGACTGGAGAGGCGGACTGAAGGAGGGCGCGGACTGGGCGGTGGGGCGAGCTGTTTACACGCACCTCCGCTCAGGGTTGCGCCATCCTGCTCTTATATGTGGATGACATGATTATCACCGGGGATGACCACGTCACCATTGCCTCTCTTCAGAAACACCTCCGCAGTCAGTTCGAGATGAAGGACATGTGCCCCCTTCGCTACTTCCTTGGGTTAGAGATTTCCCGCTCCAAATGCGGGATTCTGGTCTCTCAGCAAAAATACATCTCGGATATTCTCTCCGTGGCCGCTCTCACTGACAACCGCACTGTTGACACCCCCATTGAGCTCAATCTGAAACTCCTTCCCACAGATGGGGAACCGCTGCCCGATGTCTCCCGCTATCGGCGCCTTGTCGGGATGCTAGTCTATCTCACTATGACTAGACCGGACATTGCTTACGCTGTTAGCTTCGTCAGTCAATTTGTTCAAGCTCCTCGCTCAGCTCACTATGCCGCGGTCCTCCGGATACTCCGCTATCTTCGCACCTCTGTCAGTCGCTCGTTGTTTCTCTCTGCCACTTCGCCACTCACCCTCCGAGCATTTTCGGATGCTGACTGGGCGGGGGATGCTACAACTCGTCGCTCCACTACTGGGTTCTGCATTTTCCTGGGCGACTCTCTGATCTCTTGGCATAGTAAGAAACAGGAATCCATTGCGCGCTCCAGCACAGAGGCTGAGTATCGTGCCATGGCTTCCACCACTGCTGAAATAGTTTGGCTCCGTCGTCTTCTTCGTGATCTTGGTGTGCAAATAACAGGACCCACTCCCTTATTCTGTGACAATCGAAGCGCCATTCAAATCGCCTCCAATCCAGTGTTCCATGAACGGACAAAACACATTGAGATCGATTGTCACTTTACTCGTCAGGAATTCCTCGCCAACACTATTTCTTTACCGTTCATTGCCTCTGAAGAACAAGTTGCAGACTTCCTCACCAAGTCTCTCACAACTGCAAGATTCTGTTATCTTATTAGCAAACTCTCGGTTCATGATCCACCGTGAGTTTGAGAGGGCGTGTTAAATATTATATTATTATTGTATTTAATATTGCATTTATTGTCCTACTCTTTTAGTCCCACATTGTCTAGATGGGCTCTCTCCCCTTGCTCTTCTCCTATATATGTAAGACCTATTTGGTCACTTGAAACTAACAATACAAATACAGTTACATTTCTAACAGACTTGATAAGATAAATTCAAATTCATCAACTATTTTATCAAATTTTTTTTTTTTTTTGGGGGGGGGGGGGGGGAGCGGGCCCCCGCCGCCCTAGATCCTCCAACCCCCATTAAATTCAAATGCATTTATTTAACCAAAAGGAACGAAAAAAAACTAAAGGACACCGTCAAAATCAGCCTAGCCTTTGCCTAAGGCCAAACACGTCATTGAAGCACAAAAACACCCCCAAGAGGGCTACTTGCAATCATTTCTTTGCTGAATTAAGCAAGTAGTAAATGGACAAATGTAATCATTTTTATGCCGGCCCGACCGGCCCTGGGCAGAGGTGAGCAAAAAGATCGGGCCCGAAAAAGCCCGTCGGGGCCCGGCCTGGAAAAAGTCTGGTTAGGCCTGGGCCCGGGCATGACTGGTCCAGGCCCGGGCCGGTCTGAGGGGCCTAACAAGACCTTGAAATATAGAATTTGCCTGGCCCGGTAACCGGCCCGGGCTAGGCCCAGTCTTGGCCCGGTCCCGGGCCTTGTCTGGGCCTGATCCCAGGCCTTTGCCTGGGCCTGGACCTGGACTAAGACTGACCCTGGCAGCCCAAGTTGCCCAACTTGGGCTGCAAGCCAGCAACTTCTTTATGGCAACTTGGGCTGCAACTTGGGCAGCCCAAGTTGTCAAGAGAAACGTTGCCAGGCAACGTCTCTATGAAGAGACGTTGCTAGTTGGCAACATCTCTTCATAGAGACGTTGGTCACGTTGCCAGCAACGTTTCTATGAAGAGCTGGCAACGTCTCTTCATAGAGACGTTGCTAGCTGAAGCCTGAAGCAGCTGGCAAATGGCACATTGCCATTTGCTAGGGGTGCAACTCGGATCGGTTCGGTTCGGTTCCGCTTAGAACCAAGAACCGACCCGCATAGGTTCGGTTCCAAATTTTTGGAACCGGAACCAACCCACGGTTCTACAATGTAGAACCAGAACCGAACCAGAAATATCGGTTCGGTTCTCGGTTCCTTAATTTATGTTTCTTGTACAACAAATTGCCTTAAAAAACAGTCCCAAATCAATTTATAATTGGCGAAGAGGAGCTAAGAAAGCTAATACACTAAAAGCAGATTGACCTTAATCGATGCCGGCGGGAGGCTTTGAGCTTTCGGTTGGCCCTCACGGGAGACGGGGACGAGAACTCTAGCAACAGAGGTGTTATTGTGCTTGCTTTGAGTGTTTGGTCAGCCTTTACTAGAAACGGTGACAGGAGCTCTAGCAGGCAGGGCGCAGGGGCAGCGACGTTAGGGTTGGAAGTTAGGAATTTCACGGGAGATTGACTTCACAGGAGAAAATGAGAAATATGAGATTATAAGAATATAAGGGATTGAGATTTAATATTTTTTAAAATGTTATTTAAAGATTTATTAAATCTCCAAATCATGTATTATTGTAAAATGTTATTTAATGAGTATTAATGTCATTAGGCGTGATGCGGGTCTATCTTCAGGTATGAATCATACCTGAAAAAAATAATTTTTTTACAACATATGGGTCGGGTCGGTTCTCGGGTACCCGACCACGGGACCCGAGAACCGAACCGAACCGCCGGATCTTGTTTTTCTAAGAACCGTACCCGAACCGACCAGCGTGAGAATCGACCCGAACCATCCGGTTCGGATCGGTTTCGATCCGATTCTCGGTTCTTTGGTTACTTTTGCACATGCCTACCATTTGCCAGCTGTGCTTGGAAACTTGGGCAGTTGCAGACCAAGTTTCCAAGCAGCACTCAACGACACCATTTTAATTATAATTTAAAAATAATTTATTAAATTAAAAAATAATAATGTAATATAATAATTTAAATAGGAGAGTAGAGCTGTAGCCTGTAGAGAGCAACGAAAGAGAGCAACGGTTCAAAGTTATCATTTTTTTTTAATTTTTTTAAAATTATAATTTAATAAATTCTTATATTACTTTTTAGGAGTTATAAATAGGAGAGTAGAGAGCTTGCAATCTTACATTGTCTAAAACACACATCATTTCTTGATCGAACTTCAACTCATTGCAATTCTCTACTTCACACGTTTTGATTAATGACGTCTTCATCTGGTGTCGTTCCTGAGATTGTCGAGCACAAGCATAGTTCTCCAACCTGGGAGCATTTTGACAAAGTTAAAATCAAC
The DNA here is from genome assembly GCA_039583875.1 of Platanthera guangdongensis. Classification (NCBI taxonomy): domain Eukaryota; kingdom Viridiplantae; phylum Streptophyta; class Magnoliopsida; order Asparagales; family Orchidaceae; genus Platanthera; species Platanthera guangdongensis. The sequence goes on along the minus strand of CM077160.1, from coordinate 139,318,373 downwards.
AATGAATTTAAAGAAAAATGTCGGCATTGCTCGAAGTTGTTGACGACGACCGGAAACTTCACACTAATGCGACACATCAAATCATGTGTTGCAGAGCAAGCTCCGGAATCCAGTCAAGCACAGCTATCAGTGGCCGGACAAGTTTGAACTTACGATCAAATGCGGCAAAAAGAAGCGGAGATGGAGAACATCATCGGACGAGGATTGCCGTTTAATCATTACGACAACGCCCGTGAGACCGCTCACATTCATCGAGCTATCCAACCCAAATATCATCAGGTAAGTAGAACTACAATAAGACGTGATGCATATAAACTTATATTAAAGAGAAAAAAAATTTGATTAAATATTTTGACAATTTAGATAGTACAATTAGTTTAACTTGTGATGTTTGGAGTAACAGTATATAATTATGACATTCTTATATTTGCATTACAAATCATTGGATAGATCCTACTTCATGGGAGCTATCCAAGCGCATCATTTACTTTAATAGTTTTGAAGTTTCACGTACCGGTACAGCAATTTTTCAAGTAATTATGAATTGTATATGCGATTTTAAAATAAAAGATAAAATTATTATTATTATTTTTGATAACGATAGTAATAATACTACGACTATTGATAATTTAAAAAGAGATCTAAAACTTATGTTAAATGAAGTATTTTTCCATACTCGCCGTGTTTGTCACGTTCTAAATTTAATTGTCCAAAATAATTTAAAATTAATAGAACCATATATTATTAAAATTAGAAATATGTTAACATATATATATATATATATATATATATATATATATATATATATATATATATATATGCAGTTCTCAAAAGAGACGACAAAATTTTAAAAAATTAGTAACAAATCAAGGAGAAATTTTTTAAAACCAGAATATGACATGTCAATTAGGTGGAATTCCACTTATAAAATGTTAAAAAGAGCAATCCGCCAAACAATCTTCTAATGAAATTTTATTCGACAAATACAAATCATGATTTAAATAACGATGATCGAGAAACAATTACGATTTATATGCGCTTATTAGAATGCTTTTATAGAGCGACGATTCAATTATCCGGCGTTTATTATCCCACTAGCTCCCGAGTTATTGAAATTTTTTTAATTATTACAAAAACTTTAAATTGCTACAAACAATATTGGTTTTGGCAGCCTGTAATTGAAACAATGGAAGCAAAATTTTTTAAATACTATAAGGAAATGCTGTCTATGTTTTCATGTGTGGCGGCTTTAAATCATTTATTACGCGTTTTAGGTGTTGAAAATTTTTTGGAAGAGAGAAATAAAAATTTACACCTAGATTTAAATAATTTGGATGAAATTCGAAGATTCAATAATTTCAAATTTTAATACAACTTTTACAGATTTCTATAATTATTATTATGATTTATATGGGTCGCGATCACGAGATGATTCAACACAAGTACAAATAGCAGATGATTTTCAAAATGAAATTTATGAGGTTGCATCTAGAAAAAAATCACGAACTATTAGTACATTAAATGAATTAGGACTATACACTAAAATACAATTTAGAGAGTATATGACAAAATGAAAATGAAAATTTTAATATATTAGAGTGGTGGAAAAATAAAACGAACACATATCCTATTTTGGCCTTAATGACCCGCGATATATTAACTGCTCAAGCTAGTACAGTAGCTTCAGAGTCTGCATTTTGAATGAACGGCGGATTAACGAAGAGTCGTTGAAGATTTGTATTTGCTATAAAGATTATTTGAACGCGGCGAACAGAGAGCAACATACTGCTTCCATCGAAGACAGCTCCTCATTAGTCGAAGAAGAACTGTGTTCGTTAAACTTGGTCGATGAAGATTGAGTAATAGTGATGTATTTTATTTTATTTTGGGTTGACTGTCATACGGTGCTTTGACACCTTACTTATTGTGGGTGGGTAGGTTGAGAGTTGTAAGATCTTGTGTGTTTTGTAAGTTTGGGTAGTTTTTTGCGGGATTGGTGACCGACCCGTTTGTCTATGTTGTAATATTTTCAATATGGAATAAAATATAACATTTTATCTTATTAAGTATTTAAAAACTTAATATATATCTTACATAATATTAAATATTAATTAATTTTTGTTAAAAATGATTTTTTATATTAAAAATTCGGCCTTGGGTAGGCCTGAGCCTGCTTGGGCCTGATTGGGCCTGGTTTAGGCCTTGCCGAAAAGGCCTTGTAAGGCCTCATTCATAAAGGGGGCCTGAGTCTGGGCCTGGGTCTGGTTATTGCCAGGCCTGGGCCTGGGCCTGGGTCTGGTTATTGCTAGGCCTGGGCCTGGGCCTGGACCTTGACATAAAAAGCCGGGGCCTGGCAGGCCCAGGCTTAAACTGGACCTGCCAGGCTTTATGTGCACCCCTGCCCCTGGGGCCGGATCAAGCCCTTCCACTGCCCGAGCCTAATAATAAAAAAGCCCGAATTCTATCCCGTTGACTGAAGCCCGGGCCCATAGGACCCGGTACCGGGCCGGCTTTAAGCTTCCGTCAACTCTAGCACACGTGAAACTGCCATTTCAAGGATCTAAACCCTAACTGGGCAAATTTCCATTTTGCCGGCTACAATGAGGAAGGGCCATCGCCTTGTCACAGGCAGCGATTTCCCTCCCAAGAAGAAAGCCCTTGTGCTCCTTGCCGGTCTCCCCATATTCGCACTCTTTCTCATCCTGCCGGGCCTTAGCCCCGGCCGTACCGTCGCCTCCCCTAAATCTTCCGATACCGTTCCATTTTCCGTCAATCGTCGGCCTCCCAGGCTTGCCTACTTGATCTCCGCCACCCACGGCGATCGGCGGCGCGTCAAACGCCTTCTCAAAGCGGTATACCACCCGTGGAATTACTACCTTCTGCACCTCGATCTTGCGGCATCGCCGGAGGAGCTTGATGATCTGGAGGATTACGCCGGTTCTGAGCCGGTGTTTCTTAAGTTTGCGAATGTTCGGGTCGTCGGAAACGCTGAGGCGGTGACGGTGAAGGGGCCGACGATGATGTCGGCCACGCTTCACGCCGCGGCGAGTTTGTTGAGGGAGAATAGTGATTGGAGCTGGTTTATTAACCTTGACGCCTCTGATTATCCTCTCATGTCACAGGATGGTATGTTTCCTCTCTTTTATTTATGGCAAAAATAGAAAATTATTCTTAGGGCAAAAATAGAAAATTAGTCCTTAAATTTTGAGTCCGAAATGGGTAGGGGGCGGACCAAGGATTGCATGTCTCACAAAATTCGACCTTATTTAGTAAAAAAAAGAAAAAAAAATCAAAGAAAAAAAGTAAAAAACTTTATTTTGTTAAATTTTATGAACTTTTAGTACTTAAACTTTATTTTGTTTAAATTCAGTCTTAAAGTTGAAATATTTTTTGAAATCATTCATAAATTTCATTTTTGTGCATGAAGTCAATCCTTAAATTTTAAATTATTTGAAATTAGTCACAAGTTCTAATTCACTTATTAATTGAGATAAAATTATGTGTTACTAGTTTTATTAGTTAAATTTACTTTTAAATAATCATTTATTCATTTTCTAATTTATTGCCCCTTTTGAGTTTTGAGTATAGGTTTAATTTTTTTTAATTTGATAACTCCTAACTTTACTATAAATAAAATTTTATTTGAAATAATTATATGTCCTAGTAGCTTCCAATACTATTTCTAATAAAAATTTATTTTAATATAAAGACCAATAAAATTTAGGAACGAATTTTAGAAAAAATTGAAATAACTATATTTTATTGAAGTAGTATTATGTGTCACGACATATAGTTAAAATGTCATTTATAGACGCATTAAGAGTTATAGGAAATTTTAAATTTGTTTTTAAATGAATACTCAAAAGGCGCAATAAAATAAAAAAATTTATTTAAAAATTAATTGAACTAGTAAGGACTAATTTCCTATTTTTGTTTGTATTTATATACTGTATAAACAAACAAACATGGAGCTTTAAATAAAATCATACATAGTTGCGATCCTTGTGGAGGACAGCATTATATTTTTGGAAGAAATAGATACATGATTGAAATTGGAATGCCATTAAAAGCTATATATCCTTAAGTTGGAAATCTGTATAATTCAACTATCTTAGGAGACCTCCTACTAAACTCTTCATCCATTACTCTCCATCTTCAAGAATCCTCATTTTTTGGCACTTTTGCCAAACTTTTGGATTAAGGGTACGTTTGGGTGCCCACTTTAACCACATTTCGTTTACTCCTTTAATCCAAACATAATACTTGAGCTGTTGAGGAGTGCTAAGGATCCTAGTGCTCAAAAAATGAAGAAGTTAGAGGGCTCAAAAATGAATTAGAGGATTTGGACGATGAAGAAGGCAAAAAAATCAGGCAATGATACTCTTCCAATTTTGTTCTGCACATGGTATCAAAGAGGGTGTTGATGCCCCAACCTCTGTCGACTTGTTCTAATTGATTAAGAATTTTAGAGAGAAGAACCAAGTTGTTTTGTTTACCTTTTTTTGTTTCAACTTGGTTTTTCCGGGCTCCTTAATGTTCAACCAATTAAGCTAAAATAATATTCCAGTGCGACCGGTTGACAAAGAATTTTTCATGTCTTGTGTTTTTTCTGTCTCGAGTTCTTAGTGTAGATGGCTGACAAGGGTTTGTGGTCGGTGACAGTTGGAGGACATTTGTTTGTCGGTGAGGTTCATTTAGATCGTGAAAGTGGCCAAATGTCATCATCCCATAAAGGCAGCTACTCCCTAATCAGGATGAACAACCCATGAGATGGACCGACAAAAATGGCAACATAGATTATGATGACAAAGATAGATGAACACAATTATGTTGAGTGGCTGAGATTTGTAACTTCATCATGTGACAAGGAAATGAAGTGCCATTTAATTTGAAAGGATGCAACTCCTTTAGATGTTGGTGTGAAGTTTGACAAGTTGGAACAAAAGAGCTCCCTTATCATGTATTGGCTTATGACGACAATGAATTTGAATCTCATAAAAACAGTTCATTACCTTTAGATTGCCTTTAAAAATATGAGCAAAGCTGGGGAAGATGTATGTGCATAAAATATATATTGCTGGACCAAGATATTTAGAGTTTCAAGCAGAAAAAAAAACTTGTCCCCATTACTTCTCAACCTTCCAAGGACTCCGGTAAGAATTATAACACTGTCAGATATCCATGGGGTAGTCCAAACTAGATCCACAAAAATATGAGAAACAAATTGAAGAAGGGAAAAATCTCTGGAGATCACGCTGGGCTAAATTCCCTGTTCGATACGCAAAGATCATGGGAGCTTGGCTTCAAGCTACCGTCCTTCAATATGGTTTATGAATAAGTACGAGTAGAAGAAGAGAGGAGACGAGACTTGAGTCCATCTTTGGACTTGGAAAATAATGTTTAAAGCGAAGCGATAATGACCTTAGTTGCATCCGCTGCGAGATGTAATGTAAAGTCTATATAGATCAAAAGCCAAGGCGCGATGGAAGCCAACTTCTGTGTATAATCATCTGCAAGATGACCAACCACCTAGAGAAGTTGTATTAAGAGAAGTATGGAGACTTGAAACCATCATTTATTAGAAGAGACATTATAAAAATATCTAGATTGAGGAAACGCCATAGAGATGCAAAATCAAATGTTTCATTTGACTGAGAAGAAGGGAAATGATGCAAAATTCCTTTGACAACTGATCATGAGATGATAGATGATTTACACAGATATTTGTTCATGGTTTTGTTGTCTCTACTATGAAATACTTGTGCATCTACTGGATTGTTGAGTTGTGTTCCCACACTCATCAAAACTTGTCTCTGTTAGTTTTCTCACCGAAAACATAAATTGTTCCGTAACTTCTTCACATTATTTATATGCTTCACGATCTGCAGATGAAGTGAACAATCAGGAGTGGTCATAAAGTTGGAGGTTTATATCTTTTGGGTGAGAACAGTTTATATTTGTTTGAGTTGATATCCAAAATCTTACTTTGAAAAAGTAAAAATCATACATTTTTTTGAAAAATTTGGAACATAGTTCTTTTGGGTCTATTTTTGTAGATTTTTAAGTCAGGTTTGTGATCTACCATAACAAACTAGTGTCCCTTATCGTGAGTCTATCAACAATTTTTTTCTTCCCAGTTTGATATCGTTTCATTCCTTAGACCACACAAAGCACAGTTTCTTTGTTGATTTTTTATTTCATTTAATTTTTTTCCTAGATGCTCCAAGTAAAGATGAATGTTAAACAGGGGAGGGGTAGACCAATAAAGACTTGGAATGAAACTATAAAAAAAGTCATGATGCACTTAGGCATTAGTGAGATTATGACTAAAGATATGAGTATATGACACAATGGAGAAGGGATCCATATAAAAGGAACCCCCACTATAGTGGGATAAAGGCTTGAGTGTTTTAGATGCTCCAAGTACATTGTTATTGCTCTGCAACTTGATCTTTCCGCTACATAGGAAAAATAAATTATTTATTATCTCCCATATAGCTCAACTTTCTTTGATTTTCAAATAAAACTATCACATTTCATTAGGGGTTTAAGATCCTTCACTGAAAATGTCTTGACGCTGATCAAATCTATAGGGCGGTGAATGTGTGACTCTAGACTATGCAACCATAGGGTGCAAACCCGTAGTGTCAAGGAAAACCTAACTGATGTCTTAGGATGATGTAAGCATGCAAAGACAAGTGATGCAAGACAGATGTCACACCTACCTGCCATCCTTGCATCACACCAGTGGCCCACCCCGACGTCTCACCATGGCGGCTTTCATCAGGGTTACAATCCATACACCCCAACGATTATTAGACAACAAAACTAAATGTTTTGTTGTTTGGATTGTTCTGTGCTTTAGTTCTCGACTATCTTCCTGCTTCCGCAGACTTTTTTCCTCGTGCCCGTCCATCATTGACTTGATTCTGCTTGACATTTGAATTTTGTATTGAAGGTTAACTAACTTCCATCATCCTCGGCGACTTCTTGACATCCTACTTCTTGACTTTCTTTCCCGTGTTATCCTACTATTGGCGCATAACAAAAAATATTTATAGTAATTTGGTTGTTTTAGAAATTTAATAAATGTTAAATTGCTAATATATTAATATATAAAATTATAAATATTATATTTATATATAATTATATATAAAAATTATTATATATATAAATAATTAAATACTAAAACCCGATAGATGAAATATCCCTGATGTTGGAGCCAAAAGTGCCCCCAACCTCTACTCTAAATTGCGAACTGCCAAGAGACAGGAGAAGGTGATAACTACAAGTGATCAATTACTGATTGGGGCTGGAGAGAAGAGAGAGGCTGGGGGCGGGGTGAGAGGAGAAGGTTATCACGAATGGCTACATCCGATTTCCCCAACTATGAAAGCCTTAGCTGCAAGTGATAGATGAAATATCCCTAATGTTGAAGCCAAAAATTTCCCCAATCTCTATTCTCAGCTGCGAACTGCCAAGAGACAGGGGAAGGTGGGAACTACAAGCGACCGATTACTAATCGTCGAGGGCTGGAGAGAAGAGAGGGGTGGGGGTGGGGTGGAGGAGAGGGTTCTCGCAAACGGCTACACCAGATTTCCCGCAACTACGAAAACATTAACTGCAAGTGAGTTTATTACTTAGCAAATGGGATCCATTACAAAGATTATAATCAAATAGCTAATTAGCCACAAACCTAACTGTTAAAGGGAGACGTTAACTAGAGACCGCACCCTTAGGGAGGTTCTGGCTCAATTTCAGCTTGTCTTTCAGGGCACCCTGACCCTCTATTTATACTAAACGGGGCTTGCCCGAATGGGTAGATACCAAAATTACGGGTTGCCCGAGGTACAAGAGAACTGGGCAGGGATGAAAAAAAGAGAGGGGGCAGTCTTTAAGGGTAGTAACCTCCCGAGCTTGACTGCTTGCCTTGAAAGTAATGGCAATGCAGTTACCAGGCTGTAACCGCACAGACCGACAGTCTGAGAAGGGAAGGATGGAGCAGTTACTAAGTGTATCCTCCCATGCTGCTTGATACCTAAGGGCTCTTGCTCTGGTTTGGGTTGAATGGCTCTCTCTAGGTTGCAGGATTCCGGGTTAACATAATCCCCATACTTTGTTAAGTCCACACGAACATCAAAAAAGTAGTCTGGTAACCGCGGAATCTGCGATTTTACTTCTCTGCTGCTGAAAACCTATAAATAGCCCGAGGCTGGACCGTCTGGAGGATCATTTTTCGAATGTTTTTCTTGTTTATTTGTTGTGGTTATAAACCTGATAAATGGCTGGTCACAACATCTCATTACCGGAGGAGTTGGCGAAGAGAACTGCTTTCCCCTTATCTCCTCACAAGTGGCCCGGTGTGTGTGTGTGTGTGTGGGGGGGGGGGGCAGCATGTCCGAGATGTCGACCACTGTTGAAAGGAGAAAAGCTAGCGGTCTTCCGGGTGTGATCGTTGTTTCTGGGACTCAAGAAGTTTCCACAGATGCAGATGTGACAAGCACGCCATCTTCTACTCAACCAAAGGCGGCAAGCACAAACTCTCCTGAGCCTGTGGACGAGGAGCTGAATACTTTCGTTAGGGAGGGGGTCGAATTTGCAGAGGATCCCTGGCCCGATTTCTTGCCGAAAGAACCGATCTGGTAAGTGATGCTCGAGGTGGCGAAGGTCCCGACGGACACTCTCGTCTCTTAGAGGAAGATCTCCATGGAGGAGGTTGCCAATAAGAAGACCAATGGTGCTACTGCCAGGGGAGGAGAGAACCCCCTCTATGAAGTTGTTTGCTTGGATGTGGATGAGTCCGAGTGAATTTCTTTGGCTGAGGGCCTGCACGACACTCAAGTCAAGACTTATCCGGCGGTTGGACCGATTTTGGTTGAGAATCTTGAGGATGATGCGGTCAACCGAGTGGTCTTGTAGGTTGACGAGATTCGTGACCTGGCTACCAAGATGGATCGGTTGGAGCGAGAGTCCCATGAGTTTACGAATTCTAAGACTAATAGAAAAACAGAGCGGCCACAGTCGTTGGAGAAAGAGATCCAAGCCCAGGCGGATGCTGAGATGGGGCGAAGAGCCGCTGGGATGAAACAGAAGGTTGCCGAGAAGAAACAGTTGAAAAAGGAGGCCCGAGAGAGGGCGATTGCTGAACAGTAGAGAAAGAGGTCGCGATCGAGACCGTGTGACGCCTAACTGAATCAAAAGACAAAGCTGTTGTCGATCTCGGAGTGGAAGCAACTTTGGCTTTATTCAGTGTTGGCGTTGCAGAGATTCTAGGGGAACACAGAGGCGTAGGAGGTGTTGCGGTCCTTGCGGACGCCAGAGGGCAAGGTTGTCAGGATTGAGATCCTAGGTGGGTTCGTTTTGCAGGTTGGATCAGATCAGATCGTAGGATCGGATCGAGTATCGTTAAATCCTACTACATTCATAAAGTAAAACTTGAGGCTCTATTTGAGATATCAGTGCCGTTTTAAAAGGGAGAAGTTCAAAAGGGAGATGCTAAACTATATTTTCAAAACCGTAGTTTTAAAACCGAGGCTCTGTTTGTGTAGCCTCCGTTCCGGTGGTGATTTAAATTTTATTCTATATTATTTCAACATGAATTTTAATTATCCTAGTATGATTTTTCTGATTTTTTTTAAACAAAGTTTAGTATTATATATGTGAAAATTGTTACAAATTTATAGATATAATTTTTTTTACACTTTAAATGATTAAAAAAATAAAAAAGAATCAAACCCGTCGTTTTGAAAGGCAGAAATGAGCTCTCCGTGTTCATTTACAAATGGAGGAAAAAGCCGTTTTTAAAACGGTAGCAGTTTTGGTTGTTGCCAAACACCCCTCCTCCGACCCGACTAGAATGGAATGAAGGTAAAAGAGACTCCCAAACAAAGCCTTAAAATATGAAATTGAATTTGGTATCATCCAATTACACAAACAATCAACACAAAAAATTATAAAACTAATCAATTGTTGAATAATTATACAAACTTCAAAAGAAAGCAAATAAAGTGAACAAAAAAATTGCATTGTTGTAACTTTAAGTTCTACATTAGCAAATAAATGTACACATCATTATAAAATATCAAATAATAGTTTTGTTCGGCAGTCGGAAGATCAATCATAAATCATCCATACAAATCTTTAACAAGTACATGGACGATATCTTCATTATCAAATATCGCATTTTTCTCTTCATCACCACTTGCATTCTCATCATCACCCCATTCACCTTCACTAATATACTCGAGAGCATCAAGTTCACTCTGCCTTATGGCAAGATCATCGACTCCATCTAAAATAAAAGAAATTTAATTAAATGAAAGCATGATACATAATATAGTTAAGAAATTTTGCATTATCAAATTATTTAATATGAAATTTACATTCTTCATTTACTTCCGTAGCTGATTCTTCAACATTTTCGTCAACACTATCATCACTATAAGTTTCCCGTGTATCTCTATTCTGAAGAATCCCCAACCAGTTTCTCTTACAGGCAAGAACGTCTTCCCTTTCTATAATACATTCATTATCAGAAGGGATACCCTCAAAAATTAAAAAACTTTTCCTTCAATTGCGTATCCCTTCTAACTTGTTGTTCCATTAATTTCATATTGTACATCACAAAAACTATATCATTCATTTTCTTTTGATGTAAGAGGTTTCTTCTTTTTGAATGTATCCTTAGTTTTTAAAGGCACGAGACACACCAAGGCGCACCAAGGCACACCAAGGCACTCCAAGGCACATCAAGGCGCAAAAGGGTCTTGAAGCCTAAGCACAAGACTCAATGCGCTGGCGCACGCCTGACGAAGGCAAGACACAACCACATCTATTTTAAATAATCAGCATCAAATATCATTTTAGTTTCTCGATCAAATTCTTAATCTAGTCTACTAATTAATCATTCATTAATATCATTTATATTTCAAAAAAATAGAATTAATGTGGTCATTTGTATCATATCTAAGTCCCAACGCACAATTATCTTTCGCGAACACTAAATCAATAAAAAAGTTATTGTGTTTTTACATTATTTTTTTTTAAAAATAAAACAATAATCTCCCCATGAGCACCTTTTATATTCCAAAGGCGCCAATAAGGCGCACGAATGCGTAAACCTCTGAGCCTAGTGAGCCTTGAGCCTTTGGCGCGCCTGAGACGTGCCTTTAACAACATAGAATGTATCGGTTAATTATTTTATCAAAAAAAGAACTATATGAATCAATGCTACAATTTACATGTGAGAATATTTTAGTGCAATTGATCTCACCATCTCAAATGCACCCCAATTGCATCCACATCCAAAGAGCTACATGTCAAACTGAGAATCTGAATTGCAAATATTTTCAATTTCGGGCAATTAACTCCGTAGGAATCTCATTAATCAGATGTAAATTACAATAATTTAAATGTTTAATATGATAATAATAGGCTTAATGATTAATAAAAAAAAAATGAATAACCTGGAGCTCTTTTACATATAGTTGCCTTTGCAGATTCTAACCCAAATAATCTCTTTGCATGCTTAAAATCATCCATCTGAATATCTATCTTTATTTTCTCACCTTTGTTTGAAATTATTCGTTGGAGACACCTGTCGAACTCATTTTTTACTTTCACATATGCCCTGAATGATAGACTAAAATGATAATGAGGGTTCAAATAATAAGTTGCCGCATACAACCTATGAAGTTGGCTTACCCATCTCTCATCAATGATGACCCATATTGACCTATATATATAATATTAGTATATAACAGACATAATAACCAATGCATTTAGCACATGAATCAAAACAAAATTTAATACTTTAATTTAAAACAATTAAATTACTTATTTTCTTTTGATGTTATCAAAATTAATTTGAATATTTTTCTTGCTCTATCCATCTGCTCATATATATAAATCTCATCATAGGATTCTCTGAATCAGCCATTCTAAGCACTTTGATGAGTGAAAGTGCTGCTTTCTAACCTGCAGTAACATGAGACCAAAATATACTTGTATTTAAAACATTTTTTTATTTGATTTCCATTTTTTTGAGCCAAAAAATCTACTAGACTTCCATTTGGTAGAAGTAAACATCGTCATCAAACCATCTTTATTCTTAGAAAGACATCTCATGGTCAAGTATGTTGTAGCAAATCATGTGATTGAAGGTCAGATTGGTTCTTTTCCCTCTGTAAAATCAAGCAACCATGTACGAAGCAAAATTGTATAATAGATGTATGTTGTTATCTTTCTACCTTTTACTATCTCTGTTTTATGCAGCTCAAAGATTTTTTCAAATCTTCTAGAATCAAATCATACAATGTGCGCACATGTCGTCCAAAATAGATTTTTTCTCTTCCTCATCAACATTTGATTCATCGCCTTGTAGTTTGAAGCATTATCCGTTACCACTTGCACAATATTTTCTTCTCCAATCTTCTCCACAACTTCATCTAACATTTGAATTTTTTTTTCTACGATTTTGGAGATATCAGAAGTACTTATGAATGACAAGAACATTGTGCTCTTTTAGCTATTCACCAAGAAGTTGCATATGAATCTCCTTTTTCTATCTGTCCATCCGTCAGACATAATTGTGCAACCAACATTTCTCTATTCCATCTTGTACTCCAGTACCTCTAGAGTTTTATCCATTTATTGTTTTAGATATTTCACTCTAATATCAATATAAGATGACGGTTTCACACAATTGAATGGAATTGCATTTATATAGAAAAAATGAGCAATTTGTTGACATGCCTTCTCTCACTCATCTTTCTTGAATATATGATTAATTGTAGATTGACTCGATTTTATAACAAAAACATCAATTAACTCCTTTCTTTTTGTTTTTTTGGTAGGCCCTATTTAACCTCATAATTAAGACTTGATTCCTCAATATTTTTTTCTTTATAGCCTCCTCCCCACGAGTTTGAAGAATTTTCAAAAATTGATTTCTAACATTTTTGAGAATTTTTGTGCATGCTTCAATATTAAATTGTCATTGCTAAATGATGTTTCAACCTATATATTTCTCCAGATCTAATGACGAGACAATATTTGCATTGCACTTGTTTAGTTGTACTGTTAATTTCTATCCTATGCTCCCAAACCATATTACTTAAACCATTTTTTTTCGGAACCTTTTGACACTGATAATTGCGCCCGACCCATAAGCACACATCTAGGAATTAGGAAATAGAGCCGTTCATGAAAATTTTAATGAAATCTGAAATTGAAAGAGTGCAGTAAACCAAGGAACAGAACAATCCAAGAAAATAATAGTCCAAGAAAATATTGTTTTAGAAAGTTGAAATATAATCTGCAAGAGGATTTATGCCTACCAATTGAAAGTGCTATTGAGAAAACCATGATATGAACCGACCGAAGCTGGGGCGCTACGACATAAAATAGCAGAGGAAGGGTCCAATAACGGAAGGGGCTGAACCAACTAGTTCAGTCCCCACTTTGTGCTGAATCGGCCTGGGGCGAACTAGCCGTGCCAACTGGTATTGGGGGGGTGGTCGCATCTTCCCATTAGGGCATTGATCAACTATCAGGTATTCCTCTAGCTTTAGCGTACTGTAGGAGTAGCGAACCCTAACACTTGGTATCGGAGCGCCGATCGCAGGATGACGCATACACGTGCCCAAAATGACGTTGGACGGATGGCTGCACTGGAGGAAAGCTTCGAACGCCTGGACGAGAGCAGTTGCGTCTCCCTCGAGCGCCTATCGAGCGTGGAACGTATGGTGGCGGAAGCGGCGAAAGAGAAACGCGCTCAATTCAACCGTCTCCATGCAGAGCTCTGCTGCAACAGAGCTCTGTACGAGGGATGGGCGGCCCGCTGCACCCTTCCAGAGTTGTCGACATGCCACTAGGGCCAGACGCGGGGCTCCAATGACCTCAAGGAGGCGCACCACTGCCGGTGGAAGACTCAATGGGAGCGCCTGGGGTCTTGGATGTCGTCGGGGGCAGCAGAAAGACATCTCAGGAGGCCTAGTGGCTGCATCGGCCTGCGCCGACGACTGGTGGGGGACGCCCAGGTTGCGAGACAGTTTGGAAGGCGGTGGGGGGGATTGCCGACACACAACAACTTCCGTGGGAGCCGTCGACTTACCCTCGCTGGGAGGAACTTGGAATGAGGCATGGAGAGGTGAAATTTTAGCACAGACAATTTGATGACATAAATTGGCGACCCAAATCCTATCCAGTATTCGCCAATGGACACAGGGGAAGGCACTTCGTTCCGGACGACAAAAATTGGTAGCAGAATCAAGAACAGAGGGGATGGGCACAACCCCCTGACTGGAGGGAACGAGAGGGCCAGTATAGACCACCACTACTGCCACGACTCACGAGAATGGATTTTCCTAAGTATCAATCAGGGGATCCCCTCGTGTGGATTGATAAAGAGGAGATGTTTTTTGGTTATCAGGAGACTCCAAGACATTTATGGGTTCACATAGCCTCTTTCAGTTGGAAGGGGAGACGTATCAGTGACTTTCATGGTGGAGGAAACAGAGGCTTTACCCCGCTTGGGAGGAATTTGGTGCCGGGTTGTACTCCCGTTTCGGGCCAGCTAACTATGAAGATTTTGACAAGATGTGGCACAAGCTCTCGCAAATAGGGTTAGTTAATGAGTTACCACACAGAGTTTGAGAAGCCTGCCAACAAGGTCCAATGACTCGAGAAAGCACTTCTGGGATGTTTCTTGGCAGGTCTAAAGGAACACATCAGTGATGAGTTGCAAGCTTTTCGTCCACAGAGTATGGCACGACCAATTGGGCTTGCAAGGCTGCATGAAGAAAGGTTCAATCGTAGAAAAGTGTGGGCTATACCGAAGAGTAATCAATGGTCAAGTGGGCTAGCAGTGATCAAGGTAGCAGCCGATGTGCCAACACGGAAGGGGGGACACTGTGAAGAGGCTCTTGTGGTCGGAGATGCAAGACAGGAAAGCCAAGGGGCTTTGCTACACATGCGATGAGCGTTTCGTACCGGACCACAAGTGCAAGTCCCACCATATTTTCATGCTGAGTGAGGAAGAGCCGTCACACAAAGAGAGCACAGTAAAGGAAGTCAACGTCTTGGAAGATGAGGAGTTGGAAGTTTCATTTCAAGCTTTGGGAGGTGGCGGCAGACAGGTCACTATGATGATGAGAGGGCGAGTGGGTGAGCAGAAGGTCTCTATATTGGTTGATAGTGGTAGCACACACCCAACTTCATAAACCTTGAAGTGGCGAGCAGTCTACCTATTAGACCATCACAAGATGCATTGTTCAAGGTCCTAGTGGCAGATGGTAACAAACTACAATGTACAGGGGTGCTGAAGGATGTTCCACTCGCGATTCAAGGCTATCGTTGTACTATTGATCTCTACTTGTTGCTAATCAAAGGATCCTATATGGTACTGGGAGTGCAATGACTCAAATCATTGGGCCCGGTCACTCATAATTGGGACAAAATGTCGATGGAGTTTACAAGCAACGACAAATAGTATCATTTGGAGGGATGCGACACCCCGCCTTTGGGGGGAGCATCAGTCAAATCTATGGAAGCATGGTTAGGACTGGGGATACAAATGGCAATGGTGCTGGTTGTTACACCTACTACGAGGGAGGCAGCGGTTCCCCCAAGAGTGCAAAGGGTGCTCGAGGACTTTCAAGACGTTTTCGATATACCCAAGGGATTACCCCCACAACGGAACTGCGACCACAAGATTATTCTCAAGGAAGGGCGTGGTCGTACTAGTGCGAGGCCGTATAGATACCCTCACATTTAGAAGGCAAAATTGAAAAATGTGTGCGAAAAATGTTGGTGGAAGGAATCATCCGACCGAGCACAAGTCCTTTCTCTTCTCCCGTACTGTTGGTTAAAAAGAAGGATGAGGCCTGGCGATTCTGCATTGACTACAAGACACTGAACAAAATCACGATTAAGGATAAATTTCCAATTCCATTAATCGATTAGTTGTTAGACGAACTACATGGGGTGACATGTTTTTCCAAGTTAGACCTTTCAAGTTATTACCAAATCCGGATGAGAGCGGAGGATGTGATGAAGATAGCCTTTCGAACCCACGATGGCCATTATGAGTTTTTGGTTATGCCGTTCGGCTTAACCAATGCGCCTTCTACATTTCAATCTGTCATGAACGAAACATTCCGCCCTTTCCTTCGGAGGTTTGTGCTAGTTTTCTTTGATGATATTCTCGTTTATAGCAAGGATCTCGAGGCACATGTGGAGCATGTCAGGACAGTTCTAAAGTTCTGAGGAGACATAGGTGGTATGCTAAGAAGTCCAAATGCACTTTTGGGCGGCAGGAGGTTAAGTACTTGGGTCACTTGGTTAACCACGAAGGGGTCCGGCTCGATCCGACAAAGATTAGCTGTATGGAGGGATGACCGAAACCCACCACCTTAAAGGCGCTTCGAGGATTCCTCGGCCTAACGAGATACTATCGCAAATTTGTGCGGGAGTATTGTTAGATTGCTAAATCACTAACATCCCTTCTGCAGAAAGGGGCTTTCCAGTGGGATGAAGAGGCGAAACATATTTTTCTTCAGCTTAAAGGAGCCATGACTGCTGCTCCAGTGCCGACCCTTCCAAATTTTGAGGAGTTTGTGGTGGAAACTAATGTGTCGGGTGGAAATCTCGGAGCAGTCCAGATGCAAGAGGAAAGACCTATAACATATTTTAGCAAAACTATTCAAGGGAAGGCTTTGGGCCTTCCAGTTTATGAGAAAGAGATGTTGGCAATTTTGCACGCGGTGTCCAAATGGAGGCCATATCTCCTCGGATGACACTTTCAAATCTGCAATGATCACCAAAGTATTAAGTATTTTTGGGATCAAAGAGTCTCCTCAATGTAACAACAAAAATGGGTGACAAAGATGTTGGGCTATGACTTCGAGATTGTGTCCCGAAGGTGTTGAGCTATGACAACAAAAATGGGTGACAAAGATGTTGGGCTATGACTTCGAGATCAAAGAGTCTCCTCAATGCAACAACAAAAATGTGTGACAAAGATGTTGAGCTATGACTTCGAGATTGTGTCCCGGAAGGGCAAGGACAATGCTGCCGCAAATGCCTTGTTTAGGATCCCTAGCAGCAATACAATATTCAGCTTGATGAAGCCAGTCTTGGAGGTGATAGATGAGATCCACCAGGAGGTGTTGAGGGATGATACATTGCAACAATTATTACACGATCGGGGAGATGAGGGCACTTAGGCGAACATATATCATATTCTTAATGGGCATTTGTAGTCAAGGGGAGACTGGTGGTAACCCAGAACTCTAGTCTGAAACAACAGATCTTGAGGGAATTTCATGACACTCCTATAGGGGGGCAAGCGGGTATCCTCCAGATTTACCAAAGTGTGAAACATAACGTTTTTTGGAAGGGGATGAAAAAGGATGTGGAGCTTTATGTCCAACAGTGTGAGGTTTGTCAGTGACAAAAATACAAGACCACATCACCAACAAGGTTATTGGTGCCCCTGGACATTTCTCGGTTAGTGTTCAATAGCATTGCAATGGATTTCGTTGAGGGAATTCCCGATCCCAAGGAAGGACGGTGATCTTGGTGGTGATTGATCGTCTGTCCAAGTACGACACTTCATTGCCCTGACGCCCCCGTGCACTACTGAGTTGGTGGCGAAGTCGTTCATGAGGGAAATAGTTCGGCTACATGGGCTTCCTAGTTCTATTGTATCAGATAGGGGTTTTGTATTCATCAGTAGATTTTGGAAGGTGCTCTTTAGATTGCTCAGTACCACGCAGAGGATGAGCACTACCAACCACCTTCAAACAGATGGACAAACAAAATCGCTGAACCGCAATGTAGAGACATACCTCATATGTTTTTCTATGACAAACCCAAACCGTGGAGCAAGTGGTTACCATGGGCGGAGTATTGGTATAATACTGCATATCAAACAGTGGCAGAGATGACACCCTTTGAGGCGTTATACGACAGACCTCTACCTACTTGGAGGAATCATGAGAGCGGCTCCACTACAGTCAAGGAAGTCGAGCTTAAATTGCAAGAAAGGGATCTGGTCGTTGAACTACTTAGAGAAAACCTCGTGAAGGCTCAGAGCAGAATGAAGGCACAGGCTGGCGAGCATCGTAGGGTGAATGTTTTTGAGGAAGGAGAGGATGTATACTTGAAATTGCAACCCTATAGACAGCTATCAGTGGTAAGGAAGACCAACCAGAAATTGGCACCTAGGTACTGTAAACATCAGAAAAAGTAAATATGGATGTCTCTACAAATGTATTTACGAGAGAATTTGAAAAAAACACCAGTGAGTATTAATTTGATTATTAAAAAACTAAGAGTATTTTGCGGTGTGAGCCAGTTAGGATTAGTAAATTTAACTTAGAAGTACTATACCTGGTATCAGGATTGGTGAATCAAAGGCTGCGTATAAGATTGAAATTTTAGTGAAGGAGGATAGCTTGTAGTGTTAAGTCTGAAGTGTATATATGGGTGTTGGGTGCTAAATAAGTAACCCATAGGAGAATGATAGAGTAAGAATGATGCATAAGTATGTGGAAAAACTGGGAAAGACATCCAAGAACTACCTGTACCGACAATATTTACCACGGAAAACACTGATTTATGTAAAGCAGGATAGCAGGAAAAATAATATCCAGGTCCAAAAACAGTATCCTGAAAACAGAACACTGCATGGAGGAAAGGGTCGAACTAGGACTGAAGAAATCGAAGCCAAAATGGAGGAGAGCGGTAAAAATATTAATCAAAAAAAGGGTCGAATAACGAATTGGGCTTCCGAATGACGGAGAGAGCAGGATGACCACAAGAAAGGGCTCTGTGGACATTGAAAATAGTAGGTGTGGAGTGGTTCGGGTGGAGCTTTACTGGAGAGAGCAAGAAATCAATGGTTGTTTGTCGTCGAAGAGCGCTGAGAAGAAAAATAGGGCTTTCACAAGATTTAGGCACTGTTCGCTTGGATCGTGCATGGATCGCGATCTTAGTGATCCTACTGCCCAACATGCGATCCATTATGGGATACACAGGATTTCAATCATGAATACGATCCAGATCGAATTTAAAATTCTGGTTCGTAGGATTGTGCGATCCTACGATCCAGATCGCGATCCTGGAAACGTTGTCGAAGAAAACTCGCGACAACTTCCTTCAGGGACCCCGAATTTGCCTTCTCCCACCGATGAGACCTGGACCCGCGACCCCACCTCCTTTAGCTGGAGCAACTCCAGGTGAGCGTTCATCTCACAAGCAGATGACGGAGCGACTAGGGCGAGGTGAGCTACTGCGGATGTTATTCCTCAGGAAGACTGGTCCTCTGTGGGCTCCCGATGCAGTAATCCGCTGCCAGTGCTGTTATCTTCAGCAGACATGATCAAGTTCCCGAGTACTGGCGGAGGATACAACGGGTATATCCTTCCTCCCATGCATTTTGATTAGCCTTGTAAATATAAAAATATAAATCTTATCTATGTTGTCACGATTACTGTGCAGAGATTGCGACGATTGTGCCGACTAGGGTATTCGAGGAGCTAGGCGCGCTTCAGAAAGAGTTATGGGTCGCAAAGGGGAGGGTCCGCGAACTGGAAAGTAGTGAAAAAACTAGGGATGAAAAGATAGCCGCACTTACCTCTGAGGTAGTTCTGCTAAAGCAGGGGGGCTCGCGAGAGGGTGCGGCTTCAGGATCCAGGTTCAGACACTTTCTGAGGAGGCGAGCGTCCCTTATGAGACATGACTGCAGAAGGATGTCAAAGCTTTCCACGCCGTAGGCGCACAACTTAACAGGGGCATGGCAATTGCACTCAAGTCCTTTAGCGATCTTGCCGACGGTTTGACCCATATAAGAGTAGAGCGGGCCCCTTCATGAGATTAGGATTCGATGCTTGTTGTTGCGGGTACCTCATCTGATACAGATCTCTGTAAAACTATTATTTGAGACAATGTGGTGTGCGCGGTCATGCCCCTGTTTTTATTTTATTTTGATATGCTGTTTTTTATGCTCTTATCCTGCTTGGGATGTTCTTAGATGCTTGTGTTGTGGCGGTCATACGTGACTGATTGCGGATGCCTGCCTTGCCTTGCTATCTTGCGCTTTGCTTTGCAGGTTCATTATGGAGAGGGCGGTCATCATACGCATGACCGCACGAGCTTGAATCTACCGACGTTATGGTTTTCGAGTTTCGAAGCCTTTCGATCCTGTTTTCTGCGGTGTCTGTTTTAGCACCCACGAATGCTTGTTTTGTGCATATATAGCAATACTTGTAAAATTACGCGTACCTTTGTTATACGGTGTGGTTGGACAAGCGATTATAACCGTCGTATCCATAATTCTCAAGCGATTCAACTTTTGTAGACAAAGGAAAGATGGCCAATATCTTGAGTGCCGTTGTAACTTCTTCCGGCGATCTTCCAAGTGTTGGGATAAATAGTATAAGATCGCGTGGACATTCTTGATAGTACTCATGCATTCTCAAAAATGATATTAAGATGACCATGTCAATATAGGATTCAAGAGCATAAAATTTGATGCCATAAGACTATCCGCCCACTGTGGGGGGAGAAACTGAGGTTTGCTAGAGGACAACAAATAATTCGGCGTGGACTCGTCATGAGTGACCACCCGTCATAACAATGAATATCCCCCAAAACCTTATAAATATAATGATTAAAGACCGTGCGGTTGCCATACGTGCAATCAACAACCCCCCTACTTGTCATGATCTGAGGAGAACCTTCTGAACTTAGGGAAAACTAAAGCGTGTGCCTTCTCCACGCGAGTAACCGCACATTATGTTATTAATAGGTTGCGAGCCTTGTAGGTATGATAAACTCAAGTAGCTGACACGTCGTGTGATCATTAGAAAATGTAACAGCTCATTGATTTCATTACTGTTGCGGATATGCCAATACTGAGAGATTAGCCCGAGTGGGTCTGACCTCTATAAGGGTAACCGCGCAATGTCATTGTTTATGCTTTGGGAGGACCAGAGATGAGACAAGTAATTAAGACCTCGCGCAGTTACAATACAAATTGGTGCCCATTTGTCTAATTATTGTTGTGCATATCTTGATGTCATGTTAGGCGGGAAGACAAAGAGCGTGCAAACACCTCGACGTGTAACCTCTCGACATTAAGTTTTGCTTATGTGAATTCGAGATTATCGAGAGTCAGATCAACCTTATAGTGACCGCTCCCTGCAATAATTATTGTCGTGCATAAAGATTGCTCTTGTTGCCAAGACGATTTCATCGTGTGCGACTGTATGCTTAATAATCACCCAGGGTATAGGAGACAACCTATTGGGGGAGAATAAACAGGGGAAGCACGAATATCCCTGCATGTGGAAAGATACCCAACTATGCCAACCATCCGTACCGGTCGGGCAAAAGTCAACCACAGAGCTTTCCTCCGCTAGAGTCATCCAGTTGGGCTATGTGTCCGGAGGCAGCTCATTCCTCAGAAAGAATGACTATGGGGTTAAGGCATCCACTACTCGATGTAAGAAATCTATCGCCAATGGCTAAGGTGACTGATTGGGCATAAGGCATCCGCAGAGCTTTCCTTCTCTCGTGTCATCTAGTTGGGCTATATGTGTCCGGAGATAGAGCTCATTCCTTAAAAAAGATGTCGAGGGAGCTTGAGTCATCCATTATTCGAAGCCCGTCCTCAGAAAGGTGCTGGAGCAATAACGATACCTCTGTTGATGCGCGATAGACTATAACAATCACTCTGATCATTATGGCCTCCCACATATGCCATCCATTAGAGTATCAACAAAGAAATTGCAGTGGCCTTACGATAATTTTAGAGGAGACACGCTTATGCCGACAAAGGGTCAGAGACTTAAAGACTTGCGCAAGAACCCGGATTCAGAGATCGCAACTCAAGGGGGCTTAAGTTCTGGGATTGTCCGTAGGGAGTGGTTGCTTGCTTAGAGTTCTAAGCATGGTTGGATCCGGGGATTGCACATCAAGAGGTAAACAGGTAAGCAATATCTTGATAAATTAGGCCTCTTGTCATCAGCATTCATATGTGATCAAGAGACCTTACCCCATGCGAAACAAATTAGTGAGTTGTAAAGCAAATACTTATGCATTAAGAGTAAGAAACAACTTGAAGGAAGGATGCAAAGGATATGAGGGCTTAAGAGTAATATCTCTTTAAGTCTTCACCACTCCAGTGTTGGAGATTTTCTCGCCATCATAAGACTCCAATCAGTAAGTGCCATTTCTTAGGACCGCTTTAAAAACGAAAGGGCCTGCCAAACTCGAATTGAGTTTGCCGACCATAGAAGTTCTACCCGCAACATGTACCTTTTTCATGACGATGTCACCTACGGCGAACTGCTTTATCCTTGCATGTTTGTCAAAATAGTTGACTATTCTTCTTTTGACTTCTTCCCGCCTCACAACAACTTGGTCTCTTAGCTCCTCGACCAGGTTGAGGCTACATTTCTTTTTTTCATTGTTAGCTTACATTGAACAATCATCGTTTTGCTTTGAGAGTAGGACCCTTGAACTTTTGACGTCGAACTCCACCGGAATGAGAGCCTCAGCCCCGTGTGACAGCTTGAACGAGGTCTCTCCGGTATCTGAGGTTGGAGTAGTTATTAGTGTCCACAACACCTAAGGTAACTGCTTGGTCCATTTGCCGCGAACGTTCTCCAACTTCTTCAAAAGGTTCATGATCGGCTTGTTGACAACTTCTACTTACCCATTGCTCCCGGGGCGGTGGATAGAAGCGTAGCGTAGTTCAATGTCGACCTGTTCACAGAAACAAGTCAGCATTATTAAACCGAGGTCCATTGTCAGTAACAATGATCACGAGGATTTCTTGCCGACACACGATCTCCTCCCATATGAAAATCTTGACAACTTGAGTCATAGTTTTTGAAATGCATTGGCCTCAATTCACTTGGTAAAGTATATCATCACGAGAATGAAGCGTCGCTGTTGCTCGATATAGGGAAGGGACCAATATGGTCCATCCACCAAACCCCAAATGTCCACAAGGTTGAAATAGAAGAGTGCAATTGTTGGGCAGGTGTAAGTTATAACGGTGTGAACTTCTGACACTTGAAACACTTCTTGGTGTGCTTGCTGCAATCCTTCCTCATAGTGGGCCAGAAGTATCTCTAACGGAAGATTTTCTTCTCGAGCGTCTTAACACCCGAATGACTTCCACATTTTCTTGAATGGACTTCCTGCAGGAATCCCAGAATCTCTTCTTCTATTACACATCTTGCCAAGAGCGACAAGAACCTTTGCTTGTTGGTTACTGACAAGCTTGTAGATTGCGAGTGACATGTCGGCGGACAGGTCATTTTTGAGGGGGAATCGACACGTTTTCGCCATATTTTACAATTATGGCATTTTCCAGTATTGCGGCCATGTCGGCCCAAAAATGCCGCTAATGACGGCTAATGTCGGCCCAATATTGCATTTTTTTAATTTGTTTCGAAAAATTTATATTTTTTTTGTATAGAATGAATTCATCAAAAGGTTCTAACAAGATTCCTAGTACTTCTTCCATAATAGGTCGAGATCCATGTTGAGCATTTGGTGAGAAGGTGACTCCAAATAACGTCAATCATATACGATTGAGCACTTATTAGTAGTTTGCTTTTCTCATATAAATTTTAGTTTATACTTAATTAGAAAAAATAACTACCATCCAATTAATAAATGAAAATATTATGATATATATATAATTATAATATTACAATCCGACATTTTGAAATGTCCCCGATATATCTCCACAATTCGACATCCGACATAAAAAACCCAAACCGACATTAGTCCGACATACGACATCTGCAAGCTTGGTTACTGAAGAGTGGAGCTCTCCGATAGTTAGATAATAATTAATTGGGTCCACCCATGAGGGGCACTGGTTGATTTCCATGATATTTGTTTCTTCAATCGCTGGATGAAACAACTCAGTGACGGTTCCTCCCGAAGGGAGGCTATATTTTGATAATTCGTCGGCTTCGATGTTTTCTTGTTGAGGTATGCGCCGAATGCTGATGGTACAAAAACATTAGATTCTTTGCTTGGTCATTAACTGATACTTCTTCAAGACTGACTCTGGTTTCAAAAACCCATTCACCCGTGATGCCATGACTAGAGAGTCTGTCCGCACTTTGATATCTTCAATACCGAGCTCTCGCGTGAAGCCCAAATCAACTATAAGCGCTTTGTACTCTTCTTGATTATTGGTAGTCTGGAAATGAAGCTTAACAGTTTGTTCAACTTTTATGCCATTTGGATTGATCAAGACGACTCCTATTCCCATGGAGCTCTTACCAAATGCACCATTTACAAACATGGTCTAGCACAATGGGGTAGAGTTCTCCTGCCTAGCGGTGCCTTCTCCCGCGAAATCGATGATGAAGTCTGCGTGGACTTGGCCTTTGATTGCCATCCTTGGAATGTAGGATATATCAAATTCTCCCAGCTCGATAGCCCACTTGGACAATCTTCCCGAATGCTCAGGCTTTTCCAAAATAAACCTTAATGGGTGATCAGTGACCACTTGGATGGAGTGAGACTGTAAGTAGGTGAGGAGCCTTTGTGCCAAAACTACCTGGGATAAAACTAACTTTTCTAGGATGTGATATCGTGTTTCAGCGCTCCTCAGAACAAGACTGACACAATGAATGAGATATTGTTTCTTCCCCTCTTCTCATTCTAAGACGGAGCTGATGGCCTCAGTGCTGACTTCGAGGTATAAAACAAGATCTTCTGACTGACGAGAACTTTGAAGGAGTGGGGTTGTCGTAAGCTGATGTTTCAACTCCTCGAATGCCTTAATGCACTTTTCTGTTCACTCGAACTTGGTTTCTCCTTGGGGAGTTTCGAAGAATGGGGCACACTTTCCCCGAAGTGAGAGATGAACCGACTCAACCCCACGATTCTCTCTGCTAGCTGTTGGACTTCGGGGTTCTGGGGGACGACATGTCCATGATTGCCTTTACTTTATCAGGATTGAGCTCAAGACCTTGGGGCGTAAGGAGGTGACCAAAGAACTTTCCACTTTAAGGAACTTTCCCTTGCCCAAAAAACATACTTGGCCGAATTTAACCTCACGTTGTATTTGCGGAGAGTGGATAACGTCTCTGATAAGTCGGGAACATGGTCTTAGAACCTGCGTCTCTTAACGAGGAGATCTTTGATGTGGACCCCCAAGTTGCGCCCCTTCTGATGTCTGAACATGTGATCTGTCATCCTCTGATATGCCACCCCAACGTTCTTCAGGACAAAATGCATAACACGATAACAATAACAACCATTATTTGTGATGAAAAATGTGTGGGGATATCATGAGTATGCATTCGTATTCGATGATACCTTGAGAAGGCGTCGACAAAGTTCATAACCGGAAACACCACACAGAGTCAACTAGAGAGTCTATTCGCGATAAAGGGCAACAATCTTTAGGGTACGCCTTGTTGAGCCTTGTGAAATCTATTCACATTCTCCACTTGTTTCCATCCTCGCGGACCATCACTACGTTGGAAACCTTTTCAGGGTCTAAAATCATTGTAATGAAGTCCTCCTTGAGGAGGTTGGAAACTTCCTGGATTGGTTTAACGAACTTCGTAGCCACTGCTCACTTCTTTTGCCTATTGGGTTTGAAATTAGGACTGATATTGAGGGGATGGCATGCAATATCAGGGTCAACCCCAAGCATGTCGGTTGCCGACCACGCAAAGATGTCAATGTTGTCGAGGAGGCGTTGGGTCAATAGTGCTTTCTCCTCATCTTTCAACTCAACGTTGATAGAGATTGTCTGATCTCCATCTTCGCAAAATGGGACCTGATGTACTTGGTGGGCGGCTTCCAGGTGGGTGTCATCTCTTGTCATGTCGATATCTGCAGGCTCCGCTGCGGTTTCCCGAGGCCCTTTGTTTAGACCTAGGGTTCTACATGAGCTAACAACCACGGTCTCTTCATCAGGAGCTGCCCGATAAGAAGCGAATGCTTTAGTTGGTAACCGCCACGGCCCGACGGTCTCAGGAACGGGCAAACACTCTTATTGTTAATTTCTTCCAACCACTGCGATGATTTCTTCAGTCACTTGTATCTGAATCTCGCGTGTTCATTCTGTTGGAGCCAAAAGTATCCATAAACTCCACACTCAGCTGCGAACTGCCAAGAGACCGGGGAAGGTGAGAATTGCAAGTGGCCGACTACTAATCGTTGATGGCTGGAGAGAAGAGAGGGGGGCGGGGAGAAGGTTGCCATGAACAGCTTCAATAGATTCCCCACAACTACGGAAGCCTTAGCTGCGGATTACAACCAGCTTGGGTTGTTTATTCCCGACTGCACTAACAGGGAGGTTCTGGATCAAGTTCATTGTATCTTTCTGGGTACCCTGACCCCCTATTTGTACTAAATGGCCTGCCCGAACGGGCAGATACCAAAATTACGGTTTTCCCGGGGCACATGAGAATCGGGCAGGTATGAGAGAGAAAATGAGAGGGAGCGTTCATTAAAGGTAGTCACAGCCTGAGCTTGGCTGGTTGACTTTAAGGTACTGATGATGCGGTTACCAGGCTGTAACCTCACAACTGACGGCCTGAGGGGGGACGGATGACACAGTCACTATGTGTATCCGCCCATGCCGCTTGATGCCCATGGTCTCTTGCTCTGGCTGGGGTTGACTGGATTTCTTGGGGGTTGCAGGATGTCAGGTTAATACCTGATATATCCCCCGACATATTAAAACCGACATGAAATGCCTAAACCGACGTGTCCTCAACATCCGACGTCTGCAACCTTGCTTTCAACCCTAAATTAATTCTGAAAATATATTATTAACACTTACTCCAAACTTTAGGTGGGAGTTTCCAAACTTTTAATACATTTTTAATTTTCATGTGTCGCTTCTTTTCCAAAACCCCCTCCTTAATGAGATGAATAAAACCCCCTTTGCTTTGATTACCGTACTCATATTTAACATCAATTCATCCCCATGCATCAACAAGCTGGAAAATAGAAGGAATCAACTAAACACACTGTCTTTGTCGATTCCCTCAACCAGCGAACCAGTATGTCCATTCCTCCTTTCAGCATTGACGAGCCTCCCAATGACATTTCAGCCTCTGACGAACCCCTTC
The DNA here is from genome assembly GCA_039583875.1 of Platanthera guangdongensis. Lineage (NCBI taxonomy): Eukaryota > Viridiplantae > Streptophyta > Magnoliopsida > Asparagales > Orchidaceae > Platanthera > Platanthera guangdongensis. Next base: position 139,291,242 of record CM077160.1, on the reverse strand, counting down.
CAAGTGCCCCTGGCAGGAACGAGACCTCCAACGCCATCCACCCACTTTTTCTCCACCGCAATAGCCACGAGCTCCTTCGATTCTTCTGTTAGTGGGCCGATCGACCTCCGACGACCTCTTCCCGTCCCTCCTCCGGCCGCTGCGACATGCTCGTCCTCTATACTCATGATTTCTGGTACTTAATCTTCTTCCTTTCCATTAGCCACAACTTCCCACTACCGAAACCTCAAAACTGCTCCGCCCCTTCTTGAAATCCCCATAAAATTCCATCCAATCTCCTGAAATCAACCCTCTCGATTACACGTCCATGCTTGCCAACGACTTATATCCGTGATTCACCAGTCGATCATTCTGTCTTGGGGGTTCAAAGTCCCTCCATGCATCGTTTCTCGCTCTCTACAGTTAGCTTAAATACATGCAATTAATTTAAGTGATCAAAATTTGAATTTTCTTGCACTCATTTTCCTTTGTTGCCGTTATTTTCTAAAATTGATTGATTTCTTGCTGCTATTCTACGAAAATACTTGCGGTATATGTGCCCACTTGAGCTTATGCTAAATATTTAAGAGAACGCTTAATTTAAATTTGCTAACGAGGTTCCCACCCTCTTGGGAGCATAGCACGACTTAATTTTATGTAATAAGTTCCATAATTTATAGACCAAAAAATGTTTTCCAAAATTGAGTTTACATCACTTTGATAAGTGCACTAGTACGTAAACGTACCCATGGATACATATACAGATGAGATGACTGACCTCTATTAATGTAGTATGTCTTAATGACAATGTGGTAATTAATAGTAGTCCCCCTCCTATGTAAGGAGAGGGTTGGAGTCTTAGTTGGTATTTTTGAAGTTTAGACTAAAATTTCTCCTTGAAGAGGATTCTTCGGGGTAACCAACCCTCGGGATCTTAGCATGAGCTCACCTTGCGAGTGTATCATGTTCAACATTTTATTGCAATTCAATCTAGTGTGTATCAGCTTAGTCCATCTTGCCGTTGTCCCCTCACCTAATCCTACGCCGCGGGAATCCTTAGATTCAACGTCTTTCACCCCAACTCGATCCATCGGTTCATCATCCAAGAACATCGACGCTCCCAACCGCCTCTTGCTTGGGTTGTTTATTCCCGACGCCCACTACTTTGCGACACACCAAGCCAACAACTGATTGTACGCGTGGCCTTCTTTTCCAGCGTATGCAACCGACCACCAGATGATCATGCAGCCCCATGCACAACCCATGCTCCGTCTACCCTAATCCGGAATTTTTGCGCTCATTAGATGGTTCGTATTGCTCAGACTCCCTCCTGGATCATGCATATTCCAACACACTGCCTGGTCCCATGCCACACTCTTCTCAAGATCGTTTCTACAACATCCTATAACCTACATCTACATAAGAATTCCACAAGTTTTCTCTCGCGCACGACCCAACGCGTTTCCTGGTCGTGCTCGTACACAACCCTTCTTTCCTCCAACGCACCGTTTGTCTCATCTAAGATCTTTCTACAACTATCATTGTCTTCCTTCACTGCCTTTGGTATTTCTTGGAGCAGTTGATCCCGTGAACAACTTTTCCTTGGACTAATGTATGATTGTCACGCATGCCTTGACGAAGCTTCTCAACAAGGTGGAGCGCTATGTGGAAAATCTTTCTCACGCATGGAGGTGTTGAAATCCGCCTTAACCTACATCTTTCTGATCCTTTGTCAGGGCCACCCTGCCACCAACAAAAGACCTGCCCCCATTACCTGTTTCTTTGACCATCAATTTTTTGCCCGTTGATCTAATTGAACTTGACCGCTCGATTGATACCTACAATGGAGCTCCCCCTACTTTCACTCCCCTGCACATGGCATTTTGGCGAATACAACTCACTCTGGAAGCTAGCAACGCCCCATAATGACTTTATATAGGGAGGGTCCACCTTTCATTGGATACACTGGCTTTGCCTGTCGACGTTGCACTTAACATGTGCAATGCTCAAAGAAGAACTTATCATGCACTGCTACACATGCCACCCCGAGAATACCTTTGAGCTTCTCTATGCACTTCAGAAAGTCAACTTAGGCTCTATTTGGTTCGGCGTTTCGCTGCTCCGTTTGGGGCAAACGCCGCCGGAAGGCGGGTAAACAAATGAACCTCCGGCGGCGTTTGCTTCATTTCCACCCGCCCGCCTTGAGAAACGCCCCAAAAAGCTCTGTTTGGAGCAGCGACCTCTCCCCTCCGTTTCGAACACTCCGTTTCCATCCGTCGGATCGACCCGCCACCGCCGAACCAAATGAAGCCTTAGTGGAGGCTTACAATGACAATTTTGTGGAATTGACATATCATGTCCCAAGCTTATCCATGCCCACTATTTCAACTACTTTTGCATGGCTCACAACAACACATCTACACCTTTCTTTGCACTTTGAACTCACCTACGATCAATGTGGCTATCCATCATTCCCATTTTATAGAAGAAAAATTTATCACGACACTAGGGACTAAGGGTGTGCACGAAAAATAAAATATTTCTCAAATCTCCCAAACTGAACCAAAATCCACAGTCACTCGGTTTGGTGTAAGAGCCGTTATTCCTTCAGGATAATCGCCCCTATTTTGTTCGGTGTGCTTTTTGATTTTTAAAAACCTATCGAACTGCACCCAACCAAATTATATATTTAATATGCGAGTATTTCTTGAAAATCTCTCTGGATCCATTTCTTCAAATATATTTCTTTATATATGCAGTTTATTTTGTTGTTTGTTCAAAAAAATCGCATTTTATAAAAAAAATTAAATCTTTTGTATTTGGTTGTTTACAAGCAGAAAATAGGTTTTAGATGTAATATATTTATTTTCATTCATTTTTGTGAGAATTGAAATGTCATTATCAACAGTGTCTTAAGGATGTTTGTTGAATTTGTTGAATCAAATGTTAAAAATTTAAATATTTCTACTAAATTGCGAATTCAACAAATATATTATTTATAAAATTTATAATTGTAGAAGAATGGTTCAAACCTTGTATATCCTTGTTGAATTGCAAATTATAAGTATGAGTACAAATATATAGGAGAGAAGAGAGAAAAAGACAACTATACAAACAATGTGAGACTAAACCAGAATCCTAAATGGGCCATATTAATGGGCCTATACATCATCTGTCCTAATATTCTCTAACACTTCCCTACAAGCTGGAGCGTACAAGTCGTAGGCACCAAGCTTGGATAAGAACTGATGATACATTTGTTGAGGTAATGCCTTGGTGAGAATGTTGACAACTTGCTCTGACGCAGGAACATGTTCCAGCTCCAACTTCTTTAATTGAACCTTTTCACGGACGAAGTGACAACCAACTTCAATGTGCTTGGTCCGCTCATGAAACACAGGAATCTTCGCAATATGGATTGCAGTCTGACTATCACAAAACAAAGTTGCTGGTGAGGATAAAATCACCCCCAAATCACCAAGAAGTCCCTTAAGCCAGGTAAGTTCAGATACAACGACTTTCATTGCACGATACTCAGCTTCAACAAAAGAGCGAGCAACCACAGACTGCTTCTTGCTACGCCAAGTGATAAGATTCCCTCCAAAGTAGGTACTAAAACCCGTAGTGGAACGTCGATCATCCAGGGAACCCGCATAGTCCGCATCTAAATATGCAATATGAGATAGAGAGAAGGATGACTTATATACCAATCCTTGTCCAGTAGTTGTCTTCAAATATCCGAGGATGCGTTATACTGCTTGGACATGATAGATTCGAGGAGCATGCATAAATCAGCTGATCACTCAAATAACAAAAGAAATATCAAGTCTTATAACTGTCAGATATATCAGTTTTCCTACAAGACGCCGATAATACTCGGCGTTCGTAAGCAGAGAATCAGAGTCAGACCCATTAGCATATAACTTGTGATTAGCATCCATCGGAGTTTCCACAGGTTTGCACCCGGAGTAGCCAACATCTTGAAGGAGATCAAGACAATACTTTCGTTGTGAAAGGAGAAGACCATATGACCGTCTTGCAACCTCAAGTCCAAGAAAGTACCTGAGAGCCCCCAGATCTTTTGTTTGGAAAACGAAGTTTAAGTGTTGTTTGATTTATTGTATCCCTGTAGAGTCATCACCAATAATCAAAATATCATCCACATAAACCAAGAGAATGACAGTCTCAGTTGATTGATGACGAGTGAAGAAATAGAAGTCAACCGAGCTCCTCTTGAATCCAACTTCGCGAACGGCCTTACTAAATTTATCAAACCAAGATCTGAGAGATTGTTTGAGATCATAAATAGATTTCCGAAGATAACATGCACGAGACTCCCCCGTGGTCTCAAACCCGGGAGGTTGGTTCATGTAGACCGTTTCTTGAAGATCACCATTTAAAAAAACATTTTTTTATATCCGGCTGATTGAGAGGCCAGTGACGATGAGCCGCCAAGGAGACCAGCACCCGGACAGAGTTCAACTTGGCGACGAGAGAGAAGGTTTCATCATAATCATGTCCCTGTTGTTGAGTGAACCCCCGAGCCACAAGTCGGGCTTTGACTTGGTCAATTGCCCCATCTGGAGCATGTTTGATAGCAAACACCTACTTACAACTGACACATGATTGTCCAGGAGGAAGAGGAACCAGATCCCAAGTCTGGTTAGATCAAAGAGCGGTCATTTCCTCATCCATTGCCGCACGCCACCCTGGATGAATAAGAGCCTCCTGCACCGAGTTAGGAATAAAGATGGAGGAAAGAGAGAGCAAACTTGTGTAGAGGTGGAGACAAACGAGGCAGATAAACAAAATTTGCCATGGGATGAGCGATAGATGTTGATGTTGGATCGTCAGTCCGCGGGATAGCACCGGTGGAGGAGGGTTGTTGTAGAGCACCAGAGACCGAGGTACAACGAGTGTATATGCGAAGAAGAGGAGGTTTGGGTGGTTGACGTGGAACAGGTGCCAGAAGTGGAGTGGGAAGAAGGGGTGGTAGGGAAGACGTGACTGGAACTGCTGAACGAGGTATGAAAGGGGAGAGAAGAGGAGCAGAGGCAGACGATGAGTCATAAAATGGTTGATTCTCACGAAAGGTGATATCGACAGAGACAATTACTTTGTCAGTACTTGGAGAATAACACATATAGCCTTTTTGTGTTCGAGAGTACCAGAGAAACATACATTTGCTGGCACGAGGGGAAAACTTATCCATGGTCGGACTAAGGTTGTGAACGTAACACAGAGGATGACATGTGATTGATGAGGTGACATACTGCAGACACAGAAAAGTTCCAAAACCGAGTAGGAACCCGCATTTGAATCATGAGTGACCGAGTAACATCAAGAAGATGACGATTCTTTCGCTCGGCCACACCATTCTGTTGAGGCGTATATGCACACGAGATTTGATGTATAATGCCGAACTCTGTGCATAGGTTCACAAATGTCCGGCTAGTGTATTTTCGAACATTATCAGTGCAAATGATTTTTAAAGGAGAGGAGAACTGAGTACGAGTTTTCATAAGAAAGATACGAAATGTAGAGATCAGTTCAGCACGATCTCGAAGTAAGTATAACCAGGTTATGCGAGAGTTATCATCATTAAAAGTGATAAAATAACGATAGTCAAACATACTAGGGGTTTTATAAGGTCCCCAAATATCAGAATGTACTAATGATAAAGGAGTATCACTCCGAGTACAAGTAGGATGAAAGGAAACACGATGTGTTTGCCAAAGATACAAGATTCACAAGAAAACTCATGCAGGGAGACATTCAGAAGAGCGTTCTTGATAATCTTGAGTGAAGCTTGCCCAAGACGACGATGTCAATCGGTAGTGGAGACAACATAGAGAGCAGAAGGAGGAACATAAAAGAGGTAGAGCCTATTCGGCAGCCACCCCTTACCAATGATATTCTGCATTTGCCGATCCTGCACAACAAAGATAGAGGGTGAGAAGGTAACACAACAATTAAAGTCTTGAGTAAGGCGACTAACAGAGAGCAAGTTAAATGGTGATCCTGGAACATGAAGAGTAGAAGACAGAGAGAGTGGGTGTGAGGGGTATATCAGCAGCGCTGGATACGGGGGTGGTATCACCATTAGCCACATTAATGAACTTGGGGCGGGCAGTCATCGAATATTACGAAGGGTGCTGTGAAGTAATATGGTGTGTGGCTCCCGAATCCACAATCCAGTGGGAGCCCCGTGAGAGACAAGATATACCTTCATTTAAAATAGATGCAACAGATCCAGATGAACGAGAGATCACCCCTTGTAGTTGTTGGAGCTGAGTGCGTAAAGCATTAATGTCTTCCCGAGCAGAGGCTGCAGAATCCGTGGCAGTAGAAGTGGAACGATCAGCCATAGTAGCAGCATCAAGATGCGGAGGCAGACCATGTTTGCAATAGCAGGTTGCCTTAAGATGACTATCCCGACTGCAGTACGTGCACTTAAACGGAGGTATGCCAGACCGGCCACGTCCCCTAGACGTGTTTCGTCCTCCACGGGCCGAGGACCCCCGAGCTGACGGAGCAGGTGTAGATTGTTGTAGAAGAGCTGGGGAGAGAGTAACATGAGCATCCTGGGGCGGTGCGACCTACAGAAGCATAGAGCACACATCTGTCAGAGATGAAGTGGTAGTAGATGAGAGAATCTGGGCCCGAACACTATGCAATCCCGACAGCTTCTTTCTGGACCGTTGACTAATCAGGTCGGTAGTAGGGGGCTGATGCTGGATCCAGGCCCCGTCCAGGGTCTTGGCTTTAGCAACAAAGAAGATCATATCACCGGGAGCCTCGAGATCAATGTTTTGAAGGTCCTAGATGATGTCGAACAAGTGTTGAAGACTATTATGCCCAGAGTAAAAAGAATGGAGCTCCTCCCACATGGCCTTCACCGTGCCATGATACATAGCCATTCGATCGGGCTCAGTGTCCATGGAGTTGAGCATCCATGACTGGACCCGACCATCGTCCCGAAGCCACTCATCGGTGGGGGAGGTAGGAGTGACTCGAGTCAAATGATGAAGAAGTCCTTTCGTCTGCATTACTCGACGAACTGAGTGCACCCATTCCACAAAATCCAGCTTCCCCCTGAGGGAGATAGTAGGAATCCGGAGTTCCTTGCGAAGCTCGGGAACCAGAGCCGCAACACGAGCAGGCAGAGTGGAGGTGACATTAGAATCCTCGGAAGCCATGAGCCCGCAGCGGTTAGAATGGGCTGCAACGGTTAGAGGGAGTCCGCCACGACTAAGATACTGAGGTCGTAGCGGTTACAATGACTTAGCACACGAGCGGGTAGAAAATAACCCGTAGCGGTCACATCGACAATACACCAACGAAAAGAGAAGTGGCTAAAGAAGAGAGTGCAACAGTTACGAAGAGACCGCGGCGGTTACGAATAGACCGCAACGATTACGAAGGCAACAACAAGGCGAGACCACCAGCGGCTAGAAAAGAGACCGCAACGTTTAGGAAAGAGACCGCAACGGCTAGAAAAGAGACCGCAACGGCAAGACGAGACCACACCGGTGATAGGAAGGAGGGTCCGCAACGGATAGAAACAACCCGCAGCGGTTAAGATGGCAACCCACATCGGTTAAGGAGGCAACCCGCAGCGATTAAGGAGGCAACCCGCAGCGGTTAAGGTGAGCAAACCAGTGACTAAGCAGAGCCGCGGTTAGAAGCACAACGGGCCGAGTCTCAGCGGCTAGGCAGTGTGACCGCATGCCGCGAGAAGATGCCGATAATATGTGAGAAGCTGAGCAGACAAAAGCAACAACAAGCAAGATCGAGGAGCGGCTAGCAGCGCCGACAATGATTAGAAGAGCCAGCGGCAAGGCGAACAGAAGCACTGCGGTTAGGCGGACATACCACAACCCGCAAGAAGTGACCGCAAGAGCACAACGACTACCAATGGGAGACCGCAACAGCTAGACAACCCGCAACGGTTAGAAGAGCACTAGTGGGAAGCACTGGGAGAAGAAGGCCAAGCGGTTAGCCGAGCAGACAGAAGCACGGGGGTGGGGTCCACTTGTCAGAGAGATGAAGACTATAAAAGAACGAATGAGAGTAAGGAGAAGTGGAAGTCACAAGAGAGACTAGCAGAAGCAGGTACGTTAGAGGAAACCGCGAAACCTTGCGGATAAAGGAGACTGAGCAGATAACAGCAGTTACACAAAGCGTACTCGCTCAGAGGAGGGGCGGATATCAGCAGTCAGAAAAGAAGTATCCGCTCAGAGGAAGATCGCTTGCTCTGAAACCATGTAGAAGAATGGTTCAAACCTTGTATATCCTTATTGAATTGCAAAATACAAGTATGAGTACAAATATGTAGGAGAGGAGAGAAAACGACAACTATACAAATAATGTGGGACTAAACCATAATCATAAATGAGTTTTATTAATGGGCCTATACATCGTCTTTCCTAATATTCTCTGGCATTAGTTTTTAAATTCAAAATTACAGTTTTTTCAATTCATTCAAATATCATGCATCGTATTTGAACGAATTGTCTTGGGAAGCTCATAATTTGTTGTAAGTTGATATTTTTGCATCATCCATTTTAGAGCTTCAAATCATTGCGAAACATTAATAGCCTATTAGTGCTAAGCTTCAATATCCACCTGCCAAGTATATTCAGATACAGTTGATAGACATAGCTTCCTCCATTTTCCTTGCAACTGTGTTATTTAAAATATGTGAGAATTATAAAATTAGGAACTGAACAGTACACGTTTTCATTCTTCAGTCAAAATTATGATGTCCTCATGTGCTTATGTTAAACATATAATAAATCAAAAATCCCCAAAAATTGCCCAAATTATGAACCGAATCGAACTGTTTAGGTTTGGTTTTGGGAAAAAATTAATTGACTGACGCAAGGTAAGTTGTGCGACATGGTTGTGCTGACACTAATACAAGCTTTAATCAGTGAGGTGGAATGGACTCAAAACACACCTACAGTATATGATGCATGTACACTTTGAATTCTAATCCGGAATTGAATATATAGCACAAAGTTTTATATCCTTAGCAAGACAACATAATGCGGAATTGAATATATAGCACAAAGTTTTATATCCTTAGCAAGACAACATAATGCGAGCGATTATTTTCCGGCACACAAGCCAGTCGTGCTCGCTGTCACACAATATTTTCTACTACAATTTCCATGACTAAGTTTTATAGGATAAAAAAACATGAGAACAATTACATTAAAGAATCAAAATACCCAAATAAATATGATTTTTTCCCGATACTCAATTTAGAAAATTAAAACACAATAAAAATACTCACGTACCAATGGAGATCCAGCAGTAGTGGTGGGAGATCCACAAGAAATAGGCCACGACTACACTTGGTTTTGGTGATGGTCAGGTATGTGGAGTTGGGCTAATAATGGACTGATGCATGTAAGGGCTAACAGAGGTGGACTGCAGGATACCAAAAGGCTTGGTTGTGACAGGCAATAGGAATTAGGTTTGCTGCAAGGAGAGAGGCTTATGGCAGGATATGGGGGGTTGCGGCATGATGCATATGTGGAGTGGGAGAAGTGGATGCTGGAAGAGGAGGGGAGTGAAGGCTTGCGGTGGCTGGAGACTTGCGACAAAGACGGATTTATGCGAGGAGAGAAGTCAGCGCTGGAATGGAAGGAGGGGAGTTTTCAGCACCAGAAGGGGGAATGGGAAAGGAGGTTGGCGGTGACTGTGGAACTTGCAACAGGATGCGGGGGTGGAAGAAATTAGTCGGCGCTGGAAGAGGAGGAGAGGGGAGGCTAGCAGTGGCTGGAGACTTGCGGAAGAGAGGGATTTACATAAGGGTGGAGTTTCGACGGGGTGAGTGACGATGAGCAGGAGCACGGTTTAGGCAAAATGCGTCGAATGGCTTGTGACTGTGGGGGGTAGTCGGCGGTTTTGAATAGTTATGATGGTTCCACGACAATGGAATCAACGGTTTAAGGTGATTAGATAAGAAAATGTATGAGAATGGTCGAAGCTTGGTGGAAATGAAAAATAAGAAACAAAACTGCAATTACAGAAAAGGAATCGGGACGTCGCACCTCGGGATATCGTGATGTCGCACCACGAAGTGATTGTTAGTATGGAATCTCTCACAAACAAAACAATAACTTCAAATTAAAACATCCACCCTTATTTATAATGAAAGTGACGGTTGGGCATCGGACGTGAACGACTATGATTTGTTGTTACGCCTGGTGTACTAAAACACTAAATATTTGCCCTAATAAAAAAATACATAAAAATACTAAAATGGCGCTCCGGACGCACTCGTAGCCTTGGATCGTCGGTCCGATCAACGTGTCCTGCGCGAGCCCTCAAAAGCGGTCCCTGCTGAGTTGTGGTTGCCTGAGGTCCGCCGCCGATCCCCATCATTGACCCATGTCAGTTTAGTGTTCGATTTTGGTCCAAACCGACCCTTGTCGGTTTATTGTTCGGTTTAGGTCCAAACAAACCCAAATTGAGCTTCTTGCACCCCTACCTGGGACCTACAACCATTATAACATTTTGCCTTCCTAGTCACAATTGCATGTTGATCTGCCTAAGCAGGCACATGAGCTCCCATTAAAGCCCTGTGAAGCTTCCTTGGCCCCCGCCATAGATTGTGCCAGTACTCCCTGTCAGACCACCGCGTCCAGTTTCACTACCAAAGCCAATTCCTCCGACAAACTGTCTCTTCCACCAAGATCTGACCTTCACCGCTAGAGCCTTTTTTTCGTTGCAAACAACCTCACCCCTCTCCACAAGTGTTCCCTTAAGGGACAACATTAACTCCTTGCTATGGAAGATGATGACATTACCGTCATTAACTTTGAGACACTCAGACACCCATGAGCTCAAGGATGCCACCATGACTCGACCTTGGGAACAAGGTCGATTTTCATGGGCATAATATTGATACGCATGCACACCCATGGATACCAATTCTGATGACCGCTCTCGACAAGTGTAGTACTATTACGACACTGTAGTTACAATGTGGTAATTAATAGTAGTACCCCTCCTATGTAAAGAGGGTTGTGTAGTCATAGTTGATATCTTTGAAGTCTAGTCTAGTAATCTCTCTTTGGGGAACAAGTCGTCGGGACTTTTGTTCTACATTTTATTGCAATGCAGTTTGGTGAGCATCAAAGTCTCAAAAGCCTTATGAGATGAAGGCCTTGTTTGAATACTCAAGTACTCAAATGCTTCTCCATCGGTTTTAGATTCGTAAAACACTGAAGCTGATACCAAAAATAGTTGGGAGAGACTGACGATGACACGATAGTTGTGCTAGACAATCGTTTATCATTATATTTCCAATGATTTTTGGGTGGCTGTGGGGGTTCCTGGAGTATTTTTAACACAGGTATGCATTTTAGGTTGAAAATTTAGAGGAAAAATCCATCAAACTATTTTGCTATAAAGGGACATCTTTAGGCATGCTAAATGTCAGTAATATTGCACACAACCATTTTCTTTCAATTTATTATTCTTACCACAATTTTTATGTATTATGGGCTATGTTTCTTTTTAATTTATAGCTACTTTTCTGTGCCAACTACAGATCTTCTTCATATTTTCTCATTCTTACCAAAGGATCTAAACTTTGTTGAGCACACAAGTAATATTGGTTGGAAAGAGTAAGTATGACTTAATTGTTTGTTATCCATATAGTATCAGAATTTACTATTTGTTATCCATAGTATGACTTAATTGTTTGTTATTCATAGTTCTTTTGGGGTTTTTCTTCTTCTGTGGAGTAAATATTTCCATTTGTTTTTGAACTTCCCCGTTCTATAATTTTGTTTGCTCTAAAAATAACTAAAAAATAAATCTCTTTTGCAGGCATCAAAGAGCTAGGCCTATTATTGTTGATCCAGGTTTATATGGTTCAGATACAAAAGACTTGTTTTGGGTCAAAGACAAACGATCCTTGCCCTCCACTTTTAAATTATTTGTAGGTACTAATTATATTACCTATATTTGCAGTTTAAGTCTCTTTTTGGCTTAGCGTTTTTGTTCTTGTCGAATGCCACCTTTGTAGAATGCATGTTTGGCAATTGGCATACAACGATTACCACCACAACCGAGAAAATAAAACTAGTTTTGAACATAGATGTGGATGAAGTTCTTTGGGTGAGGTCGGGCGTTCATAATGACGGTTCATAACTACCGCTTTCATGACCATCACCGCTGTGTCAAACAGGCAAAATTTTTCGGATCAGAGCCCATTTCCAAATCTAGGTTCAGGTTAAATGGGAGTGCGACACTCGGTGCAATCCTGATGGTGCTTGAAATCCCGCTATTTCCTCTCCGTTCTGACGAAATTTTTCAAACCGGAGCCTATTTTCAAATCTAGGTCCGTGTTAAATGAGAGTGTGACACGTGGCGCAATCCTGACGGTGCTTGAAATCCTACTATTTCCTCTTCGTTCTTGCGCGTAAGTCTCTTCTTCCCTCTATTTCCTCTTCTTCCCTTAGCCCCAGCTGCTATCCAAATTTTAGAAAAAATGTCCTCTGTTTTCCCTTTCATGAAGAATTGCGCCCTTTCCTCTTTGTTCAAGATTGTTCTTCTTTTCGTTTGCGAGTTTGAGAAATGAGCGAGAAGACGACAAAAAAGTAAATAAACCGCAAATTTTATTGCTCCAAAAAGATAATTATTACATAGGTATGCCCCCATATTTATATGAAACGGGGGAGATGAGAGAATACAATAAGAGATGTGGGACTAAATATGAATCTGCCACTCCTATCCGCCTGACCACCAGCTAACCGCCAGATCGCTCTTGCTAACCGCCAGACCGCCAGCAAGTTGCCTGTCCGCAGCAGCGGTTACCATCCTTTCCGCTCTGCGACTAACCGCCAGACCGCTGCTGCGGCAAGCTACCAGACCGCAGTTGCAGGAAGCTCTCAGACCGCGTCTGCTGGGATTTTCTTCCAGAGAACAAGACCGCCTGAACTAACTGCCAGACCGCCCGATCTGCTAGCCGCCCAACTAGAATTCCTAACCGCCAAGCTCTAACACTCCCCCTCAAGCTGGAGCGTATATGTCAATCATGATCAGCTTGCTACAAACATCTGTGGCCGAAACTGGTTTTGTGAAAAAGTCTGCTAGTTCTTTATCAGAAGTGACGAAGGGAGTACATATTTGATTCTTCAACACTTCTTCCCTAATGAAATGACAATCCACCTCAATGTGCTTTGTCCTCTCATGAAAGACAGGATTCTTCAATATGTAAATGACGGCTTTGTTATCACAAAACATAGGAAGAGTATGATCATAGACTTCTCCCAAGTCAAGCATAAGCGCCCGTAACCATTTTAACTCACAGGTAGTTGAGACCATGCTCCTATATTCAGCTTCAGCAATAGACCTTGAAACCACTGTCTGCTTCTTGCTTTTTCAGCTAACAAGGTTTTCTCCTACAAAGATGCAAAATCCCGATGTAGACTTTCTATCTTCCTTGTTATCAGCATAGCTGACATCAAAGTATGCTTCAATCCTCAGATGACCATTCTTTTGAAACAACAAACCCTTTCTTGTAGACCCTTTCACATACTCCAGAATCTTCATGACCGACCGAAGATGACACTCTTTAGGATTCTGCATACACTGACTGACCTTCCCAATTGCATAACATATACCTGGTCTAGTAACAGTCAAATATATGAGTTTGCCTACAAGACGTCTGTATGAAGTAAAATCTGGAAGAATAGGAGAATCTTCAGTTCACCCCTTATCATCTCCAACCGCCATTAGGGAACGAGCATGTTTCGTGCCAAAAAGACCAGTTTCATTTAAGAAATCTAGCGCATACTTTCGCTGTGAAAGGACCACCGAGTTTCTCTTTCGTGAAATCTCAATTCCCAGAAAGTACTTCAGAGTTCGCATATCCTTAGTAACAAAATGTTGCCGAAGATGTCGTTTGGCTATATCAATGGCTTCTTTATCATCACTAGTCAGAAGAATGTCATCAACATAGATAATGTTGAAACCGAGATTCGGTTTCACCTAGAGTTCGGACCTAGAGGTGCAGCTCACACCTACTTCTATCCCTTGATGAGAGACCTGAATTTGGAGAATGACCCTTGGCTCTAGCGTGGAGGTCTCACTTCACACCCGGAAGACCTTTGAGATCTCCCCTCCCTAGCCAATGCTGAGCTTCCTTGAAGGATGGAGGAAGATGAAGATTGGTCCAAAAGGATCCCTCTTCAAGGCACCCCAAGGGTATATTTATAGATTTTTGGGGATGACCTGCCAATAGCGCAATCCTGCTGCTCTAAAATTACTGAAATACCCTGTACTGGTCTGCCAACAGCCAAACTCCGCTATTTTGAACAGCTATTCGCAGCCCACCAGGGGCAAAATAGCAGACTCTCAAGCCGGACGAGCTGCTCAAGCTGAGCGAGACCCTCAAGCCGGGCGAGCTGCTCAAGCCGAACGAGACCCTCATGCCGGGCGAGCTGCTCAAGCCGGGCGAGATCCTCAAGCCGGGCGAGCTGCTCAAGCCGGGCGAGACCCTCAAGCCGGGCGAGACCCTCAAGCCGGGCGAGACCCTCAAGGGGCCGGGGCTGGTGCCGGCCTTCCGCCGCACCTGCCCCCCTTAAATGGGCTGGGGCGGGTGCCGACCTCCCGCCGCCCCCGCCCACTGAAAAGGGGCCGGGGAGGGTGCCGGCCTCCCGCCGCACCCGCCCCCTAAAACAAGGCCGGGGCGGGTGCCCGGTGCCGGCCTCCCGCCGCACCCGCCCCTGAAAACAAGGTCGGGGCGGGTGCCGGCCTCTCGCCGCACCCCCCCTTGAAAATGGGGCCGAGGCGGGTGCTGGCTTCCCGCCGCACCCGCCCCCTAAAACAGGCCGTGGCGAGTGCGGGCCGCCCGCCGCCCTCGCCCCCTGAAGTGGGGCCGAGGCGGGTGCTGGCCTCCCGCCTCACCCGCCCCCTATAGCATGCCGGGGCGAGTGCTGGCCTCCCGCCACACTCTCCCCCTGAAGAGGGGCCGGGGCGGGTGTCGGCCTCCCGCCGCACCCATCCCCTAAAACAGGCCGGGGTGAGTGCCGACCTCCTGTCGCACTCGCCCCCTGAAGAGGGGCCGGGGCGGGTGCCGGCCTCCCGCCGCACCCACCCCTAAAACTAGCCGGGGCGAGTGCCGACCTCCAGCCGCACCCACCCCCTAAAATAGGCCGGGGCGAGTGTCTGCCTCCCGCCGCACTCGCCCCCTGAAGAGGGGCCGGGGCGGGTGCCGACCTCCCGCCCCACCCGCCCCTAAAACAAGCCGGGGCAAGTGCCGGTCTCCCGTCGCACTCGCCCCCTGAAGAGGGGCTGGGGCGGGTGCCGACCTCCCGCCGCACCAGCCCCCTAAAACAGGGCGTGGCGAGTGCCGACCTCCCGCCGCACTCGCCCCTTGAAGAAGGGTCGGGGCGGGTGCCGGCCTCCCGCCGCAACCGCCCCCTAAAATAAGCCAGGGCGAGTGCCGACCTCCCGCCGCACTCAACCCTTTTCCCCCTTAGCCTTTGTGCTCACTTGTCCCGGACCATTCTCTGGATTGCATCTTGCGCTTGCTTGGGGACCCCACTCCGCGAATACGGGGTTGTACACAATCCCCGCTCTTTTCAAGCAAGTTCCACGCTCGGAAAGAAACGTCCAACCCAACGTATTCGCTGAGTGTAGCACTCTTGGAGCCAAAAATACTTGGCCTCTCCGAGGGGTCAACCTGCCATGCCAGTTAACGGGAGCCTGAGTGGCGAGATCCCTCCAGGTTGAATTCACTTATCCTCCCCGAGGGGTCAACCCTCCCTACCGACTAATGGGAGCCTGGATGGAGAGATCCCCTCGGGGTAGATTTCATATAACCTCCCCGAGTGGTCAACCTACCATGCCAACTAATGGAAACCTGGATGGTGAGATCCACTCGGGGTAGGATTTGTCTCGGGACTCTACCCCCGAGGCACATTCGACTCATACAGCTAGTGGGAGCATGAATGAAGAGATTCTCTCTCTTGAATCAGTATTCACATAGAGCCAGGGAGGATTATTCAAATTTTCGTTCTTATCTAGTATTTGTCATGTTAATAATCTGGAATGATCTCCTGGAGATCTGGAATGATCTACTGGAGATCTGGAATGATCTCCTGGAGATCTGGAATGACCTCCTGGAGATCTGGAATGACCTCCTGGAGATCTGGAATGACCTCCTGGAGATCTGGAATGACCTCCTGGAGATCTGGAATGACCTCCTGGAGATCTGGAATGACCTCCTGGAGATCTGGAATGACCTCCTGGAGATCTGGAATGACCTCCTGGAGATCTGGAATGATCTACTGGAGATCTGGAATGATCTCCTGGAGATCTGGAATGATCTCCTGGAGATCTGGAATGATCTCCTGGAGATCTGGAATGACCTCCTGGAGATCTGGAATGACCTCCTGGAGATCTGGAATGACCTCCTGGAGATCTGGAATGACCTCCTGGAGATCTGGAATGACCTCCTGGAGATCTGGAATGACCTCCTGGAGATCTGGAATGACCTCCTGGAGATCTGGAATGACCTCCTGGAGATCTGGAATGACCTCCTGGAGATCTGGAATGACCTCCCTCCTGGAGATCTGGAATGACCTCCCTCCTGGGTGGAAATAAAAAATGATCTCCAGGAGATAAAAAATGATCTCCAGGAGATCAAAAATGATCTCCAGGAGATCAAAAATGATCTCCAGGAGATCAAAAATGATCTCGAGGAGATCAAAAATGATCTCCTATCCGTGACCCACAAATTTTATTGGGATAATCATAGTAATGAAGCTATCTGGGATGCACATAAGTGTTTCTCTCCTAGACAAGCCTGTAACATTCTGCAAATCATAAGAACAGACATCCAACAACAAATGAATTATTAAAATAACAGACATCTACTTCAAACATCATCATCATCAAATGAATTACAAATATCCAAACCGTCATATCCGCTATTTAGATAGTGGGGGCTGAACCGGTTGGTTCAGCCCCGTTGTTGCCTTCAGACCCCTTGCGTCGTCGTGTGTATTGAGCCCAAATAAGCGCGCGTCGTCCGGAGGCGTAACTTTCCCTGCTCCATCAAGAATCAGCTTGTCCCCAAGGTGGTAGTCAGGGTACAGCTCGCGAAACTCCATCAGATCCACCAAAGTGTTGTCCGCTGCAGTCATATGTTGCCACTTAACCAATACTTCAGGACGGTACTCGGTCCCGCGATGCTTCCACTTGAGCAACAGGACCTCCTCAAGTAACGGTCGTAGTTTGCCCGCAGCTGTAGCCTCAGGCAGAAGAGGGCTTGCCTGGTCGGAGGCGCCAATCTTCTTCTTCAGCAGGAAAACATGAAAGGTAGGGTGTATCTGCGACACCTCGGGCAGTGCCAACGTGTAAGCGACCGGGCCAACCTGGCGAACAATCCGAAAGGGCCCATAGTAACGAGGGCCAACTTTTGATTCATCCGCTGGGCGACAGACAATTGCATGTAGGGACGGAGCTTGAGAAAGACCTCATCATCCACCTGAAACTCACGGTCTGTGCGATGTTTGTCCGCCTGTATCTTCATGCGATCATGTGCTGTCCGCAGATTCTCCCGTAAATTAGCAATAGTGCGATCACGATCTCGGAGGGCCCGATCCACGACGGGAAGCGCCATGCTACCCGGCTCATAGCTGCTCAAGGAGGGCAGTGGCTGGTCATGTACGACCTCGAACGGGGTCATTTTGCTGGCAGAGTGGTAGGACGTGTTGTAACAGTATTCGGCTCAATGTAACCACCCTGTCCAAGTACGCGGCTCATCCATGACAAAACAACAGAAGTAAGTCTCCAGCTACCGATTAAGAACCTCCGTCTGGCCATCCGTCTGCAGATAATGAGCTGTGCTGAACCGTAGTGACGTGCCCTGTAAACAGAAGAGTTCCCTCCAGAATGTTCCCACAAAGGTCGGATCGCGATCCGAAATGATCGTCCGTGGGATCCCATGCAACCTGACAACCTCCCGGGCAAATGTAGCTGCAACTGATGGGCCGGTGTACGGATGGCTCAGACCGATGAAGTGCCTGTACTTGGATAATTTATCGACGACCACCAAAATAACGGATTTGCCCGGAGACTTGGGCAACCCATCGATGAAATCCATGAAAACGGTATCTCAGACCTGATGAGGGATCTCCAACGGTGTAAGCAATCCGGCTGGGGAGGTCGTCTCATACTTCTGGCGCTGACATATGTCACACTGTCGAACAAACAACTGAATATCACGCTGCATACCCTTCCAGAAGACGTTTGCCCGTGCGCGCTGAAGGGTGCAGGCGAGACCGGCATGGCCACCTGTCGGCGAGGAATGGAAGTCATGCATCATAACTCTCCGCCACGCTGACTGAGAAGGAATGACCACACGGCCCCGAAAGTACAACCAGTCATTCTGAAGATGATACCCCGGAACCGTCTCCAGTGCCCGTCGGAGAGCGTCCACAATAGGTCGGAGCTCTGAGTTGCGCTCCACCTCTTCCTGTATCTCATCCATGGAGTCCAACTGGGGTGTTGAAATCTGAGCGAGTGTGCCCTCCGACAAGTGGGATAAGACATCAGAAACTCGATTGTCGCGGCCCTGGCGGTAGACAATCTCATAGTCGTACCCCAGAAGTTTGGTGACCCACTTTTGTTGGAGAGGAGAGGAGATCCGCTATTCCAAGAAGTGCTTCAAACTCTGATGGTCCAGCAGATAAGGTCGCCACAGAGCCACAACGTGAATAACGGCTAACATCTCCTTCTCATAAGCGGACAATCCCAATGTCCGAGGAGCCAATGCCTTGCTATAGAAGGCTATCGGCCGCCCTTCCTGCATCAACACAGCACCCAGACCCACTCCCGACGCGTCCGTCTCGACAACGAACTCCTTGGTGAAATCCGGAAGTGCCAAGACTGGCGTAGTCGTCACAGCCCGTTTGAGTGCCTGGAAAGCCGCCTCAGCCTCATCCCGCCACGAAAAAGCGTCCTTCTGCAGTAACTGGGTCAGCGGCCTGACAATCTTGCCGTAGTCCCGCACAAAACGCCAGTAGTAGCCCGTGAGACCCAAGAAGCCCCGCAAGGCCCGTACGGCCAAGAAACCATGCTCTCAATCTTCCGAGGGTCGGCTTTTACTCCTTCAGCCGAGATTGAATGACCCAAGTACTCCACCTCCTCCTGACCGAAAGAACACTTCGACCGCTTGGCATAGAGCTATGCTTGCGCAGCAGGGAGAAGACCTGTGCGACATGACGTAAGTGCCCTTCCCAACTAGCACTGTATATGAGGATGTCACCGAAAAAAATCAGCACAAAGTGGCGAAGGAGCGGACGGAATATCTCGTTCATATTAGCCTGGAAGGTGGACGGTCCGCCGGTCAACCCGTTGGCCATCACCAAAAACTCATAGTGCCCATCGTGAGTCCTGAAGGCCGTATTGTGGACGTCTTCTTCCCGCATGAGGATCTGGTAGTAGCCCGACCGAAGGTCAAGCTTGGTGAACCGCGTCGCCCCATGTAGCTCGCCCAACAGTTCTTCAATCAATGGAATCAGGAACTTATCCTTCAGGGTGGCGCTGTTCAGTGCAGGGTAGTCCACACAGAACCGCCACGACCCATCCTTCTTCTTGTCCAGAATGATCGGGGCCGAGAATGAGCTCGTGCTGGGCCGGATGATTCCTGCATCGAGCATCTCCCGAACGCTGTGCTCAGTCTCAGCCTTCTACATGTACGAGTATCAATATGGCCGGATATTGGTAGGCTCCGCCTCTGCCTTGAGTACAATCTGATGATCCCGAAACCGTGACGGCGGAAGTGTGCGTGGCTCCCGGAAAACGTCAGCATATTCCTCCACAAGGGACTACAACTGTATGAGCACCTCAGATGGCCCGGCCTCATCCGACCTCACCCCCAAAAGTACCGCCATCAAGCTTCCTGCCTCCCCGAGTTGCTGCATGCTTCGAAGAGATACTTCCTTTACTGGCAAAGATGTGAGACCCTTCAAACAGAACTGTTTCTCCTGCTGCATGAATTCCATCGTCATCTGATCCCAAT
Source organism: Platanthera guangdongensis (assembly GCA_039583875.1). Taxonomy (NCBI): domain Eukaryota; kingdom Viridiplantae; phylum Streptophyta; class Magnoliopsida; order Asparagales; family Orchidaceae; genus Platanthera; species Platanthera guangdongensis. Next base: position 139,271,204 of record CM077160.1, on the reverse strand, counting down.
CAAAAGTGACCTGTCGCAACTGCTGCAGCCACTGAACTCCCAGTACCATGTTTGTGCCCCAAATGGGTAAAAGATAGACATCCGTGCAGCCCACATACCCCTGCATCCGAAGAGCCACCCCTTTTAGCACACCTTCACACTGCAACTTGCTGCCGTCCGCCACCACAACCTGGATGACAGCCCCCGTATCAATCACATGCCCAACCCGCTGGGCCACGTCAGGATGGATGAAATTGTGCGTACTCCCACTGTCCACCAGAATAGTCACTTTCTCTTGCCTGATCCTCCCCGCAAGTCGCATAGTGAGTGGAGGAGGGTTACACCCTTCCATAGCATGTAGGGAAACCCCGAACTCGGTCAGATCCAAGTCTTCAGTGGGGACCTGCTCCTCCGGGCTCGGCTCGTCCTCCACATCTTCATGTAACATAAAGACTTGTACTTTCTGACATTTGTGGCCCGCCGTGAACTTCTCGTCACAGTTGAAACAGAGTCCTTTCTCCTTCCTTGCCTGTAACTCCCCCCACGACAGTCGGGTCACCGTAGGCCGTCCTGCTACCGGTGGTTCTCTCCTAGCCGTCGCCGGTGTAGTAGTGGGTCTCACTTTAGTACGGGACCGCTGCCTGTTGAACCGCCCCTCCTGAATGCGGGCCATACTAATGGCGTGATTCAAGCTGCGGGGCATGTATGCCTGAACCTCATCTTTTAAGTGTTCCTTCAACCCAGAGACAAAACAACTGAGGAGTGTCTTCTCCTCCCATTGCACCATATTTGCCAATTTTTTGAACTTCGTCCTGTATTCCATCACGGTGCCCTTCTGGCGTAACTTTTGCAAGAGGGCCTCAAAGTCCTCAAACTCCATGGACCCGAACCGAGCGCTGAACCCATCGACAAACTCCGCCCACGGCACATAATCCCGTCCTCGCAGGAACCACTGTGTCCACTGAAAAGCGTCATCCTCTAAGTGGAAGGACGCCAGTTGCACCCACTGTACCTCTGACACCTCTTGATAGCTGAAAAACAACTCTGCCTTCTGTACCCACTCCAAGGCGTCCCCTCTGTTATACCGAGGGAAATTCATGCGTGTCAGCTTCGGAGGCATGTACGCCCTTGGTGCGGCTTGCCCTTGCCACCCCGCTCCTTGCCCGTTCCACGCCAACCGTTTGGGGTCCATGCCCCCAACGTATGCCCCCGGGTAGCCTTGATGTTGCTGTCCCGGAAAGCCTGTATAGGGTTGTCCCCCAAATCGAGCGCCCGCTGCCCCTCCGACCAAGCCACCCCCCCGCGGGTGGGGGAGGATTCCCGCGTTTCCGCCTCCAGGAGGAGCCGGCCTACCCCCGCCGTTCTGGTCGACGCCGACCCGCTCCCAGGGCGGGCGACCGAATCCGCCCTCCGGTCCTCCGTACGCAGCCGAGCCGGCCCCAAGTGGAGGCCCGTGACCTCCCAGCCCGATGCCGCGCCGCTACCCCCGAACCTCGTAGATCCGCCTCCTGCGCGCGTCAGATCGGCTGATCCCGCCGATTCGGCAATGTGCGGAGCCGAATACTGCGCTCCGGGGATTTCGGCTGCCGATTCTTGTCCTCTTCCGTTCTCGTCGTGCAACGACAATTTCCCCTTCAGATTTTGTGCAATCAACGCCTTGAGTTCTTCCATCCTTAGATCGATCCGTTCTTCCAACCGTTTGGTGGACACCTTCATCTCTTCTTCGATGGAGGCCACCGAATCGGTCAATCCGGCGTAGTTTATCTCCAGTGTTTCCAAACGATTCACCTCTTCTTGTCCGCGAGACCATGGTGAAGGAAGGAATCCTCTGATACCAAATGTTATGAAGAAAGTGGGGGAGAGAGATAGATCTAGAGAACTAAGAAGAGAAATTAGGGTTAGGAGGGAATACCTGATAATAATCTTGCATGCTTCTTCAAGAGGGGGTCCGGGTATATTTATACCCGGACCAAGGCTGGCCTGGACGGCCAAGGGGCCGGCCGGCCCCAATGGGGGCTGAATCGGGTGGGTTCAACCCCCCCCCCCCCCCCCCCCCCCCCCCCCCGATTCGCTATTTAGATAGTGGGGGCTGAACTGGTTGGTTCAGCCCCGTTGTTGCCTTCAGACCCCTTGCGTCGTCGTGTGTATTGACGCCCAATAAGTGGGCGCTGTCCGGAGGCGTAACAGTGTTCCATGTATTTAATTACGTATACGCCACAATCATATAAATTAATTTGACAGGGAGCATTCTTGGCTAGAAGCAAATCCCAATCGTTGAAGTTAATATTTGTCCTTGTTTGCGTCGCCTTTGGAAGAATTTTAATTTGTATAAGGAAAATAATAAAAAACACTATTAAACAAACTCCAAAAACAATCATATAAAAATATACTTATGACGTATACTGACGTCCTTGCTATATCTTTTTGTTTAGGATTTGAAAGCGAGTCATATACAATCCATTTCTTCTGTGAGGCTATACCCACCAACAAAAATCAATGTTCACCACTGCACACTGACATTAAAATGATGTGTGATACTTGAATGTTGGTCTTTATGATGCGGGATATACATGTTTTAACTGAGTAATACTTTATTGTAGCCTTGGGATTTGAGTTGTGCAATTAACATAGAGACAAAAAAAGATCATCATAATTTATTAATTGAAATAAATTCTGAAAGAAAACCTAATTTATTAATAGATAAAAACATAGAGAAATGGACGACACGTTTATTATCTTTTTTTACGAAGTTCCAAAATCTTGGCATATGCATCAACATGACAATCATCAATATAGCCTGTGGAAAGGAGTTCTTGCATTGAATCTCTAAAGCCAACAATGTTTTATCCAGTTAAAGCAATATGATTCCTAAAACATTAGTGCAAATAAAGTATATATAATAGAAGATCAACTTAATTACCGTACAAAATCAAATTGATTTGTATCTTACTTAGAGGGAATAGAACTCATCATATGATGGATAAAATCTACTGTCTCCTTGGGTAGAAGCATCCTTTCTGGATGATCTTCATTATAGGGTTCAATAATATTATCATCAACAGATGTTTTAGCTCCTTTATATGGAGAGTCATTAATATCTACAACATCTATTTCTAACCCGGAGAGCAAGGCATGGTAGGAGAAGATTTTTGCTGATGGATGAGCTCATCAATTTTTTTTATCTACACTCTTGACATATGAAAAAATCTCGTATAGACGAGCAAACGATATACTCTCTAAATCTCGAATAATTTTTGCAAAATCAAGGGGTGGTGGGGCATCCTGTGAATAAGAGGAGGTTTGCTCCTGTGGAGGAGTGGAGGAGGGTTCTTCTTCTGTCACACTCTTCAACCTCTTTTGAACAATTGGAAGTGGAGAAAGGACACCCTCTTTGACCTCTTTCTTTTTGGTAATTGGGATGAGGTATGAAGATCAACAACGCAACATAATTTCTTCTCATCCGGAGTTAGGTCCTCCATCTTCACCCGTACCTACAAGATTAATTATAAAATATGTTAAATAAAATGCATAAAATAATTTAACATTACACAAGGAGCTAGTTAATCAAGAGTAAATTGATATTAACCGGCTCATCAGTCAGTTGCGACACATTTTTCCACAATTGTTTGAAGTTAAAAGTACATTTTTCAGACCATCTTAGGAGTCGTGGTCTTTGATCAGAAAAGGAAGTATGAATGGTTGTAGTATGTTTCAAATACCATATCTGCAAGCATATGAAGAATTAAGTTAGTGTAGATAAAATAAATATATATGTGATTTGAAAATATAATATACTCACGAATTAAGTTAGTGTAGATAAAATAAATATATATGTGATTTGAAAATATAATATACTCACGATCATTGCATGTGTGCATCCGTATAGATATCCCAAAGATTGTTGAGGTCGTATATAAATATTGTTTGGGAGAGTAAGAGTTAGTTTGCCCCTCGCAGACCTGATATAGCTCATTAAGTATGAATGTATGACTTAAGACCAATTAATTTCTTGGAAGACTTCCGACTTTGACAACTCTTCAAACAAGTGTAGAATAGAATCTAGACTATAGAGAAAGAATAAGTTGGCATATTAGATGTAAAATAAGGGATTTCAAGCTAACAAGACAACTTTCATTATCTATTTCAACAATTTCTTTCCTTAAATTTGATTTTGTCCTAACAACATAAGGTTTCAATTGCATATCAATGTTCTTCCCATTATTTGGTAGATTCATAATAACTGCTACATCATTATAGGTAAATGACAGCTCCCGTGATCCAATGGAAAATACGCCCTTGCTTGTATCATACACATAAATTAAGTAATATAACAGTGGAATGCTCTCTGAAACCTTTGGAATAGTGAATATGGACAATACATTTAATTCCTTCAGCATTTCCTTCTCCTCCACAAGCAATCCATCAATTATATTCGCTACTTGGCCATTAAAGTTTGAGAAATGACACCTCGAACTTAAAAAATGGTGGCTTCCATCTTTCCACATTCATACCTGTCAAACAAGGAGTAACCATTTACATCATATGTGAAAAAAATTGGAAGGTTACTAAATGCAAGAATCGACTGCTCAAAAATGATCTCCTGGGTGGAGATAAAAAATGATCTCCTGGGTGGAGATCAAAAATGATCTCTTGGAGATAAAAAATGATCTCCCTAAGTGGAGATCAAAAATGATCTCCCGCCATGGGTGGATATCAAAAATGATCTCCAGGAGATCAAAAATGTTCTCCAGGAGATCAAAAATGTTCTCCAGGAGATCAAAAATGTTCTCCAGGAGATCAAAAATGTTCTCCAGGAGATCAAAAATGTTCTCCAGGAGATCAAAAATGTTCTCCAGAAGAACAAAAATGAGCTCCAGGAAACTATCTTCCACATTCATGCGTTGGCTAAAGGCGCAAGACGGGCCAATGCGCAAAGGGGTCTTGGAGCCTAGGTGCAAGGCGCAAGGCGGAGACACGCTCCCGAAGAAGGCAAAGCGCAACCACATTCATTTTAAATAATAAACATTAAACATCAATTCATCTTCTTAAACAGATTCTTCATATATTTTACTCATCAATAATTCATTACTATCATTTATATCTTTTAAAAAATAAAATCAATATGATCGTTTGAATTATATCTAAGTCTCAACAATCGATTATATTTCAAAAACACTAAATCATATAAAAATTATTGAGTTATTGCATTATTTTTTTCATTATTTTGAAAAAAAAGTTTGCAACAAAAATCACACCCAGACGAGCTTTCAATGTCCAAAGGCGCAAAAAAGACGCAAGAATGCGTAAACCTCTGAACTTGGAGCCTTAGGCGCGCCTGAGGAGCGCCTTTAACAACATAGGGCGAAAGTAAGAAAGAAAACCCTAAATTATTGCGAGACACTTACCTTTGGATGATGTTTGAAGGGGAGCTTGGAGAAACTTCAAAAAGATCATGATGAGAATGCACAAGAGAACGGTGAGTGTCAGCACAAGTTTGCCGAAGATTAGGAAAGGTCACGAAGATGCGGTGGTTTGTAGCCTGAAAAGGTTCACGCAAGCAGCCGAAAATGAGCGAAATTGTTTTTTAAATAGTGGGATTTCAAGCACCGTTAGGTCTGCGCCACGCGTCGCACTCTCATTTAACCCGGACCTAGATTTGGAAACGGGCTCTGGTCCGAAAAAATTTCGGTCAAACCTCCTAAGTCACAACACAAGTTCATTTTTGAATATATATTTTTTAAATGTGGGTATAATGGCGCTGTCAATTTTGGTGCGGAGATAACCTTATAAAATGGCAATGCCCGCTCCATATGAATCCCAGATACCAGTAGAGTCACTTCTCAAGGTCGTCTTTCCTCCAGCCTGTCATAAGTTCGACCCTAAATAGTTGGAATATGGCAGCCAATGATGCTGTCCAAATTTCTTTTAGGCTCTGTTTGACACGGCGGTAGCAATTGTGAACGTGGTGGGTATGAACCGTCGTTTGTGAACGCCCGACCTCACATATCAAACTTCATCCACTTTTATGTTCAAAACTAGTTTTCTTTTCTTGGCAGGGGTCATAAACAGTGTCATGCCAAACTCACGGGAACAAAAGCGCCTCGCCAGAAGGAGCCATAGTTTCAAGTCAACTTGCATTAGAAATATTCGAATCGTCGATGCCAACAGAATCCTCAAGGTTCATCAAGTCATGTTTGTTTTTTCTCGAATTAATATGCAGGTTCGCCGTGGGTAATTTTAAGCTGGTCTTTCGTGGAGTTCTGCGTGTTGGGATGGGATAATCTTCCCCGAACATTGCTGATGTACTACACCAATTTTCTAGCCTCCAGCGAAGGCTACTTTCATACTGTAATATGCAATTCCATGGAATTCCAGAACACCACCGTAAACCACGATCTGCGATTCACTTTGTGGGATACCAACCAACCCCGCCAAATCCCCATGAACTTGATGTCGGAGCATTTGGGCCTCATCGTGACCAGCGGAGCTCCATTTGCACGAACTATGCCTGAGGATTCACCAGTCCTGGATCAAATTGATTCGGAGCTTCTTAGGAAGTCGAGGAGCCGATTCACTCCGGGTGGATGGTGCGTGGGAGGCTCGGAGGCTTTGAATGATCCCTGTGATGTTTATGACCAGCCATATGTGATCAGACCGAGCTTGGGTTCGAGAAGGCTAGAGGGTTTGCTGTTGAAGCTGTTGGATGCTGAGAACTTCAGACCAAGGCAGTGTAAATAGTAGTTGTTGTATATATAACTGATATAGGATTAATAGGAATGTATTATATTGTATCCAGTCACTGTAAATAGAACTGAAAAGCTCCAAGCATGCTTGTTTTCAAAATCTTGTACGGGAGAGAGGAATTTCCCTCTTTTCTCATGAACACTCTTGCCTATGATTTTTTATCCATGTAGTCCTATTTTTATCAGTTTTTAAATTAAGATAGGCACAAGCCTCATGTCAAGAAAGGAATAGTTCTGTCTATAGTTTTTTTGGTGATTTTTATTAGTACCGCAGTTTTGGTTATTCGCACCACACTTTTTTCTAATTTTTCGTGTCTTTTGAAAATATGTCTTGTACATGCATTTTTTAGGAAGTGTTCAACACGGAAGTAGTAGATCTCGACTAAGGCTCCGTTTGGGAGGACTTATTTTCACCGGTCAAGCGGTCACGACCGCATGAACCAGGACTTAATTAAGGTCCGATTCATGCGGTCGTGACCGCTTGACCGGTGAAAATAAGTCCCCCAAACGCAGCCTAAATATACAACTTTCGTGGTGAACATTTTTCCTAAAATTACATGTGCAAGACGTATTTCTAAAAGACACGAAACTTGAGTGTATTTTCAAAGTACGTCTTGTACATGCATTTTTAGGAAAAACGCTCAACACAAAAGTTGTAGATCTCGACAATCTACAACTTTCGTGTTGAACGCTTTTCCTAAAAATGTATGTACAAGATATTTTCAAGAGACGCAAAAAAATAGGAGAAAATGCGGTGCGACTGGCCAAAACTGCTATACTAATAACAATTCCCCCTTTTTTTAATTCCCCCTGGACTTGTAAAATGGATGACCTGCCCCTAGATTTGGGCTCCCAAAAAATTTGGCTGATTTTACCTCAAAAACACATTCAACCTATTATGGATCATCCCGTGCACAAGAACGTAAAAGATGCATTCTTGGGGAAATGGGGGTGTGCTGCAGTGCAGCACATCAAACCGTTAAGAGTGCATCAACACTCGCGTCAAGATGCGTGTGCGAGTGCTGATGCACTTGCAGCCGCTGAACACTCGCGTCAAGATGCGTGTGCGAGTGCTGATGCACTTGCAGCCGCTGGATGCTGCATTGCACAGTGCAGTACAACATCCCCCTTTACCCTATTCTTGGAATTCAGTGAATGCTATCTTTCACGGGAAAAAAGTGCTCGGTGTGCTGAAGAGAAAAAATGTTTGTCCGTGTAACGCACCAACGATCGTCGTGCGTTAAATGCTATTAGATCTTTGCTTTCTGCAAGGACGATTTTTTTTTTAAGTGTGATTGATCGAAAATACGGCTGTATTTCAATGCCAATATATTACACTTGTGTTTCCCCCAAAAATCTTCGCCATAGGATCATGAATCGTAGAGCTGTATTTTATCCTACACGGTGAGAACCTTAAGTTATCTGTATGGAGAGCACATCCAATTTTAATGCGAGCTTCTCGGTGCCCATTATTTTCACTGATAATAAGAGGCATGCACCTTCTTGCTTTCTAGAAAGAAGTCTAGTGTTTGTTACTCAAGCAATTCCAAAGCGTAGCAATGAATTAGAGTGATTATTGTGGGGGTTGCTCGAAGCATCCGGATGAGAATCAAAGTGAAATCCCCTACCTGTTGCCCCTAGGCGGGTATAAATAGGCAAACCCAATGAATTTTTACGGGTATCGGATCTATACGTGTCCGAACTGACCCGTAAATATACATTAACAATTATGCCATCAAAGCATTGAAATTAGATGGTGGTGGTTATGCATTCCAGGCGAAACAGACACGTCTATGTCCAGGGCTCACGAGATGCTTACACGTGGAAAGATGTATCTTGTTTTTATTTTCGCTCTAATAGCTGAGATATCTGAGTTAACTTTTGGATATTTGTAAGTCATTTCTCAGCTATTTTAAAAATATATGATAATTAGCTGAAATATTTGAATCATTTCTCAACTAATTTTAAAATATCTGAGAGATAAGTTAGATATCTCAACTATTATCGTAAGAGTAAAAAAAATGAGAAACATCTTTCCAACAATAAATAAAAGAAATTACATCTTTCGGCATCTCAGCATCTTGTGAGTCTCTGACCCAATTTTTTTTTTCGTATTTCATGTCCAAGATTGAATTTTTATTCACTGATCTTCTATGTTTTGCGGGTAAAACAGGAGAAAGTCACTATGATTGATTTCATTTTTATAAATTTCAAGGTATTTAAGGTTCCGTTTGGGGGACTTATTTTCACCGATCAAGCGGTTACGATCACAGGTCCGGTTTATGCGGTCGTAACCGCTTGACCGGTGAAAATAAGTCCCCGCAAACGGAGCCTAAGACTGTGTTTGACGCGACTTATCACATCTTATTTGCTCCGGTGAGGTTGGACAAAAACATCATTGTATGTTTGGTATGACAAATGTTACTACCGTTATCAAAAAAAGAAACTAGTTTGAGACATAAGATTTTAGTATGACAATGACATTTTTGTCCAACCTCACCAGAACAAATAAGTTGCGATATGCCGCGCCAAACACAGCCTAAATGTATGTCATATGTAGCTTATAGATTCTTCAAAATCATCAACAATTTTTATGCAATTTATTAAAATTAAACACGTTGCCTTATAACCTCTGTAAACATGGATCACTTCCCATGTTAAAAAAAAGAAACTATCTTATAAACACACACATATATGTGCCAAAATCGAGCACCTGAAGGAACATCTCAGAACTGTAAGGAAGGCAGTGTTCTCGCCAAGGGTTTTGCGCTACCATGGAGGAATTTCGCCCAGCCCAAGTGATCTAACATAGTCTCCTCCTCGGCTCGCGATCAGTTATCTCGGGGGGATCGAACTTCCTACAAACACGATCACGACTTCAACAAATGTAGAAACAAATCACCCATGTTATTAACACATCATGATTCACAATAAATACCGAAAAAGCTCGTCAAAGATATAATTTTTTTACATTAAGCTAAAGTATATGCATACACAATATCATTTGATATATACAAACTAATAGAATGTAGTTATAATATCTATAAAGTAATGATTATTTGTGTGTAAAAAAAACTAGTGTTCACAAGCTATATCATACTATGCATGCCAATATCTCCATTAGGAGCTCTCCTTTACATGCACTAATGAACAATTGTTTTGCTTTCTATAACTATAAGGCTCCGTGTGGCGCGATATTTTTGCTCGGATGAGTTTGAACACGAACACTACTGTCATAGAGTGCAAGTTTGGCAAGACAATGGTGTTATGTGATCACCACCAAGAAAAGAAAACTAGCTTTGAACATAAAAGTGGATGAAGTTTCTTAAGTAAAGTCGGGCGTTCACGAACCACGGTTTATAGCGTTCACGTTCATGACTGCCACTGTTGTGCCTAAGGGAGTCTAGCTAAGTCAATACTTCTCTTCTTATATTTACATAAAGAGCACCATAAAAAAACTAATATTTCCAAACTCAAATTTCTGGCAACAATATCCCCTAAGCTTAATTGTTGCATTTTTTTTTAAAATTTTAGTTAGCACCGTGTACATAAGAAAAAACTCATATTTATTTAAATATATTATTTTGTGTCATTACATATTACAAGACTGGTAGTTGTTTGAAATTAAAATACCATGTTTACAAAATAAGCTATTCTCTTACTGTCGTATCTCTTTCTCGTCGCAACGTGTACGATCGGATCTTGGAGAATTCGAAATTGTCATTTATTTTTTCATCCTTTTCAGCCGCATTGTATGCTTGACAAAAGAAAATAAAATATTTTGCCAGTGAATGTACCCAATTTCGGGGAACCACTTTATATTTTGGCGTTCTTTGTTTATGTTGTTTTTATTTGTTTCGTGCTTATTGTTCTTCGTAACATCTTTTTTTGCCGTTAGATTATTTTTTAGAATCTGGAAATTATCTGTATGGTGACCGTTTTCATAACAAGTGACATCAGAGTCAGGTTCGATCGGCGACTAATTCGACGTTCTGTTCTGAGTTGGATCAACAGTAGGTGACGACATCGTTCCGCTCCCTATCTTCCCAAACTTGATCTTTGAATCTATCAAGTCGCTTCGGTCGTAGTGCAAATTTCTTAAGTTTGATTTCTATGGTATCTTCCACACCCAGTGCACCGTTCGAAGTTGCGAAGTTCGATGAGAAGCACAATTTTGGCTTGTGGTGGGTGAAAGTCAAAACACTACTAATCAAGGATGCTGAGGTCACCGATCACATGTGGGATGATTTGGATCTCAGAGCTCTGTCCACCATACAAATTTGCTTACATGAAGTTCTTTCAGAGATGACTGCCTGTAGTCTTTGGGCAAAGCTGAAGAGTATCTATATGATGAAGTCTCTTCCCAATCACATCTACCTCAAGCAACAGTTTTACAAGTTTAGCATGAAGGAGAGTTCCTCTCTACATGACCACCTGAACAGTTTCAACAAACTGTTATCTGAGTATCTCAACATGAATATCAAATTAGAAGAAGATGACAAGACAGTTATTATTTTGAACTCTCTTTCAAAGTCCTACGAGGGCATGGTCACTATCCTCACCTACAATAAGAATATTTTGGATATGAAGGAGGTTACTGCAACCTTACTCTCAAATGACATCCAAAAGAAGTCATCCAACTTAGGTATTGCAACACCTCAAAAGAATTCGACCATGAATTCGAAGGAGGAAGACCAAGACAATCTGATACCAAATTGCAACACCTCCGTCCATCACACGAAATATAACAGAGGATCAGGCCGGGGCCCCACGCCATATTCCGCAGATAGTCGGCGATATTACTTATGAATATCAAAACCAGTAAATGCATCCTAACTCAGAGCATTGTAGAGTAAGCTTTAAGTTTACATGAACTCAAACTCATTGAAATGTCCACAATATATATACCACCATTTATATATACAAGCATAGGAATGTCACTTACAAATACACAAAAGTTATGGCCTTAAGACCTTACAGTTACATGTTATCAGTGTGGATGATAAACATCGGCACACAGGCCGACCAAACATAAAAATAGTAAAATTCTTCATTCGGCCTTCGAGGGCCAGAATAACAGCAACAAAGGCTTCAGCCCGCTATTTTCCGCCCAGCTCTCCAACACCTGCATAAGGATAGTATACCGCAATGGTGGCAAATAAGACAACGATCACCATTCAGCTGAATAATTTATAACGATCCTACTCCTTTTGCGGGGCAGTGGTATTCCTTCCCTGCAGGCATATCATTTTCACAAGCAAATATATCACAAAACGTAAGCTCACCCACAGTTCAATAGATCACAAACGTCGACCGCACGACCCGACACTCCGTGCACTCAGGGCACATTATTGGTGTACCGGAAAACCAGGGTCCCACCACCATTCTCAGGTCCCAGACCCAACGGTAAACATTGAGCATTCATGCTCCACGGCCCATGGCCGAAGACTTTAGTCTTGATGGCGTACAACCCAAGACTCTCATTATGCGATCCTAACAAACGCCAATAACTTAGACACTCAAGTTAGACAACCATAACGCGGATACTGTTCAACCCTTGCCCGTTGCTCAAATCACTAGTTCAATGTATAGACTAACGCGGGTCGGCTTCCCCTTGTCCGTTCGGCTCACTAGCCTTTAAGAGCTCATAACTCACAATAGCCACACTGTCCTCTAAGGACAAGCTTTCACCATCATAAGTTAGCTGGGAGCTATTGCCAGCGACAACCACTATCTCCTGGCGTTAGCCACAGAACACCCTTTCTGTACCCAGTCCCAACCATAACTGGATCAATTATCCAGAAAACCCTGCAGCCACTTGTAGTGTTAGAAACACTGGACTTTCATAACACACAACACATGAATTTCAAAGGTATTTTCCTGAAACTCCACTCCAGTACTTCATGTTACTCCACTTCACAGACACAACCCGCCGACTCCACAAAATACTCGTTTATACATGGAGTCTTCTCCGGTGCGTAAAATAAAGCATCACCAATCCAAACCGATCTGTCCAGATGGGCTTCACACAACATGACTATTCCGTACGACACATTTACAGATCTATATGCAAGACTTACTGGGGATTTCATGAATTAAACCAACGGAAATCCCTCAACACTCCACCTTTTGGTGGGGAATTCCATGTATATGCCAAAATAAGGACTTCAAATGTCCAAGGAGGAAGATCGTTACCCTTGAAGTTCTCTTTGTAGCCATGACAAAGCTTTTATACACGGATGGAAACACTTTCCCCTTCGCGAATCGAGCTTTGGATCTTGATTCCAGCCACAAGATCTGCTCCAGCCGTGAGTTCTCTGCTCCAGAACTGGGATGCAATGAAGAGAGAGAGAGAGAGAAAAGGAAATAATGATTTCCTCATGCCAATCCCTCTGCATATGTGGCCTCGAGTTTCACCCCAGCCACACGATCTCTTCTCATATTACCATAATAATCACGATTTGAGTTGAAAAGTCAACTCACCGCTTTGACCAGGTAGCCAGCGCCGCAAGTAATTTGAAATGAACTCGTCGAAAGCACTATGGTCGTCGAAACCACATTCGTCGAACGCAGTTCGACATTTGTCGAACGCTGGTCGACACTCGTCGAACACACTGGAAGCCGTTCGACGTCCATCGAAAGAAGCCAAGCAATAGAACGACAATGCATTTTTCGGACGCCGGTTCGACGTTCGTGGACCGCCGGTTCGACGTTCGTGGACCGCCGGTTCGACATTCGTGGACCGCCGGTTTCGCCTTCTGACTCTTTTTTGGGGTGTTACAGCCTAACCACGAGTTGATCAAACAACTTATTGAACTTCTACTCAGTCCGTCAAAGGCAAAATCTGATATCCAAGCAGGGAAACTGCCAAGTAAGAAGACCGCCTTATCGCCTATTTGCGACCTGCTGCTAACCGCCGTTGACTACTACCAGCTATCCGCAATGCCTTTATAACCAATTTCCTGGTTGCCAAGTGCCAACAACATAATAGTTTCTATTATTTATGATGAGGTCAGCACCCTTATTTATAGGCGTGCATGCAGATACTGTCACTGCCCAGGAGGATAGAGAAACCGCTAGTGACGTGACAGCTAGAAACACCAGTCCACCCATCATGCAGACTGCCAACACCAGACCGCGCACGATTAACTTCACCAATCCGCACAACTATGCGGACAACATCCTCAATTCGCGTGGACTTGTGCAGCCAAGCAATCAGCCATGCGACTTGAACCTAACCGCTCCAGCGACAGTCAGTTAGTCTTCGTGGTCTCCCTTTATAAACCGCGGTTAGCTAAAGCTAACCACACGGATAACACCCCATGGATATAGCTGAGACAAACTGTAAGAAGAATATAAGCCGAAGAACGGCCTATTTGTCAGAACCTATCCGCGCTACCTGCGCGGTCTCTGCGATCTGTGTGGTCGGCACACCTCAGACTGTCCACTTCCACTTCAACAATTTCAACAATCTCCCTTGAAGTGGGAAGTGGAAGTCAACCCAAGCAATTCCCATAATCATTCAAACGGTCCCTTCGGCAGCAACTTTGTGAAAATGTTAGTGACATTATCCTGGCTCTACACGTATTCCACCATCAAAGATCCCTCCAACACCTTCTCCCGAATGAAATGATGCTAGATCTCAATGTGCTTTGTCCTCGCATGATAAATTGGATTTGTAATCAGCTTGAGATCATCTCATTGTCACCACATAGCAGAGTAGGACCTCGCACCTACTCAAGAATGTCCTCTACTAATCTCCTCAGCCAGATGGCTTCCTGAGCTGTCAAAGCAGACACTTTGTATTCCGCTTCAGTGTGGAGACAAACAAAGAATCCTGTTTCTTGCTACACCACGAGATAACTGTCGATCCGTACATAAAGACATAACTAGACGTCGAATTCCGGTCGTCTGTATCTCCCCCATAATCAACATCCATATAACCATGTAGGTTGAAGCTCATTTTCCTCTCATAAAAGAGACTCATATCTGAGGAGGACTTTATATAGTTCAAGATACTCTTTGCCGCCACCAGATGAGGTTTTCGCGGCTCCTGTATATATCGACTTACTCAGCCCACATCATAAGCAATATCCGGCCTTGTAATCATAAGATATATTTGGCTCCTAACTAGTGCCCGAAAAACCAATGGATCAGGAAGAACCCTTTCCTCATCACGTCAAAGTTTCAGACCAACCTACAGTAGAGTAGTGCTGCTCTTTCCCTCTAGCATGTCGCATCGTTTCACGATCCGCTTCGAATAATATTTTTTGGGAAACAAGCACACCGCTCCTTTTACTCTCCACCTCGAGAACAAAGAAATGATGGATCTCCACAAGATCCTTCATCTCGAATTGAATAGCTAGCTCTGTCCTGAGCCTAGCTACCTTCTTTTCTGAGTTTTCCATGATGATCATATCATCAACATACATCAGTACCAAGACCTAAAGCTGCCCTCTCTTCTTTACGAACATGCTTGAATCATAATCAGAGGCGAAGTATCAGTAGAATTGTAGGTAGTCTGCAATTTTTTCGTATCACGCCCGAGGCACTTGCTTCAAGCCATAGAGGACCTTCTTTAGTTTATAGACGTGTCCTAGATGATCTTCAGATAAATACCTAGGTAGATGAACCTTAAAGATATCATTGTCAATCTCTCCGTAAAGAAACACGTTTTTCACGTCAAGCTGCCAAATCTTCCATCCTTGGCAAGTCGCTAAGGCAATAACCACCCGTACTGAGGTCATCTTAGACACAAGATTGAACGTCTCTTCATAGTCTTCTCTGTAATACTAGGAGAACCCCAGAGCTACAAGACGAGCCTTGAACTGCTCGATGCTTTCGTCATCCTTCTTCTTGAGCTTATAGACCTACTTATAGGTTACATGAGTCATGCCATCAACCTTGGGAACAAGATCCCAAGTCTCATTCTTCCTGAGGGAGAACATCTCATCATCCACAGAATCTTCTCACTCCTTAATCCTAGTGGTGTTCTCAAAGCATGACGGATCTCGCTCGTCTAGAGGGCCTGCAAGAAACATGAGACAAAACTCACCATATTCCTATCTCTGTACCGAGCTGATGTAATAATGATCCTCTTCGACCTCCGCAAGAACTGACCATTATCCACCACACCACCTGCTTCTTTTGCTTCAGCTCTTCTTCCGGGCACAATAGTAGCATTACTCCCTCTGCTTCCTGAACAAGAAGCACATGACCTTGAGCTAGAAAAAGTCAGAGTTCCTGGAGTCATAGACAACTCCACCAAAAGATCACCAACAACTACTTCTTGCATGCCATCTAGCCTGCTCTCCTGTATTTCTATAGAGAAACTACCCTAGTATGATGTTAATTCATCAAATACTATATCCCCTGAGATGACAAATTTCTTTGTCTCAGGATCCATGCTCTTTCAGCCCCTCTTTTGCTCGTTGTAGCCAATGAAGACAAGCTTACTTGCCTTCGCATATAGCTTCATCCTGAGCGCGTCTATGATGTATATGCAGTAGTTAGATCCAAACACTCAAGGTATCCCACACTAGGCTTCTCCTTGAACATGAGCTCATGCAGAGACTTAATATTGTTGGGGCTCAACGATATTTTGTTGATAACACAAGCTCCACAGGCTATTCCCTCTGCCCCAAAGACCTCAAGAATTCCTTTTGAGTGAAACCAACACTTACAGGTCTCCGCTAGATGACAGATCTTCCAGTCTACAATATCATTTTATTATGTAGTATGCACACAAGAAAGCTCCCTCTAGATTCCATGTTTTTTGTAGAAGTTGAGAAACTTATTTGAAGTGAACTCCCCTCTATTATCTTTCTTAACTTCTTAATCCACAGATTTAGTCGGCCTTCCATGAGATCGTTGAACTCCACAAACTTCTGAAAATCCTTTGACTTCTCCTTCAGAAAATATACCCAAGTATACCTAGTGAAATAATTAACCAAGACAAGCATGTATCGACTACCTCCAAGACTGGGGGTGATAGTCGGTCCCAACAGGTCACCGTGGATGCATTTCAATGGTGCCTTGCACCTGAACAGGGACGAGTCAAATGGAAGGCGATGCTCCTTTCCATACCGATACCCCACACAAACATGACCGTCGTCAAGAGATGAAAGACTAGGTAGGTCTTTCACCAGATCTCTTACTGCCATAGTCTTCAGCTTGTCCATCTTAACATGAAGTAGTCTTTTATGCCAGATAACCACACTGTCGTTAGCCCTTATCCTTTAACATAGGAACTTATTGACAACACAAACAAGTCCTTCACTCTCCTCCCAACATGAGTCACGTCAGCTTTAACCGCTGACACATTCTTGAGAAACTTCACTTCTGTCGCGCCGAACAAAATGTGATAGCCAGCGTCTATAACGTTCGTCACTGAGAACAAATTCTTATTTATTCCTAGCACGTGATAAACACTTCACAATGTGAGTGGCCCCTTATCACTATTCACTACCTAAAGAAATCACTCTCTCCTTTTTCACTGCATGCACGCTATCATCAACAGTAATGATAGCGTTATTACCTATGTATGCGTGCAAAGAAGTGGACTTTGACTCGTCTCCAGTGATGTGATGACCACACCCCGAGTACACTATCCAGTCCTCCTGATACTTGATGGAGGTCATGACACAAACTGGCGTTACCATCATATCTGCCATAAAATAGTTCCCTCATCTGCCTTCTTCCTTCCTGGATTCAGCTCCTTTATCAGCAGCGTGCCCCGGCTGAAGATTAACTCTGCAATCTTTTCTGATGTGACCAAACTCGTTGCACATGTAGTACCTTGGTCCTCCCTCAATCCTGCTTAGGAGCTTTGCTCCTCTCCTGCTGCGATGAAGTTAAAGGTCTATCTTCAACAAGTGTCTTCTTCTTCTTTCTGTCTCATCTCTTCTTCTTACAAGAGTAGAGAACCTTGCTATATCCCCCTGAGATAGAAAATCCATCCATCTGTCTTGCCAAGCTCTCCTGCGAATCCAGCTGATTTTCCAGCTCTAACAAGTATGACTGATTGACTCAACCCTACACAAAAGTAACAAAGACTACATATTACATCCGTAAGCCGCGAATAATGTGACTTTTTAGCTTCGCCTCTAAGATGGGCTTATCCGGGTCCAATGCTTAAATCTCAGTACACAGGTTCTTCATTTTCGAGAAGAAAGATGATATTGTCAGGTTGCCCTGTGTTGCTCACACTAACTCATTCTCTAAGAACTGTACTTGAGCTACATTCTTCTTGTTGAACAACCAATCATAGGCCGTCCAGATCTCTACAACCGACCTATATTCGACGATGTAGTCAAAGAGCTTAGGTGATATCACCCGCTTCAGAGTGAAATCAACCTTTGAATTTGTTCTTCTCCAAGCTCTCACCTCTTGAGCATTTCCATCAATACCAGTCACCTCTTGTCTTTTCTCTCCACCAACGACCTTCTAGAGGTCCTCTCCAAGAAGATAACTCTCCATACACAACTTCCACTTCTTGAAGATAGTATGTGTTAGAAGTTTAATTCCAAGGTCTCTTTATAACCACCTTCCATTGTTATATTCCCGATTTACTTGAAACTTCCAAAGGTATTAAGCAAACCTCTTTGACTGATCACTACTCAAACCTCTGTCCCTCTGATACTATGAAAAAATTTTGTGAACCCGGGATGGTCGCAGGAACACTCAACCAATCAAGCCAAATAAATCAGAAGCAAGTAGAAGAATAAGAGCCATAATTGAATTAATAGTCTTCTTTACAATGCGAGACATACATTACGAGACATGATTTCACAATGCACCCGATAGAGATCACAAAAAATAACGAGAGCAAAAAATCGGCGGACAAAAAACTATAACCGCCCAAGCCGCCTATCCGCCAAGGCTAACCGCCAAGTCCGCCAAGTCACGCGAACAACTCAAATCGCCAAACTGTTGAACTGCCAGACCGTACCCTTAGCCGCACAAACTGCTTCATATTGACTGCTGTGGAAACAACCTTATCCACAACTTCTTGTTGCTTGACTGCGAGATCTCCTAATCGCTGAAGTCGCCGCGAACAGATGAACTGAAACTGCTACTCGCTGTCCGCAACACCTGCTCGCCTAACTGCCAAGGTCGCCACACCGCGAGTTGAGTGAATATCTACTAAGTCCGCCAAGGACGAACTGTGATATTCAAGCTGGGAAACTGCTAAGGAAGAAGACCGCCTAGTCGTCTATCTGCGACCTGCTGCAAACTGCCGCTGACAGCGACCATCTATCCACACTGCCTTTAGAACCAGTTTCCTGGCTGTCAAGTGCTAGCCACACAATAGTTTATATTATTTATGACGAGGCCAACACCCCAATCTATAGGCGAGCATGCAGATACCATCACCGTCTAGGGGGATAGAATAACCGCCAGTGACGTGGCAGCTACCTGCACCAGCCCACCCATCATGCGGACTGCCAACATCAGACTGCGTGCGGTTAACTTCACCAGTCCGCACAGCTATGCAGACAACATCCTCAGTCCGCGTGGACTTATGCAACTGAGCAATCAGCCACGCAACCTGAAGCTAACCGCGTCAGCGACGGTCTGCCGATCCCGCGGTCTTCCTTTCCAGACCACGCAGTTCGCAGTTAGCTAAAGCTAACCGCGCGGCTAACACCCCATGGATATAGCTGAGACATACCACAAGAAGAAGAGAAGCCGAAGAATGACCTATTCGTCAGAACCTATCCGCACTACCCGCGCGGTCTGCACATCTCAGACCGCTCACTTCCACTTCAACAATTTCAACAATCAGATACAAAAACCAATTATTTTTGTGTGGATTATTTAGTGAGTCAATATTATTCTGCCCAAAATTATCAGTAATGAGGTATGGCATGTCATTGGTGTAAATCAAATTGGTTTTAGTAATATTATTCTTGAACAAATTAATATTCGGGGACAAAATCCTGTAATAACTCCTTACATAATTTATTAGTAATATATGGATAGTAATATATATGTGATTGTTATTAGCATTACAGTTTTGGCTACTCGCACTACGTTTTTTTTCTAATTTCTCGCGCCTATTGAAAATATGTCTTGTACATGTATTTTTAGGAAAAGTGTTCCGCACAAAAGTTCTAGATCTCGACAAGATCTAGAACTTTAGTGGGGAACACTTTTCCTAAAAATACATGTACAAGACATATTTCTAAAAGGCGCGAAATCTAGGTGTATTTCCAAAATACGTCTTGTACATACATTTTTAGGAAAAGTGTTCAACACGAAGGTTGTAGATGTCGTCGAGATCTACAACCTTTGTGTTGAACACTTTTCCTAAAAATACATATACAAGACGTATTTCCAAATGACGCGAGAAATTAGATGAAAACGTAGTACGACTAGTTAAAACTGTAGTTCTAATAACAATCACCTAATATATAAGCAAACATGGATTTGCTACAATACCTATGGGTCGGTTATTTCTGCCATTTTGCTTTTATATTTAAAAAGAGTTTTTAATTTAAAAACAATATGTTTTTATTTAAATTCAAACTAATACCATAGGTCCATAACTTTGAATTCGGGATATAAGGACCCATTGATCTCTAAAATGTGAAGGTGGATAATTTCTCTATAAACTAAAACGTTTACAAAATAATTAAATTATGTACGTTTATACTATACGAGTAATTGTGCATCGAGCACATACCGTTTCAATTGTGCTCAGCCGATTAAGGCTCTGTTTGGTATGGTGGCCGCGGTTGAAAACACATGGGTTAAACTGTCATTCGTTAAGAATTATCTAACAAACATCACCCGTTTCGACATAAAAGTGAATGAAGTTCCTTAGATGAGCGTTAACGAATGACAATTTAACGCCACATGTTCATGGCTGCCACCACCGTGCGAAAAGGAGCCTAAAACACATAATCAGTGGGCCCAAAAAATTTTTGTAAATGCCCTTTTGCGCATAAGTGTGGGCCCCATAATTGCAAACTTGCTTTGCAGGCAATATATAAAACTTTTTCTTAAAATATAGCTAGACTACTCACACTTCATGTTGGGCCACCTTTGAAAGTTGTCAATTTGGATTCTCACATATAAGCATATTCCTTCATGAAGTTCCATCCATTAACAAGTCATAGATTGAACAAAAAACTTTTTAAAGAAGCTCCAAAATTTAAGTAAAACTTTGTCACCTAAGCTAAACTAATTAAATACTAACAATATTGCTAGTAAAAAAGGAACCTTTATGATCTAAAATTGTGCTTTCATGAGGATAATTTGGACACATTCTCACGACTCAATGCTAAATAAGTGATAAAGAAATATTTTGATTTTTTAATATTCGAATTATTCCCAATATTAAAATTGAGTTTACTCACGACTTTGACTTCCCTTAGGCTGCGTTTGATGCGTCTTATCACAACTTATTTGCTCCGGTAAGGTTGAACAAAAACGTCATTATCATAGAATATATGTTTGGCATGACAAATGTTATTATCGTTACCAAAAAAAGAAACTAGTTTGGGACATAAGATTTTAATATGACAATAACATTTTTGTCCAACCTCACTGACGCAAATAATCCGCCATAAGCTGCGCCAAACGCAGCCTTAATCACTCTTTTTATACCTCTCAACTTTCTTAGACACATTAATTTCAAATAGTTTGATGGGCTATCCTCCTCCACATTAATCATACCGGAAATTAATGTTTCACAAGACAACCCACTAGAGATGAGTTTATGAAGCTCAATAATGATGAATTATATATATGTACTATCCAAGACTACTTAAGCCACTTTGTAATTTAATCTCCTAGAAAATTTTAGGTAAATCCTAAAATTTTATAAGAAATCATCCTCTAAATGTAAGTTGCATGAAAACTCATGCAAATTCAATTTCAAGTTGAATGCTATAGGGAGCCACATGCAATATAATAATAACATATATTCAATAAACATTGTCTACTTTTCCCGTTAAGAATACATCTGCCACATTATGCGCTCCGAAGAGTCTAACCAATTTTCTTCCAAGGCAAAATATTTATTTTTGCTAGTCAAGCGATATAGTATAGTGCACATTAGTTTACCATTATGGGAATTTTATAACATGATGGGAGGGTATTCCTTTCACCTTCATGCCCACTTGTGAAGCTTGATAGATTATGGACTTGATATATAGTTTCATGCATATTTTTGGTTAGTTGTAGTTCATAATGTTAGGCATAATATAAAAATCAATATTTTTGGTAAGCCATGATTGGGAATTTATAGTTTTGCTCACCTAATTACCTCATAATTAAAAATTACCAAGGAGAAGAAAATGAAGATACTAACACTACCCATTCAGATTTTTCAAAATTATATATAATGCATATAAATTAAAATTCTTCCATGTGTATGTGTGAGCATATGATCCTCATATGCTTAACTAATCTTTGAATTTCCTAACCCCCTTTGCTTGCCCGCTATAATGTGTGGTTAGCCGCGTCGTAAGTATGCAAGAACAAATCCGCATTCATGTCCCCGTCCAGTTGAATGACACAATTAAACTTTAGCTTCTTCGCTTTATTGCCAAACCAATTCGAAATCATACATTCCTCAGCCGTGTCCGCCGATAAGTTTTCAAGGCCCCTAAACACATGTCCAATTGTTTGGTGAATGTCCATTACTATTCTCTTCTCGGAGGTATAGATATCTTGGAAAGCTCTTTTGTATTGTTCCGCCCAAAAATGCCACAGGCAGATGACGAGAATACATAAGATAAATTTTGACCTCCAAAATCTACACTTTGAAATAAAGTTGCGAGATGTGCAAAAACCGTCCCAAAGAAAAACTAATATTTGAGATGCGTCCAAACCCGAGCCGCCAATTGATTCACTCTCCACTAACATATGGTCGGACAGCTCCCGAGAGGAGGCCAAAAAACAACACCCACACTTGGATGCCAAATGAATTCCAGCTTTTACAACGCAGACGTCGAGGAGGGAATGTTACAAAGCGCTTACCAGCCAATGATAGAAACTTTTTGAGGCAAAAAGCACTCTAAATCCAGCATAATTCATATGGGTCCTGCATATTACATACGATTTTCTTGTTAAAATAATGAATGGAAAACTTCCCTTCTGCATTCAATGAACAAATCGGCCAAAACAGCCACATTGAAGGAATTAGGAGGAATTCTGGCAGCACCCTTTTCGTCAAAAACCGCTGCAAGGGACAATGTGAGATAGCAAGTAGAAATTGTTTGAACTAGATCAGAAAGAGGCAAATTTCCAATCCAAATTGCAGTCCAGAAATTAACAAGTCCACGCCCGGGTATCCAACAAATATAGTCCTTCAAACATTCATAGTATTTCATGACAATCCTCCAAGGGCTGCGGGTGTTGACCCGCAAATCAAAGAGGCCCCTATTTTTCTTCTCATAGTATTTGCTTCTTATATAATCATTACAAGGACTTAGCCGTCCTCAGAATTCTAAATTGTCTTACATTTATAAGATGTGTAGATATACACCATTATTTCAATGCCAATTCCTACCTGCAAATAAGGGCTACATAACTATTGAAATGAAAAACTGGAAGCAGCGGCCATCACCTTATTAGATAATAATCTAGCTCTCTTAATCTTTATCTATCTTATATGTATATATGTGAAGTCACATATATACATATAAATACATTATATATTTGCTCTATTTTGTCTTATTTGCCTGATTTAAGCCCATCGGTCAGACTCTTTTTTATGTTATATGTTGTAGCTGATCGCTCCAGGATCCCCTCCATTTTGGGATCTCATTTCTGACGAAATGTAGGGGATTCATTTCACGGACATGATCATTTGCTTTTTGATCCGACGGGTTCTATTTTTCCCACCATTTTATATTTTTTTATTCAAAAATCTCTGTCAACTAGATTTTTTTGGAGTAATCTTGTCCATTAAAAATAAAATGGATCCCTTCAATTTCACTTGAAATGGAGAGGATACGGTTCCATAGCTGATCTGTATTCAACAGAACTTTAATTATCGTCGAGAACAGGGCTAGGAGAGGTCAACCCATTCAACTCTTCCTTTTCTATCTTCTTCTTCCCCATTTTCTCTTCCCTGCATATCAGTTCAAAAATGCTAACATGATACCAAAGCTAAAGGCTCGCGCCATCAGAAGTCTCTGTGCGACATCTCAAATCACCGGGTGATTTGTCATCTCTTCTTGGCTTCATCATATGGCGGCGCCAGGAGGATCACAAACTTTCTTGTACACACAGACAGGAATACCTATCTTTAAAGGTGACTCATACGATTACTGGAGCAATCAGATGAAAACCTTTTTTTGTGTCTCAAGGGCTATGGGATCTGGTCCAAGATGAATACCAGACCACATTAGCGCCTTCATCAACAGGCAAAGAATCAACGGATAAAGGAGAGGTGTCAAAAGCTCAATTGGCTTTGGAAACTTAGATAAGAGATGCTAAAACACTCCTCTGTGCCCAACTGGGAGTAGATCGATCCATTCTACCTCTCATCATCGATGCCAAAACTGCAAAAGAGTCTTAGGACATTAAAAGAGGAGTACAAAGGAAATGAACGTGTTATTTCCATCAAACTCACTCTCCTTTGGAGAGAGTTTGACACCAACACAATGAAAGAAACAGAATCTGTACATCGTACATCTCAAGAACCTCCATGATAGTGAATCAGATTCGAACCTATGGAGATGAGCTTCCTAAGAAGAGGGTTGTCTCACATAAAATCTTGGGCAGTCTGAGCCCTAGCTTTGAACATGTTGCAGTTGCAATCCAAGAGGCCAAAGATATAAATAAAATAACTATCACAAAACTCATGGGATCTCTGCAAGGTCATGAGGCTAGAATGAAGAGAAAAGATATTCAGCTGGAACAAGCTTTCCAGAGTAGATTGTCGATATCACCAGGAAAATACACTACCTAGCCATTGGAGTCAACGTCCAAGAGAGAAAGGCACTAAGGAAAGAAATTCTTGGCATCAGTATGATAAAGACAAGGGGTGGATCAAAGCCCCAAACCTTATTGCAAGTTATGCAATAAGACTACTCACTATACTAAAGACTGTTTTTCCAATTGTAAAAGGTGCAAGAATCCTAATCATCTATAAAAAGACTGCTGGCATAGAGAAAACAAGGGAATAGAAGAAACAAGCTTTTCTAATAATCCAGAATCCTTGTTCTATTCATATTGGAGTCTGCTACTCCTAAAGCTGAAGTGTGGTTCCTCGACAGTGATTGTTCAAACTACATGGCCAACAGCAAAAAAGCTTTTGTAAACCTTGATGAATCAGAAAAATCAGAGGTTATCATGGGGGATGGGAATGTAAGGGTAATTGAAGGCAAATGTGTTGTAGCTGTGAAATCACAAGCTGGAGTAATCAGCCACATGCATGATGTGCAGTTTGTCCTAACTCTATCTCAAAGTCTTCTGAGTGTAGGATAACTGATAAAGAGAGGGTACAAGCATGTATTTGGCAAAAACGAATGTTTTATCTAAGATACCCACACACATCGTATAGTCACCACTATACAAATGACAACTAACAAAATATTTTCCCTCAAATTGGAATTGAGCCCAAGTGAAGCAGCTCACGCAAACATTGCAAGGAGCATGAAGAGCTCAATGTTGTGGCACTGTCGCTATGGACATCTAAATTTTGGAGATCAGGAAAAGTTGAAAGAAATGATGATTGGGATTCAGTGGATAGTGCACCATGGTGAGTTTTGTGAAGTGTGTGCAAAAACCTAAATTCACCAGAGGCCTTTTCCTAACTAAAGTCAGTGGAGAGCCATGGCCAGCATACCTTTGGAATTGATTCATGTAGACATCCGGGGGGCCAACCGCCTCCTCTACTTGGGCAGGAAACATGTACTACCTTATCCTAGTTGACGACTATACTTGCATGATGCAGATATTTTTCTTTACATTAAAATCAGAAGTTTTCACTATGTTTGTTAAGTTTAGGAACTTGGTAGAAAATGAAACAACTTGCAAAATAAAAGTCCTCGGGACTGATAGGGGTGAGTTCACTAGTTAAGAGTTTACCTCCTTCTATGACTCACAAGGATTTAATCGTAAACTCACTGTCCCACAAAGCCCTCAACAGAATGTGCAGTGGAGCGTAGGAATCGAACAGTGGTAGAAATGGGAAGAAGCATGTTATATCAGAAATAACTACCCAAACAATTCTGGGGAGAAGCTTTTAGTACTACTGTCTACTTACTCAATAGAGCCCCCACCAAAGCCGTTAAGAACACAACACCTTATGAAGCATAGTACCAACATAAGCCTAATATGTAACACATTAGGGTCTTTAGCATCCTTGCTTATGCCATGACAACAAATAAATTCAAAGACAAGTTAGAACCAAAAGGAGAAAAATATATTTTGTGGGATACAGTCTTGAATCTAAAGGGTACAAACTATTCAATCCCCAGAACAACAAGTTAGTCGTAAGCAAAGATGTTATGTTTAATGAACAAGGAAGCTGAGATAATTGGGGTACCGATCAATATCAGAGTCCTATTTTTCATGTGATATGGAGGATGCTGTGGTTGAATGCACATCTGATTTCAAACCACAATCGCCCTGTTTAGAGAATTCAAATGTTCCCTCTATGGATCCTACAATAGACTCATCATTTGCTCCCCACAAATTTCGTCGCATATCTGATATATATGAGTCATGCAATGTGTTATTGATGTTCCAAGAGCCATCCAAGTTCTATAAAGTTGTTTCTAAACCTTAATGGGTCGAGGCCATGCATGAAGAAATTGCTATAATAAAAAAACCCATACCTGAGAGCTCATGCTTAAACCACCAAATACACCAATAATTGGTCTGAAGTGGGTATACAAAATAAAACTTAATGAGCAAGGATGGATAGATAAACACAAGGCCCGACTTGTGGCCAATGGATACTCAAAATAGCTCGGAAGAGATTTCAGGGAGACGTTTTCTCTGATGGCATGAATGGAGACCATAAGATTGTTGCTTGATTTTGCCGCTCAACACATGCTGAAGATTCATCAATTAGATATCAAGTTAGCTTTACTAAACGGTGACATTAAGAGGATGTATTTATAAGTCAACCAGAAGGCTTCATTGTGAAAGGAAGTGAGGAGAAAGTGTATAAATTGAAAAAACATTATATGTATTGTAGGAGAAAGTGTATAAATTGAAAAAGACATTATATGGATTGCGGCAAGCTCCCCGTTCTTGGAATGAGCGTATTGATGCTTATCTAAAGAAGAATGATTATTTCAGAAGCCCCCGTGAGGTGCCATTCTATTTTAAACATTTATCTCATGACAGCCTTGTGATCGCGTGCATATAT
Organism: Platanthera guangdongensis; assembly: GCA_039583875.1. NCBI lineage: Eukaryota > Viridiplantae > Streptophyta > Magnoliopsida > Asparagales > Orchidaceae > Platanthera > Platanthera guangdongensis. The sequence continues at coordinate 139,244,141 of CM077160.1, read as the reverse complement.
GTCGATGAACTCCTTGTCACTGGGTCATCTCCTCAATTAATTGACGAATTCAAAACCATCATGACACAAGAATTTGAAATGAGTGATTTGGGGATAATGAGATACTTTTTGGACTTGCAGATAATACAACTGCCAGAGCACATTTTCCTCCATCAACAAAGATATGGAACTGAGCTGTTACGACAACATAATATGAGTGAATGTAAGCCCACACTGACTCCTATGGCCACGGGAGAAAAATTCCAAAGAAATTCCGGTGAAGAGAAAGTCAGTGAGGAGGTCTATCAGAGTATAGTTGGAGCCCTAATCTATCTTACCAACAGTAGGCCAGACATTAAGCACGTTGTGGGCATCGCTTCACGATATGCTTATGAACCTAGCACAACTCACATGAAAGGAGTAAAGAGGATATTAAGGTATCTGCAAGGCACTAAGGACTATGGTATTCTGTTTAGAGGAATAAGAGATGTTAGTGATCACATTACTAGCTATTCTGACGGTGACTAGGTAGGGAGCACAGACGATCGCAAGAGCACTAATGGATTCCTGTTTCAGTTGGGACAAAGAAAATTTCCTGGAGTTCCAGAAAGCAGAAAAGCATAGCTCTCTCTTCTGCTGAGGCGGAGTATATGGCAATAGGGGGGCAACTAAAAGGGGGTATGAATAAATCGACTGCTAAACACTCTGAAACAAGAAGAAATACGCAATGTTACTCTCATGGTAGATAGTACTTCTGCAATTTCCATCTGTAAAAATTCAGTGATCCACAATCACACGAAACATATTCAGATCAAACATCATTTCGTCAAAGAATTGATAGAGGAAGGAGAGATAGACGTATGTCACTGAAACACCAAGGTACAACTTGCCGACGGGATGACAAAGGCTCTATCTGCGGAGAAATTTCAAGCATTTACGCAGGAACGTTGATGGAATCAGCTCTATCTGCCTGCTTTAAGCCCATGGGCCAGACTCTTTTTTATGCTATCTACTATAGTAGATCTGTATTCAGTAGAACTTTAATTACCATCAAGAATAGAGCTGGGTGAGCTCAACCCATTCAACTCTTCTTTCTTCCATCTTCTTCTTCCTCATTTTACTCTTCCCTGCATATCAGTTCAGATCAAAATGCTAACACACCTTGCATGCACTTTGAGTAATTTTTGTGTATTGTCTTTTAAGTATGGTATGAATGAGCTTTTGTTATAATTCATCTCTCTCTCTCTCTCTCTCTCTCTCTCTCTCTTTTGGCCATACATAAAAAGGCTTATTATATATGTTTCAAAATACACTGAATGAATGAAATAGCTGGAGTATTTTGGTTTATCAATTTGCCCTTTTCAACCCTTTTTTTGAGCAATTGTTATCAAGAACCTATGTTCTTTTGCTTCAATCCACCATCAAATACTCTCGATCCTTGGAGTTTCTTGTGTCTATTATCACTTGATCTTGTGTAGAATTGTGTTCTTACTCGTCATCGAAAGGATCATCATATGACATCATCTAGTAGCTCACCCCTTCCTATTGTGTTTTCTTTCAGTGGTGTACCAATATTTGAGGGTGAAGTTTTTGAGTTTTGGTTTGTTCAAAGGAGGACACTATTTTAATCTTGAGGCATATGAGGTCTCGTCCAATCTAGTTATCCAATGCCAAGTGTTGACTCCCCATTATCCTCCTGGAACCAGCTTGTGTCAAGACTTATGAAGAAAATAAAAAAAAGATGCCTAGGATCTCCTAATCATTCATCAAGCTATGGGAAGAAGCCTCTTTCCAAAGATAATGGGATCCATGTCCTCAAAAGAAGCACGCGATAGCATAGAATTCAAAGGATTTGACATGTTACTAAGTATCAAACTTCAAACTCTTTAGAATGAACTTAAAATTATTAAAATGAAAGGAGAGTATCCAACACTTCTTTTCTTAAGTCATTGATAATATAAATCAGGTAAATTGTATGGGGGATGAGATAGAAGAAAAAAGTGGTTCTGAAGATATTAAGAAGTCTATCGTTTAAATTTTCTTCAGTTGTAACTGCAATTGAGGAGTCAAAAGAAGCACGTGATATTAAGAAGTCTATCGTTTGTTTGGAGCGATAAGTGCAATGAAGCTTTTCAGGAATTGAAAAAGTGATGGTGCACTGTTCCAGTGTTGACTTTGCCTACCGAAGGATTGGAGTATGCTATTTTTGTGGATGCATCACACGTCGGGCTTGGATGTGTCTTGATGCAAGAGGGCAAGGTAGTTGTGTATGGGCTGATGCAATTAAAGATACATGAAAGGAACTATCCTACTCATGATTTAGAGTTTACGACAGTAATTTATGCCTTGAAGTTGTGGAGACATCTTTTGTATGGCGCGCTGTGCAAGATTTACACGGACCATAAGAGTTTGAAGTACATTTTCACTCAAAAGGAATTAAATTTGCGCCAACATAGATGATTAGAATATGTCACGGATTACGATGTCGAGATCCAATATCATCCAGGCAAAGCTAATGTGGTAGCCGATGCCTTGAGTAGAAAGACCGCACAAATCTTTGGGCTTTTAGTTTAATCCTTGGTGGAAGAGTTTCTGTTAATGGGAATTTCTGTTGGAAGTAGTGATTCGCCAAACAACTTGGAAGTAGCAGAGCCTTCATGGATTACGCTTACAAGACTACATCAAAAGGACGATCTTGATTTACAGCACCTTCGTATCAGAACTGAGAAATGAGAATTACCAGACTTTTCTATTGATGAGGCGGGTACTTTGAAGTACCGCGGTAGATATTGTATCCCTGCAGTTGAGGATATTTGAGTTAAGTTGTGCAGTGAGGCACATGGTTCTAGCATTGCCTACCACCCTGGTTTTACTAAGATGTATAGAGATCTTAAGCAGATCGTTTGGTGGTATGAAATGAAGAATGATATAGCCAAGTTTGTGTCTGAGTGCTTCACATGCAAGCGTGTTAAGGCAGATCATGGAAGGCCTGGTGGCAAGCTGACACCTTTGGAGATTCCAAGTTGGAAGTGAGAGAGTATTTTTATGAATTTTATATTACCGGTTTGCCGAGATCTCCCCGAGGACATGATTCAGTGTAGGTTATGATTGACAGACTAACGAAGTATGCTCACTTCGTGCCGTTCAAGATCGATTACTCTATGAAGAAAATAACAGAGTTATTTTTGGATGAGGTCATTAGACTACATGGAGTACCTGTTAGTATCGTGTCAGATCGAGATTCCAGGTTTACATATCGTTTATGAAAAAGTTTACATGAAGGGTTGGGTACCGACCTCAGATATTCATCTGCTTATCATTCACAGACCAATGGTCAGATAGAGAGAGTAAATCAGATTGTGGAAGATATGATAAGATGTTATATCTTGGATCACAAAGGAGCGTGGGACGAGCGACTGAGATTGATGGAATTTACCTATACTAACAGTTACCAGGAGAGCTTGCAGATGACCGCATTTGAGGCTTTATATGGGAGACGTTGCAAGGCTCCCTTGTTTTGGGACAAAGTTGGTGAAGGACCGTTGTTGGGTCTTGAAGCCTTGGAAGAGATGAATACTTCTATGACACATATTCGAGAGAAGCTTCGAATAACACAGGAGCGTTATGAGAAGAACGCTAATCGGAGAAGGATTGATCTGGAATTTGCAGTTGGAGACATGATTTTTCTCAAGTTTTCTCTAATGTTTGGGGGTTACGAGGTTTGTAAAGAACCACAAGTTGGATCCCAGGTATATAAGACCTTTCCAAGTTGTTGAACACATCAGAGTGTCAGCATATAAGCTAGATTTTCCCGCAAATTTTCTTGGGGGAGTACGATGTGTTTCATATGAGGCAGTTGCTAAAATGTATGCTTAATGACCGGCAGGTTCTTGATTTGGTTCCCCAGTTGCAGCTTAATCTTTCTTATGTTGAGATGCCTGTTCACATTTTAGATACTCAAGATCGGGTGTTGTGAAGGAAGACAATACTCATGGTCAAAGTTTTGTGGCGAAACTAAGACATGGAGAGCGCGATTTGGGAGTTGGACTCAGCTATGAGGGAGGCTCGTCCTCATCTGTTCTCCTAGTTTCTTTTGGGTAAGTGTTTCTATTTCATAACCCTCGATTATTTTCCCTCTTTAGTGTATTCTATTATGTATCAAGTTTCGGGACAACTTCCTTTTAGGGGGAGTGGCTGTAACGCCCTTGATTTTTCGATGTTTACTTTAATTTTTTGTGGCGAATTTTTGACGTCAGGGTGTTATGTTAACACATAGTTGATAGGTATCATTGTTGGAGCGTGACTTTTGCTCATTTGGTATCTGAGGTTTTGACTTAGAACATTAACATTTCTAATTTCTAGTGTGTTTTTGAGATATCCCTTGAGATCCGGGTTTGTTTCGAAACTTGGTGGAGCCTTTTTGAGATAGTCGGTGTTTTGGATGTCGGGAAGTTTTTACCAGAGTTTGGTTTGTCGGATTTTGATTTCGACTTCAACGTTTGATTCGTAGCATCGATATTTACTTTCGGTGCGAATTTCGTGGAAACCCGAGATGATTTGGAATTTCCGGTCATTTGGACGTTTAGTGTAATATTAATATATTTTATTATTTTATTTAAATGTTATAAGTATAATAGTCTTACGATATGACGAAAACTGTATTCATCATCTTCTTTCCGAGCTGTCAGACAGTTTTGTGAAAGAGAGGAACGGCGGACGTCGCAAGCTTTCGGCCGTTGATTGAAGGAGCTCAGATGCTCGAAATCGTCATCGGAGGGTAGATTAAGATTGCTCTCGCTGAGATCTACGTGTGTGCGATGAGTTTTTCTCGTTTCCTGAAATTTTGGATGTTAGGTTATTCAGTTTTGACCCTCTTTTTCCTCGAAAAGATTCAAGAAGTGTAGCCAATGTGTTTTTATGGCCGGATCTATGAGGAAATGCGCTTGTGTGACCGAATTTCTGGAGTTAGAGGCAAGTGGTGATTTCTTCCCCTTGCCAAGTCTTTTTTCGTGTGATTCTTTGTTGTTTTTCTTCCCTCCCTGGAATTAGGAGTAGTGTAGGGATACGTTAAGTTTGATCTGTCGAGTAGTGTAGGATTTCCAGTCAAGTAAAAGAAATTTCGTCGTATATGATAGTCTAAGTAAAGATAAATTCGTTGAATATGACCTTTAGCTTAGGTTTATAGATTCATTGAGTATGGTGGGGTCAGCCTGAGTGAAATTCATCAAGTATGGGTCTTGGATTAAGTCTATTCATCAAATAGTTTAAGGGTTGAGACTAAGGCAAATTCGTCTAGTATTCTCGACGAATTCGCTGAATATTAGCCATTAACGTTGAGTATAGCCTTGCTGTTGAGTATGTTGACTGAATTGGTCTTAGCGTTGAGTTATCCTTGAGACTAAGGTAAATTCGTCGAGTATTCACGACGAATTCGCCGAATATCAGTCTTGGCGTTGAGTGAATGTGACTTGGCGTCGAGAGCGTCAAGTGATCTATGAGTCTAAGTTAGATTCGTGAAGTAATCTCGACGAATTCGTCGAGTATTAGTCTCGGAGTTGAGTGATTCTGCATTAGTTGAGTATTAGGCATTGAGTTCGTCGAGTTATAAGCTTGGCATTAAGTGAGAGCGTCGAGTGTCGGCGAGGCTAAGTCAAAAGCGTCGTGTAATCTCGACGAATTCGTCGAGTATTGTTAGTTGGCGTCGAGAGCGTTGAGCGAAGGCGTTGAGTGAAGTAAAAATCGTGGAGTTAAGTGCAGGCGCCGAGTAGACTCAGCGAGGAGTCGAGTATACTCGACGAATTTTTCGTGGACTTAGTTAGTTTCGCTGGTTCGTCGAGTATCTTAGTTAATTTTGTCGATTCGTCGAGTATCTTGGTTAATTTTGCCGATTCGTCGAGTATCAAGGTAATTACGCCGAATCGTTGAGTATCGTTAAGACAGTTGATTTTGCCAAGTATAGTTCGTCGTGTATCTACTGTATTTGTCGAGTATACTCAACGAATAAGTATGTACTTAGTATTTTCTCGCCGAATTGAGTCCAATTCGTCGAGTATGGGCCTTAGAGTGAATTTCAGGATTTCTTCCTTCCTTTTAATGGAGAAGCCCGATGTTTTGGTTCGTGTTTTATAAGTGTTTATGGATGTTTAGGTGTGGCCCATGGTTAACAGTGGATATATAAAGGACCACCGACCTGGTGTCTGCTCGTGAATCATTACACTTGGTGGTTTTTTTGGTGTTTTCTTAGGCATTGTTGGGTTGTGTTGGTCCTTGTTGCCACCACCACAGTACCTTTTTGAGATGTTTGGACTGTTGGGTTGTGTTGGATCTTGTTGCCACCACCATAGTGCCTTTTTGAGATGTTTGGACTGTTGGGTTGTGTTGTACCTTGTTGTCACCACCACAGTGCCTTCTCGAGATGTTTGGGTCTGTTAGTTTGTGTTGGACATTATGGCCACCGACTCAGAACCATTTTCCCCGGTGTTAATGATTCAAGCGTTTAGATCTGTCCAGTCTCTTGCTTCTTATTGTTTAGACATATGTCTTTATGCTTACTCTTGCAGATTTTCTCGAAGCATGGCTTCGTTTCGAACTTGGTGTAATTTCCATACTCTTGGACTTTTTCAGTTAATAAATCATAACTATTTTATTTCTCATTTGCTGAGGTTTGACAACTTTCCTGTGGTTGAGGTTGGTAACCGCTTTTGCTTTCTTCTGATTATTATCTACTGATGATCTTTTTACTACTTGTATTTCTTACTGAGGTATTCTTTTCTTTGGATGTCCTCAGGTTTGGAGCAGTAGCCGGTTGAGCGGCTAGGTTTGGTGGTTGATGGTGTTCTGTAGTCGTTGCAGTTGTCTTTTCCTCACCATTATGAAGTAGTGTTATTATTTTAGTTCAGATATACATGTTCCTTTTTGGTGGGTTTGTGTCAGGTTGTTGACGCCCACCAGAGTTTTTATTTTGTTAAGTTACTTGCTAGCTGCTAAGTCTATTTCTTGATGACTTGCTGGATTTACTTGCTCTTTGGGAAGGTTTTATGCTAACATTGCATGTTAGTTATTTTAAAAGTATAAAAGTATCATGTTGACTATCTCATGCATAACATTGCTTTAAACCAAAGTCACTATATTTTAACGAACGTAAATGTTATTTCTGTACTTATATTAAATCTAGAGGTATGCATACCATGATTTGTCCTGTTTAGATGTTTATGCTCATGTAAGTTGTTAATTAATATAAATAAAGTATTTTTCGCACCGTATATTCATATTTTCACTTGTGAACTAGTTGATCCACTGAGCCGAGGGATACAACCATCAAAACTCAACTTAAAATTACAGCCTTCTTCATAATAAACTTGAGAATTTCATATAAAGTGTTAGGTTCGAGTTCTTGCCTGAGCGTCTGCAGTTATCCCATGCACGGCGTGGCATCATGCCTCGTGTTCTCTCTTATGCTGATATATTGTTTAAATGCGGAGAAAATGCGGGTTGTGACATCTCCTCCCTCCTAGGCTCTTCCACCCTCCTGGGCTCCTCTCTTCCTTGGTTCTTCTCCCCTTCTCTCTTCTAGCCTCTCTGGGATAACCTTGACTTTCACTTCGGAAATTCCTCCCCTTTCCCTGCCTCCCAGGGTCTCGCCATCCGGCCTGACCAAGAAATCGATATTCTTCTCTTTCTCTTGCACGAACTTGTTTGCTCTCTCGATCAAGTCTTCGTAGGACACTGGGGGATTTGAGCTGATCTCCATGTCGAAGAGATCTTGCTTCAGGCGGAACGTCTGGCCAACTATAAAGTAAAGTCATCCACCTCCTCATTGTCAAGAACCTCCTCCTGGAATCGGTCGATGTAGTGGCCAAGCCTCTCTTACTTCCCTTGTAGGATTTTGAAGAGAGCAGTTGTCTCCTTCTTCCTTTTATTGGACGTTACAAACCTAGCCATCAAACCCCGATGCAGGTCTTTGAAGCAATAGATGAAACCTCTCGACAGCTGGTGGAACCAGTCTCTGGCCTTCCCTTTGAAGGTGATGAAGAAGAATCTACACTTGAACGCGCTTGTCATATTGCAGATGGACACCACATCCTCAGACCATTGGAGATGCCTGACTAGGTTATCTATTCCAGAATAGTCACTCAGGACTGGCTATCTGAAGCCTTCAAGAACTGTGGCTGCAAACACTTCATTGCAGAAAGGGCTCCTCCCTTCTCGGCGATGATGTACCTCATACTCAAGAGTAGCTCTTCCATACTCGCCACCTTGTCGAGCATCCTAGAGCCTCACTGGATTCTCCATATCTCGAAACCTAATGCCCTGGTAGCTCGTCTGTATCCACCATCTCTCCTACTTGCAAAAATTTCCTCCTTGTCTACCGATCCAGCCTGCGCTCGACAGATTAGCGACTAGAACACAAAAATGAAAGAAACAAATAGAAGAAACTCATATGCTACGGCAGGGAGGTCCCATCACGTACCCAGATGCTTGAATGAAGCTTCCTCTCCACAAGTAAAGATGGCCGAGCAGGGTACAAAGTGGACACTGGTTGGTGAATATTAGAGGATGATCAAAGACCAAGAGGATAATCATTATCGCGCGGTTAGAAGTCCAGAAAAAGGTCTAGCAGAGATCTTTTGCGAGATTTTGAGGTCCAAATCCTCGTAGCCCTGGGGTCCTATTTATAGAAAAATCAAGTGGTGGGGGTCTTATTTATAGCCCAACCCCTACCGACGACTTGGTGACCTCTAGGGGAACTCGCCCGACTTGAGTGGGTATCTGCCCTAGTCGCCCACCTAGCGAGTATGCAAGAAGATCGAGCTCGTTATACTCGCCAGACCTTCAACAGTCCTGAAGGCTGACTCTGACCCCTGTCTTGACCTGTTGATTTTGACTTTTTGCTAACCTGGCTATGAATGAGTCCACCCTCGATGAATATTGGTTGTACAACGTCCCTTCAAAAAAGTTATAATAAGGCCCATAGGCTTCTAGTTGAGAGGAAGTAACTTAAGAGACCAGAAAGAGCTTTGAGATTTTTCGGTGCGGACGTGAGACATAGATCATTCTATCGCTCGAAATTCACTCTGCACCCTTTCTAGTATGCTCACGCTCAACGCTCTCGTGGACGTGTTGGACATTGTCTTTGTTCACCAAGTCAAAATTTGTACTTTTATATTATTTTATGTATGAGTAATTAATAGGAGAGAGAATGTGTATTTAATAGGAGAGAGAAGGTAGGTAGTTTTGTTATCCTATAAATATGCATGCTTGTAGTTCATTTGAGTTTGATGAGATAGTGAAATTCCTCCTCATTTCCGATTTTGGTTGAGAAGCGCTGCAGCGCTAGTAGGAGTGTGTAGTCTTCTAGCCGAGCGGGCAGAGATGGTAGCCCGGGCGGTTTGTTGATGTCGCTACTGAGCGAGAGCAGTGTGTTTGCGCGTGCGAGAAGTAACCTTGTCGCGCGGGTTGACGGTGTTGCCAAGTGGGTTGTTGGCATCTCGCAGGCTTAGTGGTGGTGATCTCGCCGGGTTGTTTTGAACTCGTGAGAAGGTCTAGCCGAGGTGATCTCGCGGTATTGGTGTGGTGGTCTCGTGTCCTGGTCGTCTCACAGGAGGGAGCTCGCGCGGGTAGACGGCTAGTGTGATTGGTCTCGGCGGCGAGAGGAAGTTCTTGCCGAGCTGCAAACCACGCGGCTAGGCGGTTCATGCGGGCAGTCTCGCAGGGTTGCATCTTGTGGTATTTGGCGATTAGTGGAATCGGTTTGTGGAGTTGAGTTTGTGCAGGAACCCATACACGTTTCCAACAAGTGGTATTAGAGCCAGGTTTGGACCCTTGGAAGTTGCTCGCGAGGTGAAGTGACAAATAGAGATGGAGATGGGAGGTGCCATGCCGGGGCAAGTCCCCAAATTGACGAAGACCAATTATGGAAATTGGAGTATCCAGACGAAGGTGTTGCTCGCTTCGAAGGTACTATGGGAGATTGTAGAGGATGGCTATGAGCAGCTTCCTACATAAGTGGAGGCGGTATTGATTAATGCACAGAGGACGGAGTTGAGGGAGTCCAAGAAGAGAGACAAGATGACACTGTTCTTACTCTACCAAGGCATGGATGAGGCAACGTTTGAGAAGATCTCGGAAGCGAAGAGTTTGAAAGTAGCATGGGAGGTGTTGCAATGCTCCATGCAAGGTGTGGACAAGGCCAAGAAGGTGAAGCTGCAGTCCCTCCGGGCCGAGTATGAGATGTTGAAGATGCACGGTGCCGAGAAGGTTGGAGACTATGTGACCCGCCTCTAGACGCTCACAAATGAAATGAAGCGCAATGGAGAGACGATAGATGATGTGAGCCTTATGGAGAAGCTCCAACGATCTATGTCAAAGAAGTTCTGTCATGTGGTGCTGGTGATCGAAGAATCGAAGGACCTCACCCAGATGACCGTAGATGAGCTTTCCGGGTCTCTACAAGCCCACGAGTACCGAATGCTGCAGGATTATGAGGAGTCAAGTGGCTTAGGGAAGACACTTCAGACTCAGTTAAATTTTGGAGAGAACTCTGAAGAGGAGGAGGTCAGCGAGGTCGAGGCTGCCAAGGTAGAGGTAGAGGAAGAAGAGGAGGAATAGACCCACCGTGGAGGAATCAAAACCATCAGAGGGAGGCATAGCAACCTCAAGGTTGGAGGCAAGACGCATGAGGAAGAGGAAGAGGCCAAGGTAGGGGCCAAGGAAGAGGTTAAGGAAGAGGCAGAGGAGATATGTCTCAAATACAGTGTTACAATTGAAACAAGTTTGGGCATTTGAGCTATGATTATTGGGCTCCAAGGAAGGGAGGAGAATCCAACCATTACGCAGAAGCAAGAAACACCGATGGCGACTCGATGGTGTTCCTAACCTACAGAGGAGCTGAAGGTGGAAGGAACGATGTATATTATTTGGATACTGGAGCTAGCAACCAAATAGTGGTGATGTTAGTTTTGGAGATGCCTCGAAGATATCGGTGGAAGGAAGAGGAGTGATAGTGGTCACCTTGAATGGAAAGGAGGTGCACCTAAATGATGTATTCTATGTGACAGGCTTGAAGAGTAATATCTTAAGCCTTGGGCAGCTGGTGGAGAAAGGGTATTGCATGCAATTGAAGGATGGGTCCTTGGTCATGAAGGACCATCGAGGAAGGGAGGTAGTGAAGGTGAAGATGACGACGAATCGTCTCTTTACATTGAGGATGGATGCCGAGGAGAAGGTGTGCCTGGTAAGGACTGAAGAAGAGGAAGAAGCATGGTTGTGGCACCATAGGATGGGCCATTTGGGCTTCACTGGTTTGAAGCTCATATCTCATTCCAAGATGGTGGAAGATCTGCCTATGATCTCACCACCACAGAAGGTCTGTGAGGCATGCACGAAAGGGAAGCAGAAGAGGTTGACATTTGAAGGAGGCAAGTCCAGAAGGGCGAGAAGACAGCTTGAACTAGTTCACCCGGACATTGCTGGTCCGTTTGAGACTACCTTAGTAGGCGGAAGCAAATACTATATCACCTTCACTGATGACTTCAGTCGGAAGTGTTGGGTGTATTTCCTGAGAGAGAAGTCTGAGGCCCTTGACAGGTTCAAGGAGTTCAAGGCGATTGCAGAGATGGAGAGTGGTCAACCACTGAAGGTGTTGAGGACAGATAGGGGTGGGGAGTACACCTCTAGACTGTTTGATGGGTTCTGTAGAGAGAATGGTATATCTCATCAGCTGACGGTGGCTTACTCACCTCAGCAGAATAGAGTGGCGGAAAGAAAGAACTTGACCATCATGAACATGGCTAGGAGCATGGTGAAGGGCAAAGGTTTGCCGAAGAAGTTCTGTGCGGAAGCAGTGCAATGTGCGATATACTTGTTGAACAGGTGCCCGACGAAGAGTGTGAAGTTCATGACCCCGTTCGAAGTATGGTGTGGATGGAAGCCGAGTGTGAAGCACTTGAGGGTCTTTGGGTGTGTGGCTCATGCCCACGTCCCGGGCCAGAGGAGGAAGAAGATGGATGATAAGAGTGAGAAGTGCAGCATTGTGGGCTACGCTCCGATGAGCAAGGCTTACAAGTTGCACAACCCTGTGACGGAGAAAGCAATAATCTCGAGGGATGTCGTGTTTGAGAAAGACAGCTGCTGGAGCTGGGATGAGAAGATGATGAGCATCAAGGGGATGTTTTTTGATGACGATGAGGAGGAAGGTGGTCAGGAAGCAGAAGCTGAGATGGGTGGAGCTGAGCCACCATCACCACCTAGTAGAGAGTCAAGGGGAGCTCCTACTCCCTACTCTAGTGGAGTTAGTATAAGTGGAGGTGGTTCTAGTGGAGCAAGCACTAGCGGGAGCAAGGCGGATCGTCCTCAACCTAAGATGAGGAGGTTGGAGGAGATCTATGAGGAGACGACACATGCCCTTAACAATTTTTCTTTATATTGTCTGCTTGCAGATTGTGAACCACACTCGTACAACGAAGCTGCCCAGGAGAAAACTTGGAGGAAGGCGATGGATGATGAGATGGCATCCATCAAGAAGAATGACACCTGGAAGCTGGTAGACCCTCCAGCTGGCCACAAATCCTTCGGGGTGAAGTGGGTCTAGAAGGTGAAGAAGGACAAGGACGGAGCTGTGGAGAAGCACAAGGCAAGACTAGTGGTAAAGGGCTACCTACAAGTCCAAGGTGTGGACTACGACGAGGTCTATGCACCAGTGGCGAGGATTGACACCATTCGGTTGATCATCGCACTGACAGCTCACTATGGATGAAAGATCCTGCATATGGATGTTATGTCTGCTTACTTGAATGGTTACCCAGAAGAGGACGTGTACATCGAGCAGCCCCCAGGATACGTTATGAAGGGACAGGAGAGGAAAGTGTGCAAGACAGACAAGGCTTTGTACGGTTTAAAGCAAGGATCTCGTGCCTGGAATGGGAGGATAGATGGATTCCTCCAAAAGCACGGCTATAAAAAGTGCCCGTATGAGTATGCTCTATACACTAAGGTGGAGAAGAATGGAGACAAGATGATCATATGTCTATATGTAGATGATATGATATTTATTGGCAACAACCCTGCGATGTTTGAGGAGTTCAAGAGAACTATGAAGGAGTTCGAGATGACCAACCTTGGGGAGTTGAACTACTTCCTAGGTGCAGAGGTGCAGCAAAGTGAAGACAGGATTTTCATCTCACAGAGAAAGTACGCGGAAGAGATCTTGAAGAAGTTTAGGATGGAGGATAGCAAGGCTATCTCCACTCCTGCTGATCCAGTGATGAAGCTGAGAAAGGACTCGAAGGAAGGAGCGGTCGACTCCACGATGTTCAAAAGCCTGGTCGGGAGCTTACGCTACTTGACTTTCACCAGGCCTGACATCATGTACACTGTCGGCGTAGTTAGCAGGTACATGGAGAAACCAAAGCAGGACCACTTCACGGCAGCTAAGAGGATCCTAAGATATATGAACGGGACTAGAGGACATGGTCTAATGTATTCTGCTGTAGAGGAGCTGAAGTTAGTCGGGTACTCGGATAGTGACTATGGAGGTGACGTGAATGACCGGAAGAGCACTTCCGGGTATGCTTTCCATGTAGGGACATGAGTGTTCTCATGGAGCTCGAAGAAGCAGGCGACGATCGCCTTATCATCATGTGAAGCGGAGTACATAGTAGCGGCAGCCTGTACTTGCCAGGCAGTTTGGCTAAGGAATCTTTTGGAGGAGCAACATCATCCGCAGGATGGCCTTATGGCCATGTATGTTGACAACATGTCAGCCATCGAGCTTGCGAAGAACCTAGTGCTACATGGGCGTAGCGAGCACATCGAGACGAGGTACCACTTCCTCTGTGAGCAGGTGGAGCTGAAGACGGTTGAAGTGGTGTATTGCCCCACCGGAGAGCAGTTTGCGGATATCTTCACCAAAGCATTGAAGGTGGAGACGTTCTTGAAGTTGAAGGGCAAACTCGGCATGCGATGCCAAGTTTGAGGGGGAGTGTGTTGGACTTTGACTTTGTTGACCAAGTCAAAATTTGTACTTTATATTATTTTATGTATGAGTAATTACTAGGAGAGAGAATGTCTATTTAATAGGAGAGAGAAGATAGTTAGTTTTGTTAGCCTATAAATAGGCATGCGCGTAGTTCATTTGAGTTTGATGAGATAGTGAAATTCCTCCTCATTTCCGGTTTTGGTTGAGAAGCGCTGCAGCGCTAGCAGGAGTGTGTAGTCTTCTAGCCGAGCGGCCAGAGGTGGTAGCCCGGGTGGTTTGTTGATCTCGCTGCTGAGCGAGAGCAGTGTGTTTGCGCGTGCAAGAAGTAACCTTGCCGCGCGGGTTGACGATGTTGCCAAGCGGGTTGCTGGCGTCTCGCGGGCTTAGTGGTGGTGATCTCACCGGGTTGTTTTGAACTCGCGAGAAGGTCTAGCCGAGGTGATCTCACGGTGTTGGTGTGGTGGTCTCGCGTCTTGGTCGTCTCGCAGGAGGGAGCTCGCGCGGGTAGACGGCTAGTGTGAGTGGTCTCGGCGGCGAGAGGAAGTTCTTGCCGAGCTGCAAACCGCGCGGCTAGGCGGTTCATGCGGGCAGTCTCGCAGGGTTGCATCTTGTGGTATTTGGCAATTAGTGGAATCAGTTTGTGAAATTGAGTTTGTGCAGGAACCCATACACGTTTCCAACAGGACGCAGCAGCAGGCACAAGAAAATACTTAGAGGAGCGGAATCGTGGATGCTCCTATGGCAGCTCTCTCCAAAGTTCCATAGAATTAGCCATTTCCCCCCTTATTTCTATTGCTAAAGCTTGTAAAGGGAGAGACGGTCTGTCACCCTCCCGAGAACTCAAACACCTGTAACCTCACGGAAGTTAGTGAATTTTGGCTCGTCGCCGATCCGGCCACATGATTTTTCACCATTTCCTGATTTTTCACGCTAAAGTGCTTTCGTGTCATTGCTGCTTGCTTTACTTTTGGCTGTTTGCATGCCCGACCTGACTTGGAGCAGGACGGTCCCATTCTCCGGACTGGAAAATCAGGCGACCCCCCCCTCTCTCTCTCTCTTGTTGGGGTTCATCCCCTAAAGGTGAGGTGTGTGCAGAATTTAAGAAGAAGTGTGTGCAGTTTTTCACGAGTTGCAACCTGGATTTTGAGGTGGCAACCTTTTTAGTGCTGGTTGCTCTTGGGCTGTGAAGGGCAGATTTTATATTTATAAAATCTGAGCAGTTTTTTATATTAAATAGTGAGCAGTTTTGTCAAAAAGGTGCGGGCCTTTAAAACTTCACCTTCTTCCCGATTAGAGTGGCTAGGTCTTGAAAAGTAGCAGCCGGAAACCCCAGCCCGCGTGTCGTTCGCTCGTCCGCCATCACCGAGCCTGTGCCGACCGCCGACCGCCATCACCGCGCCCGCGCCGTCCTCGGCCGCCATTCCCGCTGCTGCAAGGAACTTTTGCCGCTGCTATAGGCGGTTCTTCGCCGCTTGAAGGAGGTGTTTCCTCGGTGCTATTGAAGGAGATTTCTCTACCATTTCAAGGGCTTCTTCGTCTACGGTTTAAGGTGTACCCTTTCTTGTCTTCGTTTGCTATTTTGCTTGAAGAGAGAGTAGGATTTTTATCCTTGTTGTAGAGAAGTTGTGGCTTGATCTTGGTGGTAGAGAGGAGTGGATTTGTGTGTCAAATCCGGAAGGCTTTCTAGGTTTTGGGCAAACCTAGATAATTTTTGTAATCCTTATTTATTATAGTGGATTTTCGTTGTACCGTGCCCCGTGGTTTTTGACCTTCAAGTGGTGAAGGTTTTCCACGTAAATCTCTGTGTTCATCTGTGGTGTTGTTTTTGTTTTGTTTCTTATTGCTTTGACTCTATTGATCGGTGGGGGTTGTCGTTATCTTCGGATCCCTTGTTTCCCTAACAAGTGGTATCAAAGCGAGGTTATTTGGCTAGTCGTTTTTATTTCTCGGTTTCTAACTTGGTGCGGTAGGTGACGACCATCGGTCCGCTCCCTATCCTCTCTTGTTAATCCCTTGAAATAAATCGACTTGTGGACCGTAATAGAGTTGTTTGAGAAAGCAATGGAACAGAACACAAGGATGGTCAGTATGAATGACAAGAATTGGAGCATCTGGAAGCCTCGGATGGAGGATCTCTTATATTGTAAAGATCTCCATGCTCCGTTGACAGGGAGACCTGCTTCAGTTAAGGATGATGAAGAGTGGAAGAAAATGGATCGAAAGGCAGTAGGGTTCATTAGACAGTGGTTCGATGACTCTGTTTTTCATCATGTTTCCACGGAGACCTCGGCTCAGGCCTTATGGAAAAAGCTTGAAGCCTTGTATGAGCGGAAGACTGCAGGTAACAAGACATTTCTGATTAGGAAGCTTGTCAATTTGAAGTACCGGGAAGGTTCACAGATGACTGAGCATCTGAATCTTGCTCAAAGTATTATCAATCAGTT
Organism: Platanthera guangdongensis; assembly: GCA_039583875.1. Taxonomy (NCBI): domain Eukaryota; kingdom Viridiplantae; phylum Streptophyta; class Magnoliopsida; order Asparagales; family Orchidaceae; genus Platanthera; species Platanthera guangdongensis. Next base: position 139,227,743 of record CM077160.1, on the reverse strand, counting down.
GGAGTCCATGAAGATCACTTTGGAAGATGAACTCCAAGCTCTAATGATCCTTAGTTCTTTACCCGAGAGTTGGGAGACTCTAGTAGTGTCGTTGAGCAACTCAGCACCTGATGGCGTGGTAACCATGGAGATGGTGTCTGGTTGTCTCCTGAACGAAGAGCTAAGAAGGAAGGATTCTGGATCTTCCACTTCGGGTGTTTTTCTCATGGAGGGAAGAGGTCGGTCTATGAAGAAGGATGTGAAGCACAGGGAGAGTTCCAGGAGTAAGTCCAGGGGCAAGTCTAAGAAGGATATCGAGTGCTACTATTGTAAGAAGAAGGGTCATTTCAAGAAGGATTGCTTCCAAATGAAAAGAGACCTGAAGGGCAACACAAAGGAGGTTGGAGAATCCAGTGGTGATGCGACGACTTCGATTGTGGAGGCAGAGCCGTTATGCTTGCAGTGCAGTGGGTCGTCTTGCCAGGACTGCGTTGACACAGACTGGATTGTGGACGGAGGTGCATCCTATCATTGCACTCCTCACAGAGATTACTTCTATAACTATTCTGCGGGAGATCTTGGTGTGATCCGGATGGCAAATTCCGGTGAGTCGTTGATTGTTGGCAGTGGTGATGTCCATCTGGAGACTGAATTGGGGAAGATTATTCTCAAGGGCGTCAGGCATATTCCTGACTTGAGAATGAATCTGATTTCCATTGGTAGGCTTGATGATGGTGGTTTCACAAGCATTGAAGGTGGAGTGACCTGGAGGTTGTTAAAGGGTTCTTTGGTAGTAGCCAGAGGAAGGAAGTGTTGTGGCCTTTATCGTACTAAAGCCAAGATCTGTGGTCCAAGTGTGAATGCGGCAGAGGGCGACTCTATGGAGTTATGGCATCGCAGACTTGGGCATATCAGCGAGAAGAACTTGAAGATCTTGGTGAAGAACAAGGTCCTTCCGGCGCTATCAGGAGGGCTTCCTGATACATGTGCGCACTGCTTGGCCGGTAAGCAGAAACGTGTTTCCTTTGCTGATTCTGAACCAAAGAGGAAGGCAGAGTTATTATACTTAATACACACTGATGTGTGTGTGGTCCTATTGAGCCCAAGTCTGTGGGCGGAGCCGCTTACTTTGTCACGTTCATTGACGATCACTCCAGGAAAGTCTGGGCATATTCTGTGAAGCAGAAGAGTGATGTTCTAGCAAAGTTTGAAGAGTTCAGAGCGAAGGTGGAGAAGATGACCGGGAAAGAAATAAAGCGAGTTCGATCTGACAATGGGGGAGAGTACACTGGTGCCTTCGACGCTTACTGCAGAAGGCATAGCATAGTACATGAAAGGACAATCCCGAGGACGCCACAACAGAATGGGTTAGCAGAAAGGATGAACAGGACGATTATTGAGAAGATCAAATGTATGATTTCTCAAGCTGGCATTAACAAACAGTTTTGGGCTGAGGCTGTGCAAACTGCTGTACATCTGATAAATTTGTCTCCTTCTGCACCTCTGAATGGTGATAGTCCAGAGCGTGTTTGGTCCGGAAAGGAAGTGTCGTACGGACATGTGCGGGTGTTTGGGTGCAAAGTTCATGTTCATGTCCCTAAGGAAGAGAGATCGAAGCTTGATGAGAAATCCCGGGAGTGCATCTTGATGGGATTTCCCCATGAGCAGTTTGGCTATAGACTCTGGGATCCTGTGAACAAGAAAATGATCAGAAGCAGAGATGTGATATTTGTTGAAGATCAAGTGGTTGGTGAGCATAATGCTGCGGAGTCACAGGTTCCACAGTTGCCACCTGCGGAGGAGAGACTCTATGCTGATGATGGGTCAGTAGAGACTGCTGCTGATGATGGGCATCCTGAGGAGGAAGTTGGTGAGCTTATTCCTGATGAGGAGATGATTCCGGATGCAGGGGGAGCTCTGCCAGTTGATGTACCACCTGTGGTGGAGGTTCCTCTTGTCAGATCTGAGAGAGTCAGAAGGCCCAATACCAGGTATTCCCCTCATGAATATATTTTGCTTACAGATAGTGAAGAGCCTGAGTCCTATGTGGAGGCTCAAAGTGCTGAAGATCGTGAGGCTTGGACAGCTGCTATGGAAGAGGAGTTGTACTCCCTTCAGAAGAACGAGACGTATAATTTAGTCCCATTGCCCAAAGGGAAGAGAGCTTTGAAGAACAAGTGGGTATTCAAGTTAAAGTTAGATGAAAATCGCTCTCAGCCAAGGTACAAGGCGAGACTTGTGGTGAAAGGTTTCAGTCAGAAACAAGGTGTCGATTTCGACGAGATTTTTTCCCCAGTGGTGAAAATGTCCTCTATCAGACTGGTGTTGGGTATGGCTGCCCCCATAGATCTTGAAGTCGAGCAGATGGACGTCAAGACGGCATTTCTACATGGCGATTTGGAGGAAGAGCTATATATGGAGCAGCCCGAAGGCTTTGTGGCTAAGGGGAAGCATCATCTGGTCTGCCGGCTCAAGAAGAGCCTTTATGGGTTGAAACAGGTACCCAGGCAGTGGTATAAGAAATTTGACTCTTTCATGATGAAGAGCAAATTCCAACGGACCAGGGCTGATCACTGTGTGTATGTGAAGAGGACTTAGAAGATGTTCACTATTCTGCTGTTGTACGTAGATGATATGTTGATTGTTGGGGATGACAAGGCCAGCATAGCTGAGTTGAAGAAGGAGCTCAGTGAGTTCTTTGAAATGAAGGATTTGGGACCGGCAAGGAAGATCCTTGGAATGAAAATTACCAGGGACAGGAGTGCTGGTCAACTATGGTTGTCTCAGTCTGAGTATGTGGAGAAAGTGCTGAAGAGGTTCATGATGGACAAGGTAAAACCCGTTGCTACTCCTCTGGCCGGGCACTTCAGACTTTCTAGTTCTCAAAGCCCCTCATCTGAGAAGGAGGTGGAAGAGATGAGCCAAATTCCTTATGCATCTGCAGTGGGGAGCCTGATGTATGTTATGGTCTGCACTAGGCGATACATAGCTCATGCTGTGGGGTCTGTGAGCCGTTACTTGGCAAACCCAGGGAAAGTCCATTGGAGTGCTGTGAAATGGATACTCCGCTATCTCCGAGGTACCTCAGACCTTTGTTTACAGTTTGGTGGAGGTCCACCAGAACTTAGTGGTTACTCGGATTCGGATATGTCAGGAGATGTTGACACGAGGAGATCTACTTCTGGATTCGTGGTCACTTTTGGAGGGGGAGCAGTGTCATGACAGTCAAGGTTTTAGAAGTGCGTGGCACTGTCGACGACGGAGGCTGAATATATTGCGTTGACTGAGGCGTCAAAGGAGCTTATTTGGATGAAGAAGTTCATGCTAGAGCTTAATCTCCGACAGGATGTGTACACAGTTTTCTGTGACAGTCAGAGTGCTATATTTTTGGCCAAGAATCCCGCCTTTCACTCCAGGACGAAGCACATTGACGTGAAGTATCACTGGATTCAGGATGCTGTGGAGGAGAAGTTGTTGGTGGTGGAGAAGATCCACACGGATGAAAATCCTTCGGATATGATGACGAAGGTTGTCCCAAGGGAAAAACATGATCTCTGCCGGTGGTTGATCGACATGATCCCCACCTGAAGGAGTCAAGGTGGGATACTCCCCTTTATGGTATGAAGGGGGAGTTTGTTGGGGTTCAGCCCCTAAAGGTGAGGTGTGTGTAGAATTTAAGAAGAAGTGTGTGCAGTTTTTCAGGAGTTGCAACCTGGATTTTGAGGTGGCAACCTTTTTAGTGCTGGTTGCTCTTGGGCTGTGAAGGGCAGATTTTATATTTATAAAATCTGAGCAGTTTTTTATATTAAATAGTGAGCAGTTTTGTCAAAAAGGTGCGGGCCTTTTAAAACTTCATCTTCTTCCCGATTAGAGTGGCTAGGTCTTGAAAAGTAGCAGCCGGAAACCCCAGCCCGCGTGCCGTTCGCTCGTCCGCCATCGCCGAGCCTGTGCCGACCGCCGGCCGCCATCGCCGCGCCCGCGCCGTCCTCGGCCGCCATTCCCGCTGCTGCAAGGAACTTTTGCCGCTGCTGTAGGCGGTTCTTCGCCGCTTGAAGGAGGTGTTTCCTCGGTGCTATTGAAGAAGATTTCTCTACCGTTTCAAGGGCTTCTTCGTCTACGGTTTAAGGTGTACCATTTCTTGTCTTCGTTTGCTATTTTGCTTGAAGAGAGAGTAGGATTTTTATCCTTGTTGTAGAGAAGTTGTGGCTTGATCTTGGTGGTAGAGAGGAGTGGATTTGTGTGTCAAATCCGGAGGGCTTTCTAGGTTTTGGGCAAACCTAGATAATTTTTGTAATCCTTATTTATTATAGTGGATTTTCGTTGTGCCGTGCCCCGTGGTTTTTGACCTTCAAGTGGTGAAGGTTTTCCACATAAATCTCTGTGTTCATCTGTGGTGTTGTTTTTGTTTTGTTTCTTATTGCTTTGATTCTATTGATCGGTGGGGGTTGTCGTTATCTTCGGATCCCCCGTTTCCCTAACATCTCTCTCTCTCTCTCTCTCTCTCTCTCTCTCTATATATATATATATATATTAAAAAAATATAATGGAATCATGCAGCAGCCATTATCTCCAGCCTGATCTCCATGATCTCCACAGTACTATTCACTGTCAATCCCTGATTATATAGATATATATATATATATATATATAATCAGTAGTAGCTTAACGGCTAAGCAATTATCAGTTTCCATCCAAATCCCAACCCAATTCCTAAAACATATAAAGCACTAATCCAAAGCAAAAGTGAACCATGCATCTCCTCTTTCTCATTCCCTTCTTTTTCCTCTCCCTAGCTTCTCTCCCCCTTCACTCTCTCTCTCTCTCTCTCTGCAACTTCTCTTGTGGGGATTTGATTCTCCACCATCTTCATCAACCTTTTGCAAAAAAAAAAAGTAAAAGAACTAAAGAGCCGTGCACACGTTCGAGCCAAAGAAATTCCAACTCACAAACACCATGGTTTTCCCATCCCTTCCTCTTTATCTCGATCCACCCAACTGGAACCAGGTGAGCTAACAACCCTAATCTGTCCCTTCCACCACCATCCCTTTCTTCATCCTTAATTTAGATTCTTCTTCCTCAGAAAAAAAGAAGAAGCAAAGCTAATATTGGAAATAAACATTAGTATTCCTCTATATACTCTATATCGAGTATACAGATCTTCTTCATGAGTTGTTATAATTAATTTGGTGTCTTTAATATATATTATAGCAGCAAACTCATCCGCCGGCCGCAGACGACGATGTCATCCGCCACCATCTGCCTCCACCGCCGGCGTCTGATAGCGGAGGCGGTCCGGTCCGACCCGGTTCTATGGCTGAACGGGCCCGGCTGGCGAAGATCCCGCAGCCGGAGGCGTCCCTCCGTTGCCCTCGCTGCGACTCCAGCAACACCAAGTTCTGCTACTTTAACAACTACTCCCTCCTCCAGCCTCGTCACTTCTGCAAGACTTGCCGCCGCTACTGGACCCGCGGCGGAGCCCTCCGCAGCGTTCCCGTCGGAGGCGGCTGCCGCCGCAACAAGCGAGGCGGCAAGTCGTCTTCCTCCGCTCCCACCTCCTCCCCGTCCTTCAAATCACCGTCCTCCTCCACCAGCACATCGGCGGCTGCGCCCGCAGCTGCCGGGAGCATGAACCTTTTGTTTCCAATGACGTCAAGGGCGCCGTCGTCTTTTTCGGCGCCGTGGCAGCAACTGCAGGATTATGGGCTGGAGCAGTGGAGGATCGAGCAGATGCAGCAGACGGCATTGTTGCCGCCGGCGACATATTGGGGAGGGATGGAGGCGCCGACGACCTCCGCCGGGTTGTACTCGCTTAATACAGAAGTCGATGGCGGGGGGCTAGGTTTAGGGTTTGGGGGTTCCAGCTCTCAGGGGAGGCAGTTTTGGAATGTCGGCGGCGGCGGCGGCGCAACCGCCGGTGGAAGTAATGGAAATGGTGAAGGATGGATGAATGCAACTGATATATAGTGTGGCTGCCCTCATGAGCAAGCTAGATCTTCTTCCAAGAATGGTGAAGGTATATAATATAATTATAAACAGTTTGATGATCGGTTCAGGTAATTATTGTAGTGATTAGTTTTCTTTTTAAATTTCTTCTATGGGTTTAATTAGGGTTTAATATTATGTTGTTGGCTTTTGTATGTGATGGCATGTTCATGACTGAAGTATGATGCATGCATGAATTGTTAAATGTGGGTTGACATTTTTATCCTTGATCAGTACTTATTCTTCATGTAAAGGATATAAGCTATAGCTAGTAATTAAATTAAATAACATGCACATTTTGGGAATTAATGTGGTCAACTATATGATAACACTTTTTTTTGGGAGGAGTCTGTGAGTATGCCAAAGGCAATACCCATTGAGCCAATTTTATTCAAAAAAGAACCCCCCCAAAAGGAAATCAGGATCCTCTCCATTTCAGTTCATTTCATGGTCTAGATTGATTTCACTTTGATCCGACGGGTTTACTATTTTCCATGTTTTTTTAGATTTTTTTACTCAAAAAATCTCCACCACAAGATTTTCTTCAGGCTTGTCTTATTCATTGGATGCTGAAATGGACCCCCTCCATTTCAAGTGAAATGAAGATGATCCGAATCCCCCAAAAGGATGGTCACCGTGAGAATATCCCCGAATCACCGAGATACATTATTACATTTTTGCCCAAACTCTAAAATAACAATTAAAGTGTCGAGTGTTTGCACTTCAAGTGAATTGGATAGTATCCATTTCATGGTCAAGATCTTTTTGAGGCTGATCCGACGAGTTCACTAATCTCATCCTTTTATATTTTTTGTTTATTCACAAAATTCTACATCATTAGATCAAGTGAGAATATATCTAGACCATGAAATGAACCTCCATTTGGGGTCCCAAATTGATAGGATCCCGGTCCATCCACAGCTAGAGTTATGTCGCAATGCATACTTTGCCATAGCATAGGCGACCCTAAACTATATGATAACACTTACAAGCACTACAACATATAATAATTAGTACTAGCTAGCTGAGAGTCTTTTAGTTATCAAAGTTTTCTATGTGAGTTAGCATAATTACAGATTGCACCCTTTTATGTTTTGTGTATGTATGTTGTGAAATAGAAATTTAGGGTGAGTTTGGCACGGCTTATCGTGACTTATTTGCTCCGGTGAGATTGGACAAAAATGTCATTGTCGTACCAAAATCTTATGACTCAAACTAGTTTCTTTTTTTTGTAACATTTGTTATACTAAGCATACATTCTATGACAGTGATGTTTTTGTCCAACCTCACAGGAGCAAATAAGCTGCGATAAGCCGCACCAAACGCAGCCTTAATTACAGGCGACGTTCCGATAAAAGATGCACATGTACATACTATAAAGAAGTTGTAATAATAATTAATTAATTAAACTTTGCATACATTATGATCACGAGTCCCTCTAGCTTAATCATGCATTCATTTCATATGGTTGACCAAGTCCTCCTCTCTGAGTTTCACAAAAAGGTCTAGCATTATTTATTCACTTAAGTTCTCTTCCTTTACCAATTTTTCTCTACCATCAACCTAATTGAGTAACAAATTGGTTTAATAGTAACACTGAAATTGTAATCATTGTAATGTGATTTTTCTTGCATAATTTAGATTTCAAATTTTCTTTTTTGGATTACTTTTGTGTCCCTTGAATTTGCACAATTACAGATTGCACCCTTCAATCTTTTAAAAGTATAAAAAAATTCCCTTGTGAGTTTATAATTCATAGCATGCATGCACACAAATACCACTTAAAACACTCAAAAATATTCTCTATTTACATTCATCTTCTTTTAGAAAGCTTGTCAGGTTGTGCTGTGTCCAAACCAGCTTAATGTCTGGATGATGTATAGACAAGCTAGGCTCTAAATTGGATCACGCTCTTCGAATTAAGGATCACCATCTTTGTCCTGAATCTACCTTAAAAGAAACATCATGATGTAGGAGTACTTTCACTATGATACTACTATGTACTGCATTCTATATATATATTGGGTATTCTCAGCCTAAAAGATAGCTCAAAACAAGACTTTTTCGCTCACACTTGCAAGCAAGCATCAAACCTCTTCTTCACATAATGTGGGATCAAATCTAACACAAAATTTTGACATTATGCTAAAACTTTATAAGAATTAAAGAAATGCAAATGATACATACTCTCTTATATATTAATTTGTTTATATATCTCCATGAACTCCATTTATCTAACTTGAACAGCAATATAATCACCTTTATGGTAATAATTAAAAAGCATTATGTTTCTCAACTTATTCACTAGTTAAAAGACTTAATCTTTAAATTTGTTATCCAATAGTTCACGCCACAAATCTGTATAATTATGACTTCTATTAACGTTCTCAGACAGCTCCGCACGATATTGGTGCATTATTAGGATTTGAATCGAGAACCCAACTACTTGAGAAATTAGTACTCAAGATATCAAAGAAACCTAATAAATATTTCAAAGCAACATCCTATCTTTTGCCGATTTCTCATAATGAAGATACACATCACATAAGGTTCATTTGATTGGAAGGAATTAGGGTTCAGAAAGTGATTTGTACGAGTGTCTAATTTCCATGAAAAAAACACCCAATTCTAATATCCGGATATCTAAATTTTCCAAACGAACAGACCCTTATAGAGACTCTTCAAACTATTTTTGTCTACTTCTAACAAGGACAAGCATAATTGAATTGAGTTTCTTAAAGAGAAAACTCATGATTGAATACTGTGAATGTCAATTCATGATTCAGCTAGCAAATTATGATACTGTGTACAATTGAATATTGACATAATTACAAACTCTCAACTTACTCATTCATAGAACTTTAGTATTGGAAAATCTTGGTTCACACTTCAACCATGTTAATTTTTTTCGCTATTAATAAAACTAGTGGGAAGTGATGGCTATGGTCCTCTCCTTCTCCTCACACACACACACACACACACAATAAATTCCCTCTTATTTATAACATAACATGCATGGCACATTCAAGCAAATAATTGGTTTTGTAAAATATTATTCTTACCAAATGCTTCTATTTAGAATAATTTTGTTGTAGAAAGAAATTTATTTAATTTGAAATACATTTCAATATGTTTTCTTCAAAAAAAGATAAACATAATACGAAAATGCAGACAAGGGAAAATAAAATTGCTCCTTGTGAGTAGTATTCTATATATCTTTTCAAGTTAATTAATATATTTTAACATTATTTTACAATGTCATACAAATGTAATTAATGTCAACTCATCACAACCTTTTATGTATTGCATTACCCTTTATATCAAATGCCATGTGTGTAAAAATGTTTATTTTTAATTTAAATATACTTATCCTACATATATGTAGGGTGCATACGTTCATAAAAATAAAAATAGAAGTTAGAACATGTCCCCTCTCAGACTAGTTCTAATAATAATTTCTCTGACTTTGTCTATAATTTTGATAATTCGGGTTTAATTACATTTCCATTATTGCGTATTTATTTTTTTTGACCATAAGTTGTTTTGTAAATTGTTCTACAAAAAGTTAATTTAGCGATATATTATCACTCACTATATGTTGCTCATTAATTCCTAATATCCCCCTTGGAATCTCACCAATGTTGTATCAAAGATGAAAACTAGGTCTATATATAAGTTTATTATTCCAAGCTTATTATCATTCACTATATGCTAGCCCTTCTATGTAGTATTCTATTTTGTTTGATTGTAGCTGGTAGGGTGTACCTTTCTATCTCCTTAAGTTTACATTTCATACCATGCATACACACAAATATCTCCTTAGGGCTCCCCTCCATGAGGGTATTTTGATTATGGATAGTTGTGATTATAAATGCTATTTAAAAAATGACGTGTTTGGTTAAAACGGAACTATTATGATGCATGTGAGGTCAAGTTTTAGCAGGCAGGAACTTCAAGCCCAAGAAAGTAAAATTTGGGTTAAAAAAGTAGTCATAAAAGGTTGCACACACATGTTGGTATACCGTGATCATTATGTTTACTAACAGCACAGTTTCATACCACCACCACTCAAATGTAATAGTTATCTCAAACAGAGCCTAAGGGTCCATTTGAGTTGGTGGCCGCGGTGAGAAAAACTCTATTCTCACCCCATTGCTACTTTAAAGGCATTTGATTTTTCAGTGGTGGGAAAATACTTGTGTCAAAAAGATGTTTTCAGAACTTTTTTGAAAGGAGCAAACCCTCTCATTTCCAGAAAAGCTAAAAAGAGCTTTCAATATTAAATTTCATGTTTTTGTTCCCATAAAACCACATCTTTTTACTTATTTACTAGTCCCACTACTTTTTCCATCACTGCTTTTTTGGTAGCTTTATGGTTCGTTTGGGAGGGTGACGACCTTCCGGTGGGAGAGCGAACGCCACCGGTGATCGCCACTGGTGGGAGGTGGCGGGGTTCACAGACGGAGCCTTTCTTTATTTGATCAAAGAATTGGGTGCAAATGGCGCTGTCGGAAGGAGGAAAATTAAGCACCGCGGAGCGTCGGCATTGCGTTGGTGACAAAAGTACCGGAAGGGTGCCACCCTTCCAAACGAATCGTTAACCTCACCACTTGTTTCTCATCATTGCTTTTTCTACTACCACAACAATCTCACACATAACCTAATTGTAAATATGTTTGGCATAATTGTATGTATTTCTATTATTTGTAATATTTGCATGTCATTTTAAGTATTTTTATAAATCTCGTGTAAAAATCTCCTCTTACAAAAGAAGAGGGTTTATCTCTATTTCTAGATGTGTTCTATCCCCTCACAATTTAAATTTTCTTAATTTTCTTAATTATATTATTTTTATAATGCAATGGCATTAATTCTAGCTAACTTACAAAGAAAGCCTTCAAGAAAATACCATTCCGAAAAATCATCCATATATTTCTTGATAAATGAAGTATTCGAATTAATTTATTTTTACTAATAATTTTTCTTGTTCACTACTCTTATTGTAAATTTCAAATGGCGCATCGTCAAATGGCGTGCATCGTCAATTGACGCATTTGTTGGAAACGTGTATGAGTTCCCGCTCAATCCCAACTCCACAATCAACTTCACTTAACCCCAAAAAACTCAAAACCCAAAGTGCGAGACCACCACAGACCGCGCGACCTCCCTTCTGCTAGGCGAGTACCCCACCCGCGCGACCAGCCTTCCGCGAGACGACCCCACCAAACCGCCTACCCGCGCGGCTTGCCTCCTCCACACGTGAGTTCCCGCCTTCACACGCGAGCACCACCCAAGCGAGCAGGCACGGAGAGACCGACGCGGCGGGACCGACTGGCGAGACCTCCACACGCGAGCACACAAGCCGCAACGCTTGTTCTCGCGGCGAGATCAAGCCGCGACCACTCCTTCTCTGAACCTCTCCTGCGGGATCACCAAACCGCGAGCTGCTCACCTATCCGCGAGCTGATACAGGCGAGATCACCACACAGACCGCGAGTGCGCAAACCGTGAGCACCACTTCTCGCGGCGAGTTTGCCAAACCGCGCGGCTTCTCCTTCTAACCGCCCGGTTATATCTCGCTCCAGCGCGGCAGCTCTCCTCTCTCAAAACTCACACTAAGACTTGGGAAGTTTTTCTCTCTATTCATCCATAAAAATGTACAAGGGGGGGCTTTATATAGGCAAAAGAAAAACTAGAAAACTCTCTCATCATATATGTACACACCCTCTCTCATAATAAATGCGTACATAAAATAATACCCATAAAAAAACTTTAACTTGTTGACCCGGTCAACCAAGTCAATCTCCAACAAACTCCCCCTCAAACTTGGCAGACCATGCCGAGTTTGACTTTGAGCTTCTTGAATGTCTCCACCTTCAACGCCTTAGTGAATATGTCCGCGATCTGCTCTCCGGTTGGGCAATACACCACCTCCACTGTCTTCTGCTCCACTTGTTCACGGAGGACGTGATATCGGGTCTCGATATGCTTGCTCCTGCCATGCAACACTGGGTTCTTTGCGAGCTAAATGACAGACATGTTATCCACTAATACTGTCGTTGGCCCTTCCTGCGCATGATGCAACTCCCCCAGAAGGTTCCGTAGTCAGATGGCTTGGCAGGCGCATGCCGTCGCCGCTATGTACTCCGCTTCGCAAGATGATAAGGCTATAGTAGCCTGCTTCTTAGAACTCCATGAGAACGTCGCGGTTTCTATGTTGAACGCATACCTGGAAGTGCTCTTCCGGTCGTTCACATCTCCTCCATAGTCGCTATCCGAGTAGCCGGCTAGCTTCAACTCTTCTCCAGATGAGTACTTCAGGCCATGATCCCGAGTCCCGTTCACATACCTCAGGATCCTCTTCACTGCTGTGAAGTGGTCCTGTTTGGGCTCCTCCATGTGCCTGCTTACTATCCCAACCGCATATATGATGTCCGTCCTAGTGAAAGTCAAATACCTTAGACTTCCGACCAGGCTCTTGAACATAGTTGGGTTCACTCCTTTCTCTTCGGAATCCTTCCTCAGCTTCGTTCCAGGGTCCGCAGGTGTGGAGATTGCCTTGCTACCCTCCATCCTGAACTTCTTCAGAATCTCCTCGGCATACTTCTTCTGGGAGATGAAGATCCCATTTTCTCTCTGCTGTACCTCAATTCCCAAGAAGTAGTTCAGCTCTCCCAAGTCCGTCATCTCGAACTCCTCCACCATCAGCCTCTTGAATTCTTCGAACATCGCAGGGTTGCTCCCGGTGAATATCATGTCATCCACGTATATACATAAGATCATGATATCCCCGCTCTTCTCCACCTTCATGTAGAGAGCATACTCATATGGGCACTTGATATACCCATGCTCCTGAAGGAATTTGTCTATCTTCCCATTCCAAGCTCGAGCTCCCTGCTTCAGTCTGTACAAGGCTCTGCCCAGCTTGCAGACTTTTCTCTCCTTGCCTTTCACCACGTACCCTAGAGGCTGCTCGATGTACACATCCTACTCCAGGTACCCATTCAGATACGCCGCCACAGCATCCATTTGCATGATAGTCCATCCGTAGTGTGCCGCCAGTGCGATGATCAGCCTTATAGTATCGATCCGCGCCACTAGGGCGTAGACTTCATCATAGTCCACCCCTTGGACTTGTCTATACCCTTTCACTACCAGTCTTGCCTTGTGTTTCTCTACAACTCCATCTTTGTTTTTCTTCACCTTGTAAACCCATTTCACCCCGAGGGGTTTGTGGCCTGCCAGTGGATCATCTAGCTCCCATGTATCGTTCTTCTTTATGGAAGCCATCTCGGCATCCATCGCCATCCTCCAAGATTTCTCCTGGGCAGCTTCTTCATAGGACCGTGACTCGCAATCTGCTACGACACAATATAATGAATAGTTAGCATGAATTGGGACCGTCTCCTCATTGAGCTCACCAACCCCTTCATCTTGGGTGGTGGACTCTCGGAGTCACTCCGGCTCCCGCTTCCTCCTCCAGAATTGCCTCCACTTGAGTTTTCCCCTCTTGAATAGGAGATGGAAGCTCCCCTTGAATTTCTACTCGGTGGTGATGGCGACTCAGCTCCACCATTCTCGGCTCCAGCCTTGACCACCCTCTTACTCATCTTCGAAGAACATGCCCTTCATACTTCTCCTCTCCTCATCCCAGCTCCAGCTGCTTCCTTCTTCAAACACCACGTCCCTCGAGACTATGGCCTTTCCCGTCACTGGGTTGTAAAATTTGTATGCCTTGCTCTCCGGAGCGTAACCAACAAAAATGCACTTCTCGCTCCTATCATCGAGCTTATTCCTTTTCTGGTCCGGGATGTGAGTATGAGCTACACACCCAAAGACCCTTAGGTGCTTCACACTCGGCTTCCAGCCGCTCCATGCTTCAAACGGCGTCATGAACTTCACACTCTTTGTGGGACATCTGTTCAGTAGATACACCGCACATTGCACTCCTTCCGCCCAGAACATCTTCAGTAGCCCCCTCTCCTTCATCATGCTCCTCGCCATATTCATGATGGTGAGGTTCTTCCTCTCTGCCACTCTGTTCTACTGCGGTGAGTATGCCGCCGTCAGTTAGTGTGATATTCCATTCTCCCTGCAGAAATTATCAAACAGCCTTGAGGTGTACTCCCCACCTCTATCTGTCCTTAGCACCTTCACTGGTTGCCCACTCTCCTTCTCAGCCAACGCCTTGAACTCCCTGAACTTGTCTAGAGCCTCAGCTTTCTCTCTCAAAAAATATACCCAACACTTCCTGCTGAAGTCGTCGGTGAAGGTAATGTAGTACCTGCTTCCTCCTATTGAAGTAGTCTCAAACGGACCAGCGATATCCGAGTGAACTAGTTCCAGCTGTCTTCTCGCCCTTCTGGACTTGCCTCCTTCAAATGTTAACCTCTTCTGCTTTCCCTTCGTACAGGCCTCACAGACCTCCGGTGGAGGCGAGATCATAGGCAGTCCTTCCACCATCTTGGAGTGGGATAGGAGCTTCAACCCAGTGAACCCCAGATGACCCATCCTGTGGTGCCACAACCATGCTTCCTCTTCTTCTTCGGTCCTTGCGAGACACGCCGTCTCCTTGACATCCATCCTCAATGTAAAGAGACGGTTCGTCGTCATCTTCACCCTCACTACTTCCTTCCCTTCTTGATCTTTCATAGCTAAAATGCCATCCCTCAACAAAACACGGTAGCCCTTCTCCACCAACTGCCAAAGACTTAGGATGTTACTCCTCAGGCTCGGCACATAAAAGACATCATTGAGATGCACCTTCGTACCATTCATAGTGACTGCAATCACTCCTCTGCCTTCCACTGAGATCTTTGAAGCGTCGCCGAAACTGACCTCACCATTATTTGGTTCAAGGCTAGTAAACAGCTCCTTCTCTCCACACATGTGGTTACTTGCTCCAGTATCCAAGTACCACACTCCGTTCTTCTCACCTCCAGCTCCTTGGACGGTTAAGAACATCATTGGGTCGCTTCCTGTGTTACTAGCTTCAGCGAAATGGTTGGTATCTCCTCCCTTCCTTGGAGCCCAACAGTCGTAGCTCATATGCCCAAACTTGTTACAGGTGTAACATTGAATTTGGGACATATCACCTCTTCCTCTTCCTTGACCTCTTCCCTGGTTTCTTCCTTATCCTCTGCCTTGGCCTCTCCCTTGGCCTCTTCGTCTTCCTCCTCCATCGTGTCTCCAACCCTGAGGTTGCTCTGCCTCCTTCTGGTTATACTGATTTCTTCCGAAGTCTCTTCTACCTGTTCCTCCTCTACCTCTTCCTTGGTAGCCTCGGCCACGCTGGCCTCCTCTTCCTGAGCTCTCCCCAAAGTTCAGCTGAGTCTGGAGTGGTTTCCCCAAGCCACTCGACTCCTCATCATCCTGCAGCATGCGGTACTCATGGGCTTGAAGCGAGCCAACAAGTTCATCTACCGCCATCTCGGTGAGATCCTTCGACTCCTCTATGGCTACTACCACGTGCCTGAACTTCTTGGAGATAGAATGCAGGAGCTTCTCCATGAAGCTAACATCACCTATCGTTTCCCCATTCCTCTTCATCTCATTTGTGAGCGTCCGTAGAAGCGTCACGTAGTCGCCAACCTTCTCCGAGCTTTGCATCCTCATCACCTCATACTGGGCTCGGAGGGATTGCAACTTCACCTTTTTTGTTTTATCAACTCCCTGCATGGAGCGTTGCAGTACTCCCATGCTTCTCTCGATGTCCCTGCATCAGAGATCTTCTCAAATGTCGCCTCATCAACTCCTTGGTACAATAGGAATAGGGCCTTCTTGTCCCGCTTCTTTGCTTCCCTCAATGCTGTCTTCTGAGCGTTAGTCAATGCTGCCTCCGCTTCTGCAGTAAGCACCTCGACTCCCTCTTCAACTATCTCCCATAACTCTTTGGAGGCGAGTAGCACTCGCATTTGTATACTCCAATTCTCATAATTGGTCTTGGTCAACTTGGGGACTTGCCCCGGCATTCCACTTCCCATTTTCATCTCTCCTTGTCACTTAGCCTTCCGAGTCAACTCCCAGGGGATCCAACCTGGCTCTGATACCACTTGTTGGAAAAGTGTATGGGTTCCCGCTCAATCCCAACTCCACAATCAACTTCACTTAACCCCAAAAAACTCAAAACCCAAAGTGTGAGACCACCACCACAAACCGCCACAGACCGCGCGACCTCCCTTCTGCTAGGCAAGTACCCCACTCGTGCGACCAGCCTTCCGCGAGACGACCACACCAAACTGCCTACCCGCGCGGCTTGCCTCCTCCACACGCGAGTTCCCGCCTTCACACGCGAGCACCACCCAAGCGAGCAGGCACGGCGAGACCGACGCGGCGGGACCGACTGGCGAGACCTCCACACGCGAGCACACAAGCCGCAACGCTTGTTCTCGCGACGAGATCAAACCGCGACCACTCCTTCTCTGAACCTCTCCCGCGGGATCACCAAACCGCGAGCTGCTCACCTATCCGCGAGCTGATACGAGCGAGATCACCACACAGACCGCGAGTGCGCAAACCGTGAGCACCACTTCTCGCGGCGAGTTTGTCAAACCGCACGACTTCTCCTTCTAACCGTCCGGTTAGATCTCGCTCCAGCGCTGCAGCGCTCCTCTCTCAAAACTCACACTAAGACTTTGGAAGTTTTTCTCTCTATTCATCCATAAAAATGTACAAGGGGGGCCTTTATATAGGCAAAAGAAAAATTAGAAAACTCTCTCATCATAAATGTACACACCCTCTCTCATAATAAATGCGTACATAAAATAATACCCATAAAAAAATTTGACTTGTTGACCCGATCAACCAAGTCAATCTCCAACAGCATTGTCAAAGTGTTTCCCTAATTTTGCTTGAGAGTACCTATGAATGTTTATAAGGAAATATTTTCTCAATAATATTTGAATCGATAATAACAATAATTTTGGTCTATACCTTTTTTGTTAGGGCACCTTAGTTGCTCAAGATATTTTACGTATATCATATCAAGTTTTTGAATAGACATATATAATACCCCAACATAAAACCTTGTCCTAGATAAACACGAAACTCACGAGTCACTACCGAGTCAGAATTGACACACACGGACATACATAAAATATTCAACATTTTTAAGATACCCAAGATGGGTTGGTGTTATAGTCTTATATATCAATATTATAGTTTTATATTCTAAATACCATAATTTTTATAGTGTATGTGCGCGCTTGGGCACACTTGTGCATATATGTATATATATATATATATATATATATATATATATATATATATATATATATATATATATATATATATATATATCCATTCAAAAATATGACTTGAAGTTCTTCTAGTCACCTTCTTTTATTGTAAGATATGATTCAAAATATTCTCTAACCACAATCCTGTTCAAGCAAAGAATAATCACACTGTTGAAAAGCAATTGGAATACATATATACTGATTATGTTTTTTAATACGATTATGCCATTGCTGCTATTTAAACTGAAAATCATCAAATATATTGCTAGCTTCTTCATACTCTCCCTCCCCTCCTTCCCTCCCTCCCCCTGGCCTCTCTCTCTCTCTCTCATACACACACACACACAACATTCAAGCCTTTATCCCACTATAGTAAGGCCGGCTATATGGATCTTTTGTCGTCATTCTCAAATGATTCATATATATTCATAAAGATGACTAAATTTTATGATGATCGTCTACCTATCACAACTCTCATCATTTTTCATCCGGGCTTGGGCCCGGCATAGACTGGTTTAAAGATATATAGATATATAGATGTATAAAGGTATATAGGTAGTTGGAGGAGGAGATATATAAATGAAGAGGCAGTGGTCATGTTAAGGGATTCTGTGAGAGGTGACATTCAAAACTTGAACTAATGGCGGTTGTGGTCAGAGAGAAAGCAAGAGAAGCGGTAGGAGCTAGCTAGAAGCCTAGAATGCTTTTGCTCAATGTTCCATGCTGCGCCTTTAATCATATATCATAATGTAAATGAATCTACACACATACATACAAGAGACGACATGAGCGACACATCACTTTATTTGGGAGCAGGATTCTGCTGGATTTGATTTGTGCTACGCCACACCATCCACCACTTGAATCTTATAATGAACTCTCCTATCCATCTCTCTCTTCCCTCTCTCTCTCTCTCTCTCTCTCTCTTTATCCGGGCTGTCTTCTCTATGCCCCAAATTCTGTGTTGGGCTCTCCATAAAGACACAGATTGTCAGAGCTAACATATATACATGCAGGAGATGCAGAGCTAAGGAGATATGACGATAATGTGAAGTATAATGGAAGGTATAGTAAGCTCACACTAAAATCCACGCACCACAATAATTCCTGAGGGGAAAAACCTAAGACCGGCCAGATTTCCCAGTCATGTAAAAACACATGCACTGAAACAAAGAAGCACAAGAGAAGAAGATAATGGCAGAGAGAGATAGAGATAGAGAGAGAGAGAGAGAGCACTGGTAAAACACATGAAGGTACTGCAGGAAAAGCGAGATGCCCTAAAACGCTTAGTAGTTAATACTACTACTACTCCAGATATACTTTTTGTTTATTATATAGTATAAGAGGCGGGGTAGGGGAATCTGACTTATGGACTGCTTTCTCAAAGGCCGATGCATTCTATCTTCCCACGTATTCAAAGAGAAAAGAAGAAGAATAAAGCAGTCAGGCCGACCAAGAAATCAATTTTATCAAAAAAGAGGAAAAAGGGTTGTCCAGACTATTAGCCTGCGCCTGCAGCGCGTGAGTGTGTGTACACACACTAGTGACAGGAACCTGGCTCCGCCCCTATGGTCAACCGCGTCGGTATCTCAATTATGATAGTGTGCAGGGGGGCGTGTATGTCCCGTGTGACATTATTCCGCCCACGATATTATCCCGGCACGACAGTGCTCCCGCCGCTCGCAAATTTGTGAGTGTTTTATTCTGCTCGTCGGGTACGAGGGTTTGCAAGCGGTGGGAAGAACACATTTTTAATTATAGGTAGAAGACTTTTTCTACATGAGAGCATATTTTTTTAAAATTAAAAAAAAAAGGAAAACACGCCAATCTTAAAAAAAAACTAATTTTTTTTTATAAAGAGATAAAATTGGAAAGTAAATGTTTAATCAAATGATGTTTTTTAGATGGACGGGTGTGAATAAAGATGCATGTATGTTTAAAATACAAACCTATTAAACTATATCCTCCTATATATCTGAATTAATTAGATGTATATTTGAATTTTCTTTCGGAAATGTTTTTCATGCATGAGTGAGTGATTCTAATCACTTCTTTGTTATATCAATTTGGTATCAGAACAAGTCAAAATCATTGTGTGCACACCAACAAAACGAACTGCGTTGAATTCAAAAGTACTTGTTGGAAGATCTAAAAGTCATCCGATATAGTAAATAATATATAAAAGGTCTTTTAACTTTGGTTATAATTTCAAATAGATTCTTTAATTTTCATTTGCTTCAAATAAGTTTTAGAGGTTTCACTCACATCTCGAATCATACATTATTTGCCTTTGGATTCTCAGGGAGATTAAATACTCTCAATGCAATTGATATAAATTTTAACTAACCCTTACATGGGTTACTATATTTGAAATTGAGCATAATATATCGGGCCAAATTGCACGATCGAAGCTTTGAAATCTCAGGGAAACCTTATCCTGTCGGTGACCCTGCCTTATCCGACGAAGCCTTCATCGCTCCAATGGCCGACCCTCATTTCTCCGACGACGATCCTCCAAGCTTCGACGGTTTCAAGTGAAGTCTACCTCTCGGACGGTTTCAGGTTTGTTGCGGCTCACTCGAGGCTCTTGTTACACTGGTCAAAATTGGACTGTCTTAGTTTTTGAGCAGTGGAGCGAGCAAACAGACGCTGAAAACGGAGACGGCCGGCAAAAAGTTTTTTTTACGTGGAAAATCCCGAAAAAGGGTGAAAAGTCACGTGGTGGGGGATGTGCCAACTGAACTTCACTATTTGTTGTTTGTGTACAAGTGTTTTTCTTTTGAGGAATGTGAGATCAACAAACCATTCCTCGTTACAACTTGAGAGGAGAGAGAGATGATATCACATATAAGATCTGAGGGGTAATTCAAATACTCACAAGCATAGGAGACATAATGTAACGCCTCGAACCTCAAAGGAGCGACGGGGGACGTTTTGGGCCAGTTTTGGGTTCTGGCTGCAGGCACACGGCCTGGGACACGGGCGTGTCCCAGGGCGAGTCAGGCTTGTGTCGTCGAGTTGGTCGAGAGGTTGACGATTTTGGAGTCGACGATTGTCGAGACAGGGCACACGGCCTGCGACACGGGCGTGTCGAAGGGCGTGTCGACCCGTGTCGACACTTAGCCCGCAAAGTCGACACTCTGCGTTCGACGAAGTGTCGAGACATGGCACACGGCCTGCGACACGGGCGTGTCGTAGGGCGTGTCAACCCGTGTCAACACTCGTCCCGGGAAGTCGACACTCTGCTCGACGATGTGTCGAGATAAGGCACACGGCCTAGGGCACGGGCGTGTCCAAGGTCGTGTCATCAGGTCGACGATCTTCGCTCGATGAAGTGTCGAGTGTCGAGACCGTGTACACGGCCTGGGGCCCATGCGTGTTGAGGTGACACGGGCAAGGACACGGGCGTGTCCTAGAACCCGTGCAGTGCTCGGGTTGTTTTCGGGGAAAAATGATGGGGGTACACGGCCGGCCACACGGCCGTGTCAGGTGGAACACGGGCGTGTCAGATCGAACACGGGAGTGTTCGATGCCCGTGTGTTGTTCCAGGCGAGCCGATTTTGACGGCGAATGAGGTACACGGCCCTGGACACGGGCGTGTGCCAGGCCGTGTGCGGTTCAGATTGGGCATTTCAGTCCCGAATCAAAGCCGTTCATTTCTTTAATTGATGATCCAACGGCTGGGGGTTGTTCCTGAAGGGATATACCCGGGATTGGACTTAGAAACCCTCACTTTTCATAAGTTGTTATCTTTATAAAAGCTTAGAGAGAGAGGAGAGCCAAGGAAGGAAGAAGGAGCTAGATCCGGCCATTGGAGGAGCTTCGAAGCTCCAAATCGCGAGCCGACTCCGGATCCACGGAGGCAAAGCTAGTGCGGTGCTTTTCATCCGCTTACTTTTCCATGGCGCTAAAGAGGAACGCAAGGGTAACGATTCTCTTCTTGAGAATGAGTAGCTCTCCTTCTTTGCATAGGAAGCCCGCTCTCGCGAGTTTGCGGTGGGTTGGAGGCGTTCCTTCGGGTAGATATGTGAAGTCCCCGTTGTTTAGAGTCCGTAAGCGAGAACGGGCATAGACATGATGTGTGAAACCTACCCGGACATGTTGGTCTGGATCGGTGATGTTGCATTGCATAAATGCCGGAGAAGACTCCGTGCTATTGGTTGTTTTTCGGGTTTTCTACGCGGTAGATTGCAACAGGGAGCCTTGGGGATTAACCCAAAGGTGCACCCGGAAAACTGGGCGGATACGTGATCTTGCCAACTTGGTGGCCTGAGAGCCAACTTGAACATAACTGGGTTATGTGAATTGTGATGGAAATGGGACTCGGGAGAAGTTTGACCCGCGCATATGGCTTAAATTGTCGTTGCGATGTGAGCACGGGTTAGATGGAACTGTACCCGTTCTATGTCGTTCGGTTAAAGAGACCTAAGGGTACGTGGCACTTGCCGTTGGCATAGATTAGGGTCTTCGACGGTCGATGGCTTAAATTGTCGTGACCCAAGCCAAGAAGACAAAATGCTCATAGGTTTGGCCGTCAAAGTGGCGGTGGTGAGTCCGGAATGTCTATGACTTTAATTGACGTGACATCGACCGGTTCACCGAGAATGTGCCCTGAGAGCATGGGGCGTGTGGCCGTGCGAGCCAACGTCTGTGATGAAATGAATATTGTTATTTATTGCTCGCTTATGCTAATGAAATGCAGGGAAGGAGCATCGCCGCCCCGAGTTGGGGGCGGGATCGTTATAATTTGGTCAGCATTTCTGACCGTTGCCTTGTTTTGCCACTGTGCAGTGGTTTGTTGCTTGCAGGTGCTGCTGGACCAAGCGGTCAATAGCGGGCTAAAGCCCAAGTGCGAAGCCGGCCCTCGAAGGCCTAATTGGAAGTGTTTACTGTTTTATTCATGTATGGCCGGCCTGCGTGTCGTGGTTTGTAAATCATGTAATATCCAGTGAAACATTTTGTAAGGCCTTAAGGCTTGTGTTGGTATTTGTATAACATTCCTATTTTGGATTAGTGGACATTCATGCTTTAGTGTTGGGTTCTTATTTGCAACTTTTATAAAACTGCTTCCGCTAGAATGCTCTGTGTAGGACGTTATGATTGGTTGGATGGTTTCCATGAGTAACCAACCGGTCTGTCTGTGGCATACGACGTCGGGCCCCGGCCGGACCTACTGCTATATGTTATGCGACGGATAGGGGGTGTTACAATTTGGTATCAGACTCCAGGTTTTGGTCGGGCTTAAAATGAATTCGTGGGCGAATTCTTTTTAAGGGGTGGTGAGCACATTGTGTGCGTCATCGTTATAACAATAAAAGAACCCATGAATGTCCACTTAGGAATGAAAATACACGTGTTTGAGGAACCTGCGTGTTCCTATAATTGCTCTTTGCAATTTTATTTGGTCGCTTAATGGTGTTTTCTACCACTATAGGTGACCAGAAGTGGTGTTGGGCCGTCGAAACATCGAGTTTCTGAGGCTAGTAGTGCACCGGATGTTGCTCCTGCAACACCTCTATCGGCTGAGAACATACGATTGGTGGCTGAAGCGGTGTTGGCTGTGATAAATGCGCAGCCTGCAAGGCAAACGCAGCAGCCCGCTCCTGCGATGGAGCAGGAACCTCTTCAAGAGGCTGAGCTGAGGAGAGTGGAGCAAGTGGTTGTGGAACCAGTGGTGCCAAGGAGGGCAACCGAGAGGCAGCTTAAGCATGTAATGAGCTTTAACCCTTCGGTATTCTCGGGGTTGGGAACCCCATCTCAGGCTGAAGACTGGCTCTCCAGGGTGAAGAGAGTCATGACAGCAACGGAGGCGGAGGAGTGACAAATGACCACTATCGCTACGTTCCTTCTGGACGGTGAAGCGAGAATGTGGTGGGAAGGATTGGAGCTGCACTTATTGAGAGGTAGGCAACTTGGTGATGTCTCGATGGAAGAGTTCTCGAGATTGTTCTTGGCTAGATACCTCCCTTCGACGCAGAAGATAGCGTTGGAGAATGAGTTTCTGAAGTTGGTTCAGGGTGAGAGGAGCGTGGATGAATATCTCCATGAGTTTACTCGTCTGAGTCGTTATGCTAGCTCCACTATCGCAGATGAGGAGCGCAAAACGAATCGCTTCTATGAAGGCTTGAGAGATGAGTTGAGATTACTACTTTCGGGGCCGATGACGCAGGGTTTCTTAACCTTGGTCAATACTGCCCGGTCCTTGGAGAAGGACATGTAGAATGTACAAGCAAAGAAAAACTTGGGTGAGAAGAAATCTGAATTCAATGTGCCGACTACTTCAAAGTCCGGTTATCGGAGGACTTTCAAGAAGCATAGGACTTCGGGTCCAGCTCCTTCTGGTGCTTCTGGGGCGACTACGAGTCGGACCCCGGGCGCGTGTTTTACTTGTGGAAAGACAAGATACTTTGCCCGTGACTGTTAGAGCGGATGTCCTAAGTCCGAGAGAAGGTCGGGAGCGACTTACGAAGAGAAGGGCAAGACGGTGGAGTCGACCGCATCCCACTATGCTCCGGCCCAACCGAGGGTCTATAATCTTGGCCAACAGGAGGCCATCAAACAGGCTGATGTGGTGACAGGTACGGTTTAATTTATAGCAAGTCAATTTCTTTAAATACTTGTTATGCACATGTTACCTTACCACTGCTTGTTTAGGATTTGTATTGATTTGTGAAAATCCGGCACGAGCACTCTTCGATACGGGAGCTTCACACTCCTTCTTGTCCGAAGGATTTATATCACGCATCGGAGTCCCTTCTTCGATGGCGAAGGATAAGTTGGATTTGTTGTTGCCCAATGGGTGTTCGATGCGAGCGGATAGGATCTGTGATGTTAAGATTCGTATTGGGAATCAAGAGTTCGACCTGCAGGCGTCTTTACTTCCGTTGGTGGAGTTCGACGTCATATTTGGCATGGACTGGCTCTCGGAGCAGCAGGCCCATATAGATTGCGGTAGCAAGGAAGTCAAGCTGGGAGCAAGTCGTGAGACGATGTTTACGGGCTTAAAGGGGTCGAGCAAGACGTTGATGTCTGCTCTTCAGGTGGTGAAGGCGGTTCGTGCCGGTGCAGAACTGTTCTTTACACTAGTGGAGGTGGCAAAGCCGAAGCCCGCGTTGGATTGTATTTCAGTGGTATCGGAATACCCTGATGTGTTCCCCACAAATCTTCCTGGAGCCCCGCCTCAACGGGAGATAGATTTTACGATTGAGCTAGTGCCAGGTGCAAAGCCTGTGTCATGATCTCCTTATCGGCTAGCGCCTAAGGAAATGGCGGAGCTGAAAGTTCAACTGCAAGAGTTGTTGGAGCAAGGGTATGTGCGCCCGAGTTCTTCGGCTTGGAGCGCACCGGTCCTCTTTGTTAAGAAGAAGGACGGAAGCTTGAGGCTATGTATTGATTATCGGGAGCTCAACAAGTTGACGGAGAAGAATAAGTACCCAATCCCCCGGATTGATGATCTTTTTGATCAGTTAGTCGGGTCGACGGTGTACTCGAAGTTGGATCTCAAGGCTGGGTACTATCAGCTGCGAATAAGGGAGAGTGATATCCCGAAGACAACGTTTAGTACGAGATACGGGCATTATGAGTTTACGGTCATGCCGTTTGGGCTGACTAATGCGCCGTCAGTGTTCATGGATTTGATGAACATGACTTTCAGAGAGTACTTGGACCATTTCGTGATTGACTTCATCGACGATATTTTGGTGTACTCGCAAAGTGAGGAAGATCACTTCAAGCATCTTCATTTGATTCTCGAGACGCTAAGGAGAAATCAGTTGTATGCCAAGTTCTCGAAGTGCGAGTTTTCGCTATCCTCAGTGGCGTTCCTCGGTCGTATAGTGAGTGGAGAGGGTATTGCTGTGGATCCGGAGAAGATCGTTGCGATACGGGAGTGGCCTGAGCTTGCTACGGTAGCAGAAGTCCGGAGTTTTCTGGGGCTTGCCGGTTATTATAGGCGCTTCGTAGAGAACTTCTCGCGGATAGCTCTACCTCTCACTACTTTGACGAGGAAGGAGCATAAGTTCGTTTGGACGCCGGAGTGCGCGCGAGATTTTGAGGAGTTGAAGTGTCGGTTGACCACGATGCCTGTGCTGAGTTCGCCATTTGGGACCGAAGGCTATGAGATTTATAGTGATGCTTCGGGCAGCGGTTTGGGTTGCGTGCTACTGCAACATGGAAGTGTAATAGCTTATGGCTCGAGACAGCTAAAAGTGCATGAAAGGAACTATCTGGTCCATGACTTGGAGTTAGCGGCCGTGATTTTTGCCTTGAAGCTGTGGAGACACTATTTGTACGGTGTGAAGATTGATATCTACACCGATCACAAGAGCCTGAAGTATCTTATTGATCAGAAGGATCTGAATATGCGGCAGCGTAGATGGATGGAGTTCTTAGGGGACTATACATTCAAGATCCACTACGTGCCTGGTAAGGGGAATGCGGTTGCGGACGCATTGAGTCGCCGAGCCCCAGCTCAAGCCAATTGGCTATCGGTGCATGATGAGCGGTTGGTGCGGGAGTTGGAGGCGTTGGAGATTGTTTGTGTGGACAGGTAATCAAGTGCTGAAGCAGTTCTGAATTGGACTGAAGTCCAATATGACCTGACTAATCGTATTCGGCAGGCTTTGGATATGGATGCTCATATAAAGCAGTTCATGGTAGAGGCTCTGGATGGGTCAAATTCCCAATTCGTCGTGGAGGACGGATTACTTTGGAAGGACGGTCGTCTGTGCGTCCCAAGTGTGGGTAATTTGCGGGTGGAGTTGTTGTACGAGGCACACCATACCAAGTACTCGATTCACTCGGGGAGCACAAAGATGTACCGTGATGTGAAGAAACTGTTTTGGTGGCCGGGTTTGAAGAAAGATTTGGCGCTATACGTAGCAAAGTGTCAAACTTGCGCCTTGGTGCAGGCGGAGTGCCAAAAGCCGAGAGGATTTCTTAAGTCCTTGTCTTTTCCGGAGTGGAAATTCGACGACATCTCTATGGACTTTGTGCACGGTTTGCCAAGGTCGCAAAAGGGGAACGACGTCATTTGGGTGGTTGTTGATCGGTTAACGAAGGTGTCGCATTTCATCCCGCATAAGAAGGATGATCCGGTGGAGAAGTTGGCAAAGCTTTATGTGGATAACATAGTACGGCTTCATGGTGTGCCCCGCAGCATCGTGAGTGACCGAGATGGGCGGTTCACGTCCAATGATTGGAGGCTTGTGCAGCAAATGTTGGGAACAAAGCTAAAATTCAGCACAGCCTTCCATCTGCAAACGGATGGGCAGACCGAGAGGGTCAATAGAACCATGGAAGACATGATCCGCATGTGTGTCTTGGATTTTGGAAAGCAGTGGGAAGACCACCTGTATTTGTTGGAGTTCGCATACAACAATAAGCACCAAGCGAGTATTCAGATGACGCCTTTCGAGGCCCTTTATGGTAGAAAATGTCGCACGCCGTTGTCTTGGTTAGAAACAGGTGAGTCAAAGTTGTATAAGCGATCGGAAGTGGAGGATGCTACTTCTTTGATGAGAACCATTCGGGAGAGGTTGCTTATCGCTCAGGACTGGCAAGCGAAGTACTATAATGCCAAGCACAGGAACGTGGAGTTCGTTGTGGGTGACTATGTGTACTTAAAGATCAAGTCGTTCAAGGGTGTCTCGCGGGTGCGGCGATTGAAAAAGCTAAGCCCGAGGTACCTTGGACCGTTTGAGGTTCTGGAGCGAGTTGGTGAAGCGGCCTATCGGTTGAAGCTTTCAGTGGAGCTTAGTGGTTTACATGATGTATTCCATATTTCAGTGCTTCGGAAGGCGGTGCAAGAGCCTACGCAAGTGATCGCGGTCGATCAAGTGCCGGTGGATAGTGGGTTGACGACAAAGGTCAAGCCCGTGCGGATTGAGGATTCGGAGGTCAAGCGGTTATGCAATAAAGAGATCAGGATGGTTAAGGTTCGGTGGGACAATTGCGGTCGTGAGGAGCTCTCTTGGGAGCGAGAACACACTATGCTTGACGAATATCCGGAGTTGTTCCGCTCAGGTACAAATTTTGATTTTGTACATGTCTTTCCTTTATATAATTTCGAGGACGAAATTCTTTTAAGAGGGGGAGAGTTGTAACGCCCCGAACCTCAAAGGAGCGAAGGGGGACGTTTTGGGCTAGTTTTGTGTTCTGGCTGCAGGCACACGGCCTGGGACACGGACGTGTCCCAGGGCATGTCAGGCTTGTGTCGTCGAGTTGGTCAAGAGGACGACGATTTTGGAGTCGACGATCGTCGAGACAGGGCACACGGCCTGCGACACGGGCGTGTCGCAGGGCGTGTCGACCCGTGTCGACACTTAGCCCGCAAAGTCGACACTCTGCGTTCGACGAAGTGTCGAGACATGACACACGGCCTGCAACACGGGCGTGTCGCAGGGTGTGTCAACCCGTGCCGACACTCGTCCCGGGAAGTCGACACTCTGCTCGACGATGTGTCGAGATAAGGCACACGGCCTAGGACACGGGCGTGTCCAAGGCCGTGTCATCAGGTCGATGATCTTCGCTCGACGAAGTGTCGAGTGTCGAGACCGTGTACACGACCTGGGGCCCAGGCGTGTTGAGGTGACACGGGCAAGGACACGGGCGTGTCCTAGAACCCGTGCAGTGCTCGGGTTATTTTCGGGGAAAAATGATGGGGGTACACGGCCGGCCACACAG
This sequence comes from Platanthera guangdongensis, assembly GCA_039583875.1. Taxonomy (NCBI): domain Eukaryota; kingdom Viridiplantae; phylum Streptophyta; class Magnoliopsida; order Asparagales; family Orchidaceae; genus Platanthera; species Platanthera guangdongensis. The sequence goes on along the minus strand of CM077160.1, from coordinate 139,199,862 downwards.
CCGTGTCAGGTGGAACACGGGCGTGTCAGATCGAACACGGGCGTGTTCGATGCCCTTGTGTCATTCCAGGCGAGCCGATTTTGACGGCGAATGAGGCACACGGCCCTGGACACGGGCGTGTGCCAGGCCGTGTGCGGTCCAGATTGGGCATTTCAGTCCCGAATCAAAGCCGTTCATTTCTTTAATTGATGATCCAACGGCTGGAGGTTGTTCCTGAAGGGATATACCCGGTATTGGACTTAGAAACCCCCACTTTTCATAAGTTGTTATCTTTCTAAAATCTTAGAGAGAGAGGAGAGCCAAGGAAGGAAGAAGGAGCTAGATCTGGCCATTGGAGGAGCTTCGAAGCTCCAAATCGCGAGGCGACTCCGGATCAACGGAGGCAAAGCTAGTGCGGTGCTTTTCATCCTCTTACTTTTCCATGGCGCCAAAGAGGAACGCAAGGGTAACGATTCTCTTCTTGAGCATGAGTAGCTCTCCTTCTTTGCATAGGAAGCCCGCTCTCGCGAGTTTGCGGTGGGTTGGAGGCGTTCCTTCGGGTAGATATGTGAAGTCCCCGTTGTTTAGAGTCCATAAGCGAGAACAGACATAGGCATGATGTGTGAAGCCTAGCCGGACATGTTGGTCTGGATCGGTGATGTTGCATTGCATAAATGCCGGAGAAGACTCCGTGCTATTGGTTGTTTTTCGGGTTTTCTACGCGGTAGATTGCAACATGGAGCCTTGGGGATTAACCCAAAGGTGCACTCGGAAAACTGGGCGGATACGTGATCTTGCCAACTTGGTGGCCTGAGAGCCAACTTGAACATAACTGGGTTATGTGAATTGTGATGGAAATGGGACTCGGGAGAAGTTTGACCCGCGCATATGGCTTAAATTGTCGTTGCGATGTGAGCACGGGTTAGATGGAACCGTACCCGTTCTATGTCGTTCGGTTAAAGAGACCTAAGGGTACGTGGCACTTGTCGTTGGCATAGATTAGGGTCTTCGGCGGTCGATGGCTTAAATTGTCGTGACCCAGGCTAAGAAGACAAAATGCTCATAGGTTTGGCCGTCAAAGTGGCGGTGATGAGTCCGGAATGTCTATGACTTTAATTGACGTGACATCGACCGGTTCACCGAGAATGTGCCCTGAGAGCACGGGGCGTGTGGCCGTGCGAGCCAACGTCTGTGATGAAATGAATATTGTTATTTATTGCTCGCTTATGCTAATGAAATGCAGGGAAGGAGCATCGCCGCCCCGAGTTGGGGGGGATCGTTATAATTTGGTCAGCATTGCTGACCGTTGCCTTGTTTTTGCCACCGTGCGGTGGTTTGTTGCTTGCAGGTGCTGCTGGACCAAGCGGTCAATAGCGGGCTAAAGCCCAAGTGCGAAGCCGGCCCTCGAAGGCCTAATTGGAAGTGTTTACTGTTTTATTCATGTATGACCGGCCTGCGTGCCGTGGTTTGTAAATCATGTAATATCAAGTGAAACATTTTGTAAGGCCTTAAGGCTTGTATTGGTATTTGTATAATATTCCTATTTTGGATTAGTGGACATTCATGCTTTTGTGTTGGGTTCTTATTTGCAACTTTTATAAAACTGCTTCCGCTAGAATGCTTTGTGTAGGACGTTATGATTGGTTGGATGGTTTCCATGAGAAACCACTCGGTCTGTCTGTGGCATACGACGTCGGGCCCCGGCCGGACCTACTGCTATATGCTATGCGACGGATAGGGGGTGTTACACATAATAGTTTTACTAGTTTTAGTTTTATTTCAGAGATCTTAAAGGTTTACAAGGCCTGCTGCTTTATTTTTACAGGCATTATAGTTGACAAAGTCAACTCATATTACAAGATAAGTACAATTAATAAATACAGCTTGTCTTATCTTTGTTTTAGGTGATTGTTAACCGCAACCCGTAATTGGCTAGTCGCACCCCAAAATCTCCCAATTTTTCACGCCTTTTCGAAATACGCCTTGTACATGCAATTTCAGGAAAAGTGTTCAACACTAAAGTTGTAGATATCGACGAGATCTACAACTTTTGTGTTGAACACTTTTCCTGAACTTGCACGTACAAGGCGAATTTTGAAAAGGCGCAAAATTTGGGCATATTTCCAAAGTACGCCCTGTACATGCATTTTTAGGAAATGTGATCAACACGAAAGTTGTAGATCTCGTCGATATCTACAACTTTCGTGGTGAACACTTTTCCTGATATTGCATGTACAAGGCGTATATCAAAAAGGCGCGAAAAATTGGATAATTTTGGGGTGCGACAAGTAAAATTGCGGGTTGCGGTTAACAATCACCTTGTTTTACATACATGCCGCTGGATCTTATCTTCCTTTACTTCTTAACTGTAGGTGTTACAACGATGGATCCTGCAAGGTTTTCTTTCTCTCTTCATTTGTCGTGACTGCATGTAGCTGCAAGAGACTTTGTTCTTGTCTTGACTTAGGTCATCATCCCTCCCATAGGCCAAGAATGTATTAACGCCTATTTTGCAGCGTAGATCAGTAAATCACAGTCGCGCCAGAGGTTTAGTACGTAAATCTGCATATTGTTCTTCAGTAGGGCAATACTCAACTTTAATCGTTCCATCTTTGACTTGATTTCATATGAAATGAAATCACAAGTCGATATGTTTGCTTCGCTTGTGCGTAATCGGATTTTGTGTTAAGAAAATGGTTGAGATATTATCACAATGGATTTTGGCAGCCTTTCTTCTTCTTTTCTTCTAATTTCACTTAGGATCTGCCTGATCCATAAACATTCACATCCAGCAGTACTGAGAGCCATATATTCGGCTTCAGTAGTTGTTAATGCCACTGTAGGTTGTTTTCGCACACCCCAAGTTACAGGGTTTTTTTCGAGAAGGAAAAGGTATCGCGTGATACTTTTCCTATCATCCAAGTTTGCACCCCAATCAGCATCAGCATACCCTTGTAGATCATTATTGCTTTCATGTGTATATACCAAACCATATGCTTGTGTTCCTTTTACGTATCGTAGGGTGTGATGTACAGCTAAGAGATGACTTTTAGTTGGGTTTTTCATAAATCGAGTTACCTGATTTACAACATGAGCAATATCTGGTCATGTATGTGTTAAGTATATTAAAGAGCCTAATTTGCAGCATACTTACTAAAAAGAGCCCAATTTGATCAGTGCAATGCTACCTTGACTCCAATGCCGACAAAAGAAATATTAAAGAAGAACAATGGTGAAGAAGAACTAGTGGATGCAAATGTTTCTTCAAAGTCTTCTCCAAGTTTTTGAGAATACCCTTTTGCAACTAAATGAGATTTATGTTTAGCAAGGGCACCTATTTCAGTGTACTTTGTTTTATATAACCATTTATGCCCAATTAGTTTTTTGTTGATGGGGAGATCAACTAAAGACCATGTTTTATTTTTCCGTATTGTTTTTCATTCTTCTTTCATAGCAGTTATCCATATCGGGTTAGTACAAGCATCTTCATTACATGAGGGTGATGATGTGGACGTAAGGAATGCAGATTCTATCTCATGATATATGTCATCCAAGCTTTGAAGTTTAATAGGAGTTGATGAAGGAGTAGTTGAGGGAGTATGATGACTAAGTGGGCTTTCCAGTTGGGGTCTAGTGGCTATCTCTGTTCTTTCTGCTGGAAGACCTTCAGAAGTTGCAGTCTCAGATCTATTTGCTGGCTGACCTTTAGAAGTGGCATGGATATGTTGAAATATTATGCTGGCTTGCTTTGATTGCTCACTTTCTGACTCCCAATTCCATTTAGCTGTTTCATTAAATATCACATTTCTAGATAAGATCAACTTGTTTGTTATAGGATTGAAAAGTCTATATGCCTTAGACTCTTCACTATATCCTATAAAGATACATTTCTCTCCCTTTTTACCCAATTAATTTCTTTTGTCAGATGAAATAAGTGAATAAGCAACACATCCAAACACTTTTAAGTGTTCAGCAGATGGTATTCTTTGTTTTAACAAGAAATAAGAAGTATGGTAGTTGATAGTTTTAGTAGGTATCCTGTTTAACAAATATATGGTCGTTTGAGTTGCTTCAGCCCATAAAATTTTGGGTAATCCTTTGGCTAGTAGCAAAGCTCTTGCCATTTCAAGAATTGTGCAGTTTCTCCTTTCAACTACACCATTCTGTTTGGGAGATGCAGGAGCTGTCAGTTGTCTTCGAATTCCAACATCTTGACATATTATCACAAAAGCATTAGAGGTGAATTCCCCACCTCTATCTGTTCTTAAGCATTTAATTGGTAGTCCTGTTTCCATCTCTACTTTCTTTTTAAATGTTATGAATGTCTTTAAAGCTTCAGATTTTTCAGTGAGATGAAATAGCCACATATATTTACTAAAATCATCTACAAAAAGTAGATAATAACGTTTACCTCCAAAAGAAGTTGTTTTAGATGGTCCTCAAATATCAACATGTATTAACTGTAATGGGGTTGTGGATATAATTTGGGCTTTCTTAGGAAAAGGTAAAACATGTGCTTTGCCATGAGCACAATCTTCACAGAAATCCTTTTCTTGTTTTGGAAATACAGGTAGACCTTTTACTAGGGCTCTTTTTTGCATTAAGTGTAGTGCCTGCCAATGAAGGTGTCCAAGTCTATGATGCCAAAGAGGAAGAGGGGAAAGACAACTCTGCTCTTCGCATTTGAAGGCCTACTGCCCTATAGTAGACAAATGAAGGATAAACAGACGGTTATTAGTTAGTTCTGCTGAGGCTAGTTTGACACCAGAGGCTCTATGGATAATATGGGCGCCATCTCTTTCAAAGTTTATATTATATCCTTTAGAGCTCAATTGGCCAACACTTAATAAGTTTTGTGTAAAGTGGGCACAAAACTCACTTCTGATAATAATTTTGATATCCATGTTTGATCCAGAATTTTAATATCTCCTTTTCCTTCTAGAAGTGTTGTTAATCCATTACCTAATAGTACTTGAGCTTTAATAGAGGTATCAACTTGATGGAATTTAGATGCATCATTAGTCATGTGACATGAGCATCCACTATCAAGATACCAAAGATCTGATGTTATCTCTCCATTGGTGGTAGTGGAATAAAACATTTGTTCTAACTGCTGGTCAGGTACTTCTGTTACTTTGGCTGCTTCTCTGGTAGAATTGTTACAATTGGTATATGAGTGATTTGGTACCCGACAGGTTTTGCATCTAAAAAAACAGTCCTTTGATATATGATTGGTTTTTTTACAAATAATACAAAACTTATCTCCATAAGAATTTGTATTGCCATTATTGTTCATTTTGTTATTTCCACCACTCCACTGTTTTCCTGAAGGATTTTGAAAAGGAGCACGTTTCTGATTGTTCTTATTATTGTGTTTTGAAAGAACTTTAGTCAACTAACTTTTTACTTGTAACACTTGATCTAGTTGATTAGTCTGTGTAGCCAATCATTCTTAGTGGGTTTGTAATGAACCCATGAGAGCAGTTAGGGACAAAGTTCTAAGATCTCTTGTTTCTTCAATTGCTATTACTGCAGGGTAAAAACAGGAGGTAAGCTACACAGTAATTTGGGTACAATTGTCCCATCTTCAATTGTATCTCCTAAACTACGTATTTGATTAATTATAAAAAGTGTTCTGGTAAGAAGACTTTCAACTTTCTCTCCCAATCTCATCAGTAAGTTTTCAAATTCTTTCCACATTTTTTGGAGTTTTAAAGAAATTACTTTCTCATCCCCTTTGTAGGCTTCCTTCAATGTGTCTCAAGCAGCTTTAGCTATTTGCGCACTCATTATATGAGGGAACACAAATTCACCTACACCTTGGAAGATTACACAAAGAGCTCGTGTATCCTTTTGTTTTACTTCTACTTGCAGTTGTGCCTCTTTAATGGGATCGTCTTTTGTAGGTGAAATTAAAACAGGTCCCGGTAACAAAGGTCCCGGTAACAAAGGTCCATGTGAGACAATATCCCACGGCCCTTGAGAAATAAATATTCCGCTCATATGAATACTCCAGAAATCATATTTCTCACATGTGAATACTGGTATAGTTGTTTGAGATAGAGAAAAGCTTGCCAAAGCCATAGCCTCCAATGACGATCACAGAAAACAAAGCTGCCTCTAATGCCACTGATATCACATATAAGATCTGAGGAGTAATTAAAATACTCACAAGCATAGGAGGCGTAATAGTTTTACTGATTTTAGTTTTATTTCAAAAATCTTAAAGGTTTACAAGGCCTACTACTTTATTTATAAAGGCATTATAGTTGTCAAAGTCAACTCATATTACAAGATAAGTACAACTAATAAATACATCATGTCCTATCTTTTTTTTACATGTCGCTTGATCTTATCTTCCTTTACTTCTTCCTTGCATGTATTGCAGCGATGGCTCCTACAAGGTTTTCTTTCTCTCTTCATTTGTCACGACTGTGTGTAGCTGCAAGATGCTTTGTTCTTGTCTTGGCTTAGGTCATCAAGAAATGTGTGTTTGTAGGGTGACAAATCACCACTCACGAAGGTAAGTGTGGGTCTTTTTTTGCAATGGAGAACTCGCGTTCTGGAGACTTGATGGACTTCTTCTTGCATGTGCTCAGAGGCTGGAGCAGAGAATACTTGCGATCGACGGACGAGCGCCAAGTGTTGAGAACGCTACGCGCAAAAGGTTTGTAGAAGGAAGCTTAACGGTGGGTGGAGGTCTTCGAGCGACCTTTGAAGTGCTTGAAGATCTTCAAAGGCATTTTCGTAGGAAAAGGAGATTCCTAGTGCGTGTTGGGAGTGAAGTAGAGGAAGAGAATGGTTGAAATGAAGGAGAGACAGAGGTCCTATTTATAGGCCCCAGAGGTTATTATGATGGTTACGTGGTTATCTGCAGACAATAGCCACCATATTTACTATTTGCAGACCAATTTAGTATAGTTCGAGCCATGCATTTTTATAATATTTTTACTATGTGCAAATCAATATAACTTCATCTATTTACCCCGATCCATGATATGTGGTTATATTGGCGATTACGCGGGTGGTTACTCGTATATCGGACGGTGAAGATTGTGTGTACATGGTCGGATGGTGGCGATCACGTGAGCACAATCGGACTTCAAAGAAACGACCGTCAGCGGAGAGGGGGGCGACCGGCGGCAACGGTCTTAGATTTCATCACCGTCTTAGATTTGTCATATATGTGTTTTATGTATGGGGTTTAAATGCCTGAACTGTATTAGATTTGTCATAAACTGGTATCGGGTTTCCACCTCATATGGAAGTGTATTCTTGAGTTTTGGGAAGGGTTAGTACGTCCTATTGCACTTTATATGTGTTTATTTTAATTGTTTTAGTGGGTTAAATTCTTTATTCTTCCCGTGGATGTAGATAGTTGATCATATAAATCTAATATAACTTGTTTATATGAGTTTGCATTAGACCTGATATTGTCTTTGCCACTGGCCTTTTGGGAAGATGTCTGTCTAATCCTCGGCATGGCCATTGGGCTGTCATTAAGAAGGTTCTAAGATATTTAAAGAAAACAGAGGATTTCATGTTGGTCTTTCAATATATTGATGATCTGCAACTCATAGGATATTCAGATCCAGATTTTGCTGGGTGTGTAGATGATAAAAAGTCCACATCAGGTTATGTTTTCATGTTGGTTGGCGGCGTTTTCTCATGGAAAAGCTTAAAACAGACTTTGATCAACTCATCTACTATGCAGGCAGAATTTGTAGCTTGTTATGGAGCTTCCATACAAGCTATGCGGTTAAAGAATTTTATTAAGGCATTGTCAGATTATGATTTCATTACCAGACTCATTTAATTATATTGTGATAATAGTGCAACAGTACTATTTGTCAACAATAATAAATGTATCAAAGGGTATAAGCATATATAAATTAAGTTTCTAACTATTAAAGAGAATGTTAAGAATGGGAAAATTGCAGTAAAGCATATTGGTACAGATGATATGGTTGCTTATCCACTAACTAAAAGTTTACATCCATGTGTATTTGAAAGACATATCATAAGCATGGGCTTAGGAGCATCTTTTGATGATGTACATTAGTGGGAGCAATTTTCTTTATTGCAACTATTTTTCATCTGTATCTTTTAAAGATTTTCTATATGTATTTGAACTGTTGATTTATGATAAAGTTATGCATTTTTCATTAACATTTTAATGCTAAACATCATACATATAACTATAGTAAGTCTTGACAGTGCGTTACCTTAAGCTCAAATTCGGGGGTACATAATATAGATTAGCATATAAGGTGTCTTGTAACACATAAAGTAAACTAGAGTTTCTAAAAGAACAAGACACATAAGTTCATTAGAACGATACAG